>JAYESA010000016.1:41692363-42292363 GCA_036927795.1 Iris macrosiphon | reverse complement strand
TATGGGTGCTATGCACTCCATGTGTTTGTGTTTTTGCTTTTTGTACTATACATGCATCTGTAAATATAATTGTATATACTATCCATACATTAATTGGATTATATAATGGTGTAATTTGATTTTTGTGCTTATGTATGTCGATATGTATATATTGGGGTATCTAGATAAATCTATATGTGTATATTATGAGGGTATCTAGATATATAGAACTATGAGTATATGTCTATATATATATATATATGTTAGTGTATATAATATGTATCTAGATATATATATCTATTCGTATATAAATTTATTTATATATTTATATGTTGATTCATATGTGTGGCTAAGTATATGCATATATAGCTATGATTCATATGTGTGGCTAAGTATTTGCATATATAGCTAGTGATTAATATGTATGAGTATATCTATATGTATTGGTATCTATACTTTAGTGTTATGCATATAGATTGATATGTATGAGGGGTAGTATATGTATCTTTGCCTATAGATAGTTATCTATATGAGTATATAGTTAGTTTTTGGTCCTTGAGGGTGTGGAAGAGACTCGACACAGTGACAGCAACAGAGTTCAGTCCACTGTAGACCAAAGAGCCAGTAGTCCCTGTTATAAAAGAGTTCCAACAGCAAACTTACTCAGGGACAGCAGAAAAGGCAAGCCAATCACAGTGAATGACATTCATCTGTGTGGCACAGCAGCGGCTCTACCGCATCAAGTGCCTCAGTACACTCAGGGCAGCCACAGCAAGGCTCGGGTCTGGGTAAGTTCTGTGCAGCAGTACAGTTCGACTGCAGAGCACCGTGCACACAGAATTAGAGAAGTAAGGGGAGATAGCAGTCCACTGTACAGTTCCTGTGAACATCAGAATTCACTGCACAGAGTTTAGTCCACTGTGCAACTCTCACTGCACAGTATCGGACAGTATTTCAGTCTGTGTTCAGCTTGTTGGTAGAACTTTTGGTGTATCAGTCAGTGGGTTTTGGGTACCTAGCTAGTCTATTTTCAGTGTAGTGTTAGTTAATTGTTAGTTGAGGTTAGTTAGTTAAGTGATCAAGGTATTATAAACTGTTAGATAAGTATGTAGTTACTTGTTAGATTAGTTATATATATGTAGCTAGTCTAGTATTAGTGATTATTAAGTTAGATATTGGTAGCTAGTACTATATATAGATATTTACGTTAGTGTAGGTGCATACCTTAATAGTCTAATAGTTAGCTAAATATGTATGCTTATATTAATTATTATGGTTGGTAATTGTGGTGACTTATTTTATATATATACTATTTATGAGTTAGTGTTGAGTTACCTTGAGATATCAAGGTATTCCCAAGGTATCGGGCCGATACCCAAGGTATTGAGATTGGGTATCGAGTTGGGTGCGATACGTATGGTACAAGGCCAAGGTATCCCATTTATATTGTTTTGAGATATTGTTACTATATGTGACTTATGTATATATATAAAAACCTATTTTTATATTAGAAAACTTGCGTATCATAAGATACGGCTCTTTGAATGCATTACTGTGTATTAGTTTAGCTAACATAGCATAGCTTCATAGTGTATCGATTTAGTAACCTAGCATTAGAATCTTGCAACCTAGAGTTCATCGGTTTGACTTAGAAATGGTGTAACGACCTACAATTTCATCAACTTCATTATTTTCATCCTTGAACCTTGTATAGATGCAACATACCATATATAGGTTATGAGACACCAGCTTGGGCATCGAGAGACACACTTTGCTCAGGACTTCAGGTGAGTACATTTCTCTGTTTGTTTTTAATTCATAATATTGTATATATGCATGTTCTATATTAGTATACATTGATTCCCGACACAGTGATTTCACGGACTAGTGCTATATGGATCCCGTCAGGAGGTGTTATCCCCTACCGTGTGCAACGGGTACCTAATGACATGTATTTTATCGTGTGCATCGGGTATTGACTTTCATGTGCTTCTTGTGCATCCACTATTTCGTGTGCTAGTGTGAATATCGTGATCATGTACGTAACGTATCGTGATTGGATCCATGAGTATTGGTTGGGCAGGGGGAGTAGGAGTTGGTTATGTGATCAAAGCCCTCTTGATCTCATGTGCATATCGATTATACACCTCACGTATAATGGAGTTACCTATATACCTCATGTGCAACCTAAACCGATCACATAACGAACTCTCACTCTAAAACATATAGTTAGTATTTCTTGTTCTCTACTTGCAGTTATTCTTGTATTTACTTCCAGCTTTATTGTGCCTATTGCCTGTTCACTTTTACAGTATATTCGTTCTACTTGTGCACCTTGTATCATTTTTCTATTGCTTGTTATATATGCTCGATTATGTTATTGGAACTGCTTTCAGAGGTATGTACTTTGTTCCAATCCTGACTGGATATATTTTACCAGATGATTGGCTAAAGGAGCTGTGTCCCACACATTACGGACCTCAGGAGGGTAAGACTTTAGAGGACACTTTCCTAGAGCCAGAGGATATAGTACCAGTGACCGAGGAGGTCTAGTTTTGTTTAGTTTTTGTATTAGACTATTATTTTTGTGGAGATTCACAGATGTACTATTACTTTCATATTGTAGATTGTATCTATCTTCCCTTCGCTATTTTTATTCGTTCATTATTTCCTCCTTAGTTTGTTTTGTGATTAAGATTGATATATTTGTGAGATATCATATTGCTCCTCCGTTTGGAGTTGAGATGGTTGATAGGTACCATATTATATTGTTGAGATGCTAGATAGTTAGAAATGATCCATACAGTGTTCTACCGTCGATTCTGCGGTGTAGGCTGGGCGTAACTACGTAATCGTGCCCGAGTATCAGGGTGCAGGTCGTGACAGTTGCTGCCTAGGCTGCTACCAGGCTGGTACTGTCACGGATGAAACTGTCGCCCTTTGCGGTGCTGAATCATGGATGTAAACGCCAGGTGATGGTGTTGATGTTCGAGGTACTCCTCCACCTCCTCCTCCACTTTGAGCATAAGTCCTCTTTTGGCCTCCTGTCCTTGCTGACAACCTTTATATGGTAAGCTCATGACTTCGATCTACTATTAATACTCCTTCATAAGTTTGGTAGTCGTGTCCCTCTACCAGCTGTAAAATCTTAAGGTGAAGCCCCCCTAGAACCTTATCACTCTGTCCGACTCTGTGGCCTCTATAGTCGGAGCAAATCTACTTAGCATGCAGAACTCTACTTCATATCCATATATTTTTCTATTGGCCTGCTTGAGACTGATGAACCTCTACTGGAGCTCATACTGTACGATGAATCTAAAGTACTTATCCTTGAATCGAGTCCTAAAACTGTCCTAAAAGATAGGATGCCTCAAGCTAAATTCTACCGATGTCCACCAGTCACGGGCAATGTCCTGAAGCTGCAGTCGGACCTGGTCAACTTGGTCATCATTCGGAACCCTTCCCGCTGCCAGAATAACTTCAATGCCTTGGGGCCATACATCTGCCGTGATGGTGTCCTCCGTGCCATTAAAGTATCTCGGGTTAAGTCGACAAAATAAGATCGAAGCCCCCGAATCAGTCCTTCCGCCTCTCTCTAGGGCCATCTACAAACCTTGATTGAACAAGACATTCTGCTCTTGTTGTTGAAACTGTTGGTGTTGTTGTACTGCCATCTAATGTTGATGTGTAGCCATCATTCTACAAAGGATCTATAGTAATTCTGGGGTATCAAGTACTGCTGGTGCCGCTAGTACTACTGGGGTACATGGATCTCAGGGGTTGGTTGCTCAACATATCCAACATCTGGTTCCATTGCGCCAACTTGCTCAATTACTGGCTCTACCCTAATCTGACTCTAAATAGGTGCTATGTCCCGTTGTTGCCCAGGAGAACCCTGTCCGACTATGTTTAATGCTCCAGCAACTGAAGAAGCCCGAAAGAAAATGATAAGAAATATCAAGAACAGGATGGGAAGGAGCAAGGACACAATTGATTCGATAGTCAAGCAAGGCTTCTAGAAGAACAAATTCAGGATTCCAAAGATATATGTTTGATTAAGACTCTTATGACCATAATACCCCATAAGTCAAAAAATATAAACATGCATGGGCTACCACAAAAACCTTGCCACGCCCAATATCGGAATTCAGAGGCGGACATGGCCAGCTATCTCGTATAAGGTACTATATGTCGTACGATGATCATGACTGTAACTAGACAAAGTAGTGCATACTACAAGCAAGTCACTTAGGGTCAGACAATATATCTATTATCTTAATCAGTGAAGTAAGAACAGTAAACATAGAACGTATATGACAAGGAAGTAAGGCATCCTAAATGCCCTGCCACAATATTCTGGAAACCAACTGTGCAGTAGCCAATGTGCATGACCATGACCTACTATTGTCTGATTAATTACAATAATGTAAAGAAAACTAAATGTCCAAATTTATGGCTAACAAGTGTCGATGACTAAACGCCTAAAAAGAGTAAAATATATGATTAATGAGCAGGAAAGAAGAAACCCACTAGTGCCTTTCAGCGACCATCCGCCTGGTGTACGCCATCAGGAAGGAAAATGTAAGCTGAATCCTATAGAACTAGCTCAAAACCTGGCCATGCAAAACCAGTGGGGTTAGACCCCAAATAGCAAGTACCACCAAGAAATCACGAAAAGGACAAACAAAACACAAAGCAATAGATAGGTATCATATAGGTTCTATATCATGGTTTTGGTCCATAGTTTATCTTAGCATAATAGCCCAACCCTACAACCAAACAAGAACAAGGGTTTAACTATCACACTATGATAATCCATCTCCCTAGACTACTAATAGAATAATACAATCACAACTAAGTCCAGTTATATAACGACCAATCAATTGTATAACTTGCTACTATGTAGTCTGAGTTATCTCAGATTAGATACATAAGAGAAATCCTCATATCGTGAGCTGTTAGCAGGGCTAACCGAGCCATAAAAATTATATAGCACTGTATATTATGCATCGGTCCCTCGTAAAGCTACCGTGCTAGATCACATAGAACGTATTGTACAATATAAGTCTTCAGATATTGCCATCCAGTAGTATGAATGTTACCAATCACTACTAAAAATTGTGGGATTAGTGATGTTTTTAGTGACGTCAAAGTAAAACGTTGCTAATATTAAAGGTTTCAGTGACTCCAAAGACTAACGTCACTATAAGTCGCTGTTTGGCGATATATAGTGACTGTAATTTCATTTTTTTAAAGAATAGTCGCTATAAGTTTATTTAAGGTCTTTAAACGTTGCTGAGTTTTATGATATATCGACGTTTAGCGATGCATTTAGTGACGTTACACTTTTAGATATTTAGCAATATTTTTAGCAATGTCTATAATGTCGCAAAATATTTTTATTAGTGACGTCATAAGTTGGCGTCGCTAAACATCGCTAAAATTTTAATATAGGTTTCGATTCCCCTCTTCTGTCGAAATCTTCCCCCCAATTTTTTAAAACCTCCCACTTCCCCCCCCTCTCCGGCGAACTGCACACTTCGGCGTCCTTGTCACTACCATATTTTCTAGGAAAGGGTATTTTAGTCTTTTTCTATTTAATTAAATATTATGCATGGTAAATAATTATTTATTGTATTATTTAATTATTTTTAGATGTTATTTAATTATTTTGGACTTGTATTTGTGGACCTAACTCTTTTAGTTTGGACCCATGGACCAACATGAATTAATTAGTTAGACTTTGCCCATTTAGAAAGCCCATTGTTAAGGAGATGGATTAAATTAATTAAATCATTAGACTATAAGCTTCCTTCCTTAATTATTTCTTCATGAGAGTCCCCAAGAGGTATATTGAACATTTTATAATTACTTGAGGAAGGGGTAGGGCCCGGCCTATTAAAAGAGGAGGGAAAATTCTCTCTCCTCTTATTTTCATTCTAAATCTAGATCTAGAATTTCCCACTACCAAATTCCTTCATTCCCATTTCATTTCTCTACCAAATTTATTCCAATTCCTTCCCAAATCACCATTAGAGAGTTGAGAAGCAAGGATCTAGAAGGAGGAAGCAAGGATCTACAAAGAGGAGCAATGATCTACAATTTGGAGGCAATTTCATCTCAATTGGATGTTTCATTGGGAATCCATCTCCCAATAGGTATAATTTAGTTTTTACCCTTAAAATAGCTTCTAAATATGATATTTAATCATGGAAAATTAACCCATATGTATGTACTACTCATAGGACTTGGTTTTGTGTTCATAGGAGACCCAAAGAGAAAGTTATGGTACTTTTTGTGTCAATTTTGGGGGAATTCTGAATTAATATTTTGTTGTGTATGTCAATTGATCCTATAGATCAATTGAGCATGTGCTTGTGTTTGGGGCTAGTGTCGTGTCCACAATTGGTTACGTGTAGGTCGTATCCCAACAATTTGGTGATACGTGTTGTTTTGGGGGTTTTCCCTCCGACACGGGACTTTGTACATGTCGTATTTTGACACGGACACATAGATCTACATTTGACACTTTGTTTTGTTCATAAATAATATTTGTGACTTGCTTGTGTCCTTCGGGGTGCAATTGGTTGTGTGTTGGACTCGTGTCGCATGCGTATCCTAGATCTAGTGGGATACGGTGTGATACTCTCCATTTGTGGTGTATTTATGTGTAGATCTAATTATTGTGCTTTAATTCTTGAATTATAAATTAGTAAATATATATAGATGTTATATATTTATTATAGTGTATTTATTATGGTATTTATTGTAGCATAGATCTATGTATTATATGTGTACTAATATAATGTATAAATATATATGTAGCTTTCTTTTACATGCATTTTTATATGTTACAAATTATGTTAGTAATATAAAATATATGAAAATATTTTATAAAATATATATGTGTTTAATTAAGTATTATATTATTTATAATTATTTTATAATTATTTATATATATGAATGGATGTATTTTTATTAAACATATTTATGTATGTGTACTTTTAACCATGTTGTATTATGTACATTAGTACATAGGATGTGTATTATAGCAATTTGGTATTTATTTACATAGATATATATTAGATATGTATTGGGATTATATATGTAGATATATATAATTATTATTTTGATTTATATATATATATATATATATATATATATATATATATATATATATATATATATTTATTCTTTATAGCAACAACAGCTATTAATGACATATTCTGTCATTAATAACCGTGAGCAGCAGCAGCCGCTGTAGCTATTAATGACAGATCCTGTCATTAATAAACGCAACAGCGGGCGGGAATATAAGCAGCAGTGGCGACGGAGAATTTAGTGACAGTTGAGAACTATCACCAAAAGGGTGGCAGCAGTGCAAATACACAACAGCAGTAGCGACGGTGTTTCAGTGACAGTTTGAACTGTCACTGAAGGTCAGTTTACTGAAAAATTAGTGTTTTTCCACACTGTTTTCAGTGACAGTTAGGCAGTTTTAGTATATAGTTTATATATTATATATATATATATATATATATGTATATATATATGTATTAATTGTGAGATATAATACTAGTATTGTTATATTTCTTAATTGTATAATATTAGTATATATATATTATATTATGTATGAGGGTAATTACTATATCAAGGTATCTTGAGCATTACCTTGTGGAAACCAAGGTAAGTGGGATACTCAAGATACGGGGTTTGGGTATCGAGTTTGTGACTTTGTGTGGATACCAAGTTGGTTCAAAACCATGGTTCCTAATTGTTTGTAATTAATATTCTATATTATTATACTTTATTGTTGATATATAGGTATTGTGAGGTTTACCTTGGATTCACGTATCCGAAGATACGGTATCCTTATATTTTAGGTTGTGGTTCCTATGACTTAGATTTTAGTATTTTGACCCAAGATTTTGGTGCTAGACTTGTGCAACCTAGAAATAGATAGTTGACCTTGGTTTGACCATAGTTGACCATAGTTGACTTAGAGTTGACCATAGTTGACTTTTGACTTAGAATTGACTTATTGATCCAGAAGTTGACTAGTTTAACTTGTTCTCTTTTCGGGACCTTGTATTAATGTTGTATTCCATATCTAGGTCTTCAAGGCACCGAGTCAGACATCTGTGAGACTATTCATTGGACTTCAGGCGAGTATATGGTGTATATGGTGCAAGTATTGCTTCAATGGTTATCCGGATTTCGTCATGAGATGTTATTCCTTGGTATATGGTGTATATGGTGCAAGTATTACTTCAATGGTTATCTTGTACATGTACAGACACTGATTCTTGGGAAGGCTAGCTATCTTCTTAGGGAATCTCGTGCCATAGCATACCGTAGTTGGATCTATTATACCAGTCGGGGGTGGGGAGTATTAGTATAGATATGTGATCAATATCCCTATTGAATAAAGTACTGATTACTGAATAGTGTTGATCATACACCGCACGTATGATTAGCCAGGCCGTATTGCATCTTGCCCAAGCCGATCACATGTTAAGCTAGTACTCACACACTTAGTCATTAGTATTATTGTTTTATTGGCATATTGTTCATTATTGTATTTATTTCCAGTATTTCCTTATTGTATATATATCTTTTGTATCTATTGTGCATCTTGTTTATCCACAGCTATTTACTGTTACTTAATTTTTATCATTAATTAGAACTGTTGTTAGAGATGTACTCTGCTCCTTTCCTGACTGGATATATTTTTCTAGATGATACTGAGGAATGGTACCCTACCTTTTATGGACCCCAGGATGTTGTGGGTTTAGATTCTGAGACCCTGGCTCAAGAGGGACTTATCCCGACTGAGACAGTTGACCCAGGAGTTGTAGCTTCGTAGTATTCTTTGTACTGGATTTGTCTCCAACTTATTTTGTTACTTCTTCGGACTCATTGATGTATTATTTTAGACTCATGAGTTGTATTGTGACTATTCTATTCTTTATCTGATTCGTGCCCATTTCTATCTTAGTTCTGTGATTGAGTATACTATCATTATTGGTGGTTCATTATATTGTTAGATAGATTATCTAGACAACGTTCTACCGCCAATTCTGTGGCGTAGGCTGGGCGTTATTTCCGACTAGTACCCTCACACCGGGTACGAGTTGTGACATATTTTTGGTGGTGGCCCATGCAGGTCTAGCTTCATAAAGTATGTGATGTCGTGGTAGTACGACAATTTAGTTGTATTACTGCGAGCCTGCGATATGATATATGATATAGGCTGAGATGCTCAATCACATCTAGGAAAATTCTTTTGATTCAACTATTCTCCTTTGATATTGATACTTGATCCCTTAAACTGTCCTTTCCTTGATATCTTATATCTTGTGCCATATTGATTCTTTCTTTCGCTTTGTCTCAGGATGCCGCCTAAGACTAGATCACAGCAGGAAGAGCAGTTTCTGAGAGGTCTGCGATACCCCGATGGCCTACACCAGTCACTTCTCCGGTGATTGGAGTGTCAGCTGCTTTCAGAGGTCCATCACCTACTCAGAGGACTGTGCCAGCTGTATCTGAGGGGCTTCCACCTCCATCTCCTGTGCCAGCAGAGGCGTCACAGATGTTTACACTGTTTCGTGAGATGCTCGAGGCACAGAGGGCTCAATCAGAGGCACATCAGAGGCAGACCGACGTTCTACGGCTGGGCATCGAGAGTGCTCATCAGCTTGCTTGTGCTGTAGTTGAGAGAGGAGTTCCGATCTAACAACAGGTTGTTTCTCAGGTTGCTAAGCTTCGGCCAGGCAACATTCAGGACTTCAAGAAACTGGAGCCTAGGGTTTTCAAAGGGATGGAGGGCATCGTCTATGCTGATGATTGGCTCGAGGACATTGAGCATCTTATGAGGGTGTCCCATCTTTTCGAGGATCTGAAGGTTAAGGCGGTAGGACTTCAACTGTTCGACGTCGCTCGCACTTGGTTCAGGAATGAGCCGGTTCTGGTTAACGCAGGACAATCTTGGAAGGTATTCAAGGACCTCTTCAAGAAGAAGTTTTTCGCCCGGGCAGAAAGGCTAGACTTGGGAAGACAGTTTGAGAGTCTCATTCAGGGCATCATGTCTGTGGAGGAATACGCTGCAGAGTTTGGTAGGTTAAGCCGATTTGTAGAGTATTTGGTGAGAGAGCCGGAGGTTCGAGCTATTCGTTTCCGTGAGGGTCTAAACTGGGAAGTGAAGATTCTTATTCCGTCTTTTTATGAGACATACTCGAAGATACTTATGGAGGCACGCAAGGTTGAGCGGGAGTTGGGTTTGAATACCGAGAGAGACCGTAATTCTTTTCTGGAGGCCAACGGCAGTACAGTATCTGCCAAATGTCCTCATTTCTAGTCCAGACCTTTCCAACAGCCACAGCAGAACCAGACTCCAGCTAGAGTGCCTTTTCACCAGGCACCTCAACAGCAGAGACAGTTACAACAAGCTCCATGCAACTAATGCAAGAAGCCCGGCCATATCTGGGAAGTTTGCAGGAGGAGGCTAGGAGTTTGTTTGTATTGTGATACTGAAGGGGATCAATCGAGGGAGTGTCCTCATCGTGCAGTTCAGGGAGCAGCTCCAGCTCTGAGGGCACAGATGAGACCACCTGCAGCACAACCGAGGGGACCGCTTCCGACACAGCAGTAGCATTTTATCCAGCATCAGCAGCAGGGAGGTGCTCGGTAGGGACAAGCGTTTGCTATGACCGTCGAAGAGGAGGAACCCACCGGAGATGTCATCGCAGGTTCTATTCTTCTTGATTCCATTCCAACTTTAGCTTTGTTTGATAGTGGTGCTTCCCATAGTTTTGTATCTGTTTCTTTTGCTCTAAAGTATGGTTTGGTAGCTGAGTCTTTGCTTAGGACTTGCAAGATCATGACCGGGGGAGGCATTATCCTGGTTAATGATATTTGCAAGGATCGGAGAGTTACTTTGGAAGGCCGGGAGTTGAGTGCATGTCTACTTGTAATGCCACTTCCGAGCTACGACATTGTACTCGGGATGGATTGGTTGAGTAGGCACCATGCTAGCATAGATTGTAGAGGAGGTAGAGTTTTGTTTGGTCCGCCAGGAGAGCCAGAGTTCGAGTTTGCTAAAGGAGCTGCAGAGCAGGGAGAAGGCATTATTTGTGGAGCTATGGTGGAAGACAAGGAGTTGCCACATCCGTTGATAACAGAGTTCTTGGATGTGTTTCCTGAGGAATTGCCAGGATTGTCGCCAGATCGAGATGTTGAATTTTCTATAGACTTGGTGCCAGGTGCAGAACCAATTTCGCAGCATGTCTATAGCGTAAACAATAGTGAGCTGGTCGAGTTGAAGAAGCAGGTGGATGAATTACAGGATAAAGGGTTTATCAGATCGAGTTCTTCACCATGGAGAGCCCCGGTATTGTTTGTACCGAAGAAGTATGGATCGGTGCGCATGTGCATTGATTACAGAGCTTTGAATAATCTCACTATCAAGAATAAGTACCCTTTACCATGGATTGATGATTTGTTTGATCAGTTGAGTGGTGCGAAGGTATTTTCTAAGATAAATTAGAGATCAGGCTACCATCAGGTGAAGGTGAAGCCGGAGGATATACCAAAGATTGCTTTTAGAACTCGGTATGGTCAGTACGAGTTTATGGTGATGCCGTTTGGTTTGACTAATGCACCAACGGTATTTATGAACTTGATGAACAAGGTGTTCCACCAGTACCTTGACAAGTTCGTGGTGGTGTTCATCGACAACATACTCATATACTCGAGGACACCGGAGGAGCATGAGGAGCATTTGAGGATTGTGTTGGATGTGCTGAGAAAAGAGAAGCTGTATGGGAAGTTGTCCAAGTGTGAGTTTTTCTTGGACAAGGTGGAGTTCTTGGGACATGTTGTGACTGGTGATGGTATTTTAGTGGATCCGAAGAAGATTTCAGCAGTGGAATCTTGGAAGACTCCGAGTTCGGTAGCAGAGATCAGGAGTTTCTTGGGATTGGCAGGCTACTACAGAAAGTTTGTGCAAGATTTTTCGAGGATTGCCGAGCCGATGACCAGACTCACAAGGAAGGATGTAGAGTTTGTTTGGACGGAGGATTGCCATGTTGCTTTTGAGGAGTTGAAGAAGAGGTTGACGTCTGCTCCTATTTTGACATTGCCATCAGGGTCCGGAGGTTTCACTATTTATAGTGATACATCAGGGAAGGGTTTAGGTTGTGTTCTTCAGCAGCATGGGAAAGTGATTGCCTATGCATCCAGGCAATTGCGACCTCATGAAAAGAACTATCGTACCTATGATTTAGAGTTGGCAGCAGTCATATTCGCTCTAAAGTTGTAGAAATATTATTTGTACGGAGAGCATGTGGAGATCTTCACAGACCACAAAAGCTTGAAGTACATTTTCCCGCAGAAGGAGTTAAACTTGAGGCAGCGTCGGTGGTTGGAACTGATGAAGGATTTTGATATCTCTTTCCAATATCATCCTGGGAAAGCCAATGTAGTTGCCGATGCTTTGAGCAGGTATCCGGTAGCTATGTTCTTGACGCAGGATCAATATTTATTGGAGGACTTGGAGAGCTTGGGCATTGAGGTGATTGTTCCTGGTGGTGCTATGCAGATGTGGGGACTGCAGCAGATACACTCAAATTTGATAGATAGGATCAAGGCAGCACAGTATGAGGATGTATCTCTGAGGAGTCTCAAAGCTCAAGTGAGAGCAGGATTGGAGGATGATTTCACTATTGCAGAGGATGGATCTTTGAGGCATGGAGATAGATTGTGTGTGCCTAGTGGGGAGTTGCATGAGGAGGTGTTACAAGAAGCACATCGCTGTCAGTATTCCATGCATCCAGGTGCTAACAAGATGTATCGGGATATGCGAGAGAGTGTGTGGTGGTATGGCATGAAGAGGGAAGTGGCACAGTTTGTATCCAGATGCTTAGTGTGCCAGCAGGTGAAAGCCGAGAGGCAGAGGCCAGGAGGTTTACTTCAGCCATTATCCATTCCAGAGTGGAAGTGGGAACACATTACTATGGATTTTATGTCCGGACTTCCACGATCTCCAGGAGAGAAAGCCGCGATTTGGGTCATTGTTGATAGGTTGACCAAGTCGGCCCACTTTTTGCCTTTCAAGGTGGGTTTGTCTACGGAGAAGCTGGCAGAGATGTATGTGAGGCAGATCGTTAGGATACATGGAGTTCCCGTCATCATAGTCTCAGATCAGGATAGTCGTTTCACTTCTCATTTCTTGAGGAGTTTGCAGGAGAGTTTGGACACTCAGCTCAAGTTCAGTACTGCATATCATCCCCTGACAGATGGGCAGTCAGAGAGGACTATCCAGACTCTTGAGGATATGTTGCGCACTTGTATACTAGATTTTGGGGGTTCTTCGGAGGACAATCTCTATTTGGTAGAGTTTGCTTACAACAACAGTTACCAGGCCAGTATAGAGATATCACCTTTTGAAGCTCTATATGGTCGGAGGTGTCGTACTCCTTTGTCTTGGGACGATGTTGGAGAGAGAGTTTTGCTTGGGCCAGAGATGGTTGTGGATGCAGCAGAGAAGGCTCAGTTGATCAGAGACAAACTTCGAGTGGCGCAGGACAGACAGCGGCATTGGGCCGATAGCCATCGGAGACCTTTGGAGTTCGAGGTAGAGTTTAGATTTTGTTTGTGCTTGTTCTTGTTTTTATATATTAAGTTCTTAAGGTGGTATTTTGTTCTAGGTGGGTGGTTTGGTGTTTCTGAGGATTTTTCCGACACGAGGCACGATTCGCTTCGGTGGAGGCGGAAAGCTTAGTCCGCGATTCATCGAACCTTTCACTATTCTAGAGAGGGTCGGTGCAGTTGCTTATAGACTAGACTTGCCACCTGCATTGGAGGGAGTGCACAACGTGTTTCATGTGTCACAGTTGAGACGATACGTGGCAGATCCTAGTCATATATTGGATCAATCGGAGATAGAGGTGGGCCCTACTCTTAGCTATCCAGAGCAGCCAGTTGAGATTCTAGATCGGAGAGAGAAGGTGCTAAGAAACCAGACTATTCCTTTGGTGCGCGTCGCATGGAGGCATCACTCTCCGGGAGAGTCTACCTGGGAGAGAGAGGATGAAATGCGAGAGCGTTATCCATATTTGTTTGTACCTTGAGGTATGATTTTTTCTTGTTATATTCTTTCATAGTTATTTGTGATTCTTTAGTTCTGTTTGTGATTTTTTGGGGGTAGTTTTTGTCTTTGAATTTCGAGGACAAAATTATTTTAAGCAGGATAGACTTGTCACTACCACATTTTCTAGGAAAGGGTATTTTAGTCTTTTCCTATTTAATTAAATATTGTGCATGGTAAATAATTATTTGTTGTATTATTTAATTATTGTTAGATGTTATTTAATTATTTTGGACTTGTATTAGTGGACCTAACTTGTTTAGTTTGGACCCATGGACCAACATGAATTAATTAGTTAGACTTGGCCCATTTAGAAAGTCCATTGTTAAGGAGATGGATTAAATTAATTAAATCATTAGACTAGAAGCTTCCTTCCTTAATTATTTCTTCATGAGAGGCCCCAAGGGGTATATTGGATATTTTATAATTACTTGAGGAAGGGGTAGGGGTCGGCCTATTAAAAGAGGGGGGAAATTCTTTCTCCTCTCATTTTTATTCCAAATCTAGATCTAGAATTTTCTACTACCAAATTCCTTCATTCCCATTTTATTTCTCTACCAAATTCATTCCAATTTCTTCCCAGATTATATATATATATATATATATTTAATATTCTTTATAGCAACAACAGCTATTAATGACAGATTCTGTCATTAATAACTGTGAGCAGCAGCAGCCACTATAGCTATTAATGACAGATCCTGTCGTTAATAAACGCAGCAGCGGGCGAGAATATAAGCAGCATCGGCGATGGAGAATTTAGTGACAGTTGAGAACTGTCACCAAAAGGGTGGCAGCAGTGCAAATACACAGCAGCAGTAGCGACGGCGTTTCAGTGACAGTTTGAACTGTCACTGAAGGTCTGTTTACTGAAAAATCAGTATTTTTCCACACTGTTTTCAGTGACAGTTAGGCAGTTTTAGTATATAGTTTATATATTATATTTATATATATGTATATATATGTATTAATTGTGAGATATAATACTATAATTGTTATATTTTTTAATTGTATAATATTAGTATATATATATTATATTATGTATGAGGGTAATTACTATATCAAGGTATCTTGAGCATTACCTTGTGGAAACCAAGGTAAGTGGGATACTCAAGATACGGGGTTTGGGTATCGAGTTTGTGAGTTTGTGTGGATACCAAGTTGGTTCAAAATCATGGTTCCTAATTGTTTGTAATTAATATTCTATATTATTATACTTTATTGTTGATATATAGGTATTGTGAGGTTTACCTTGGATTCACGTATCCGAAGATACGGTATCCTAATATTTTAGGTTGTGTCCTATGACTTAGATTTTAGTATTTTGACCCAAGGTTTTGGTGCTAGACTTGTGCAACCTAGAAATAGATAGTTGACCTTGGTTTGACCATAGTTGACTTAGAGTTGACCATAGTTGACTTTTGACTTAGAATTGACTTATTGATCCAGAAGTTGACTAGTTTAACTTGTTCTCTTTTCGGGACTTGTATTAATGTTGTATTCTATATCAAGGTCTTTGAGGCACCGAGTCAGACATCTGTGAGACTATTCATTGGACTTCAGGCGAGTACATTCTTTGATAGTTTCTCATTTATGATATCCTCTATGCTCATTGTATCTAGTGTAGATATCCATGTTCTCTTGACACTATGGTTACACGGATTGGTATATCCGAATATCGTCATAAGATATTATTCCTTGGTATATGGTGTATATGGTACAAGTATTGCTTCATTGGTTATCTTGTACATGTACAGACACCAATTCTCGGGAAGACTAGCTATCTTCTTAGGGAATCTCGTGCCATAGCATACCGTGGTTGGATCTATTATACCAGTCGGGGGTAGGGAGTATTAGTATAGATATGTGATCAATATCCTTATTGAATAAAGTACTGATTACTGAATAGTGTTGATCATACACCGCACGTATGATTAGCCAGGCCGCATTACATCTTGCCCAAGCCGATCACATGTTAAGCTAGTACTCACACACTTAGTCATTAGTATTATTGTTTCATTGGCATATTGTTCATTATTGTGTTTATTTCCAGTATTTCCTTATTGTATATATATCTTTTGTATCTATTGTACATCTTGTTTATCCACAGCTATTTACTATTACATAGTTTTTATCATTAATTAGAACTGATGTTAGAGATGTACTCTGCTCCTTTCCTGACTGGATATATTTTTTCAGATGACACTGAGGAGTGGTACCCTACCTTTTATGGACCCTAGGATATTGTGGGTTTAGATTCTGAGACCCTGGCTCAAGAGGGACTTATCCCAACTGAGACAGTTGACCCAGGAGTTGTAGCTTCGTAGTATTCTTTGTACTGGATTTGTCTCCAGCTTATTTTATTACTTCTTCGGGCTTATTGATGTATTATTTTAGACTCATGAGTTATATTGTGACTATTCTATTCTTTATCTGATTCGTGCTTATTTCTATGTTAGTTCTGTGATTGAGTATACTATCATTATTTTTGGATAATTATATTATTAGATAGATTATCTAGACAATATTCTACTATCGATTCTGCGGCGTAGGCTGGGCATTGTTTGCGACTAGTACCCTCACACCGGGTGTGGGTCGTGACAGTTCTCCACAGCGTTCTCCTCCATCGTCCCCCTCCTTCTCCTCCTCCTCCTCTAGGTAAACCCTAACTCTCTCTCTCTCTTTCTCTCTCACACACACACACACAGAGGATACGACATGACATTGACACAGACACGACACACACACACACGTGATAGACACGGCCTAACACAAACCCTAACCCAAAATCTTTCTCCCCTCTCTAGGGAAACCCTAACTCTCTCTCTTTCTCTTATAGGACACGGCATAACACTGACACAGACATGACACACTCACACATGACAAATACTGACACAGATATGATATACACACGTGACTGACACAGATACGATGCATACACGTGACTGACACAGGCACGACACACATACACTGTGTGTAGTGTGGCACTAAAGGTGTTTAATAGATTGACTTTGGTATTGTGTGTGTGTGAGATACCTATATTGACAAAGGAAATTTGCTCAGTTGTACATGTGTATATTTAGGTGGATTTGATGTGTGTGTGAATATGGGATATAAGAGTGCCAGACAATTGCATGAGCACTGTGGTAAAGTGGTGATTGGACTGTATTATAAAATCGAGCGTGTTGTTTTCTAGTGGTCGTGGTAAGGAGTGTGAACAGATGATTGGGAGTTGGCAGTGCACATAAGTTAAGTAAAGTGACATCAGGCCAGTTTGGTGTTTGTGGGGAAAACTAGATAGCAGCAGTAGCTGCAAGGTTGGGGGTACCCTGTCCTTAGTGGCAGTTGCAACAAATACAACAATAGCAGATGTTTAAGTGCCAATATAAAATGTGTGCACTGATGAGGTTATATATATGCAGTGATATAAGTAAGGAAGTAGGTGCATATACTTGTCCAACTGATGTGGAGTTATGTTATAAGCTAGATGTATCAGTAAAGAACTGATACATAGTATCAGACTTGGTGGAGGTCTATTATGATGAGAAGTGGTATCAGTTGATACACACTCAATAACAACAGTACTAGATGACAAGTGGCAAGTGAGTGCAGTGCCTATGTTATGTAGTAGCAACAAAAGTTGCCAGAAAAAATTGATACTCTTTATCAGAGATTGGTGTCGGGCAAGGAAACACTTGAGTGTAATCAAGGAGGGAAAGTGTGTTCAGTGCAAAAATACTTTCAGTTGGGAAGTGTGAGGGAGCTCAGGCATTCAAGTGAGGCAGTGCACACAATGGTGCACTACAAGATTGGGTGCAGGTAGAAGATCTGCAACAGCAACACAGTGATAGCAAGGAGTGAGTACCTGTAGGCCAATATTCATGCATTAGGTAGCAGCAGAAACTGCATATGATTAAGTAGCATTAAGTGCAGCAGGAGGGAAAAATCAAATCCAGGTAACAGTAAGTCAAGAGAGGCCTTGGTGTATTAGTCTAGTCATGACTTTTAAGTGTCTCGTTAAGGTAATGTCTAGAGTCTTGTGTAAGTTAAGGTAGTAATATTATTTTGATCTCTCACTTCTCTCACACACATAGATGCACATGACACTGACACAGATACGACACACACACACTGACACAGACATGACACAGACTGTCACAAAGGGTATAAAATTTGATAACAAAAATAACTTAAGTCTTCGTAGTAATTTGATTTATAGGACACGGACTGTCACAGAGGGCATTATATATCAAGTTAGAGCAGTTCTTACCTTCATCCAAAGAATTAGACCTATTTAACGATGAGTATATATGCTAGGACTAGGAGTACCAGTGCATGTACTGTATTTAACGATGAGTGTATACTTGAACGATGTCTATTCATTTTTGCAGAAGTATCTAGAAATGAATATGAATTACTATCTGTGTCATCGTTCGTGGATGTACAACCATCATCCTGATGACATGTACGGTGTACAGGATAAATTTATTGAGGGTGTACAGCAGTTCCTGCAGTTCGCCAAGGAGTTCCCTCAGTACATGGACGGTACCAAAATTAAGTGTCCGTGTGTGAGATATCGCAACTTGAAATATCATCCAGAAATGGAAGTCACATATCATTTGTACTCGAAGGGTTTCATGCTGAATTACTATCAGTGGACCACGTACGTAGAACTTGTGTCTTTAGCATCAGAGTCCGAGCCATATGTGGAGCCGTATATAGATGTCTACGACCACGCTGCTTACGACGACGGGTGGGTGAACATGGTTTTTGATGCGGCGAGGCCTAGTTTTGATCAGGACAATCATGATGCAGCTGAGGAGCCACCGAATACTGATGCTGCGAAGTTCATAGAGTTTCTGGAGAATGCAAGGACTCTATTATATCCTGGTTGTGAAGATCATTCACTATTGGAGGTGGTTACAAGATTGTTAAGCATCAAGTCCGATTTTAACATGTCGCAAGAATGCTATAACTGGCTGATAGATTTTATTATCGAGATCTTACCAGAGGATGCAAAGTTGCCTAAAGACTTTAACCAATTTAAGAGGATGGTAAGATCGCTCTGGGTGGGATACGAGAAAATTGATGCATGTTGCAACGGGTGCATGTTGTACTACAAAGATGACAAGGATGAAGATGCGCACATATTCTGTTATGCTGATCGCTACAAGGCTACTGGAAGAGGAAAGTTTATCAATGCAAAGAAGCCTACCGATTCAATGCACTACTTGCCTTTGACGCCGCGGTTACAGAGATTTTTATGGTGAAGGAGACTGCAGAAAACATGAGTTGGCATAGGCGGAAATAGATCGAAGTAGTATTGGATCATCCATCCGATGAAGAAGCATGGAAGTAATTTGATCGAGAGTATCCAGATTTTGCTTCGGATCCGTGTAATGTCAGATTGGGGCTCTCCTTCGATGGTTTTACCCCATTCGGACTTTTGGGCTCCCAGTATTCGTATTGGCCTGTGATCGTCACTCCGTACAATCTACCCCCTTGGATGTGCATGAAGACTCTGTATATGTTCCTAACCATTATTATCCTGGGTCCGAACAATCAGAAGAGGAATATCGATGTATATTTACAGCCTTTGATAGATGAGTTAAATCAACTGTGGGAAGTAGGTGCTAACACGTAGTATATTTCCAAAAAGTAGAATTTTTAGATGAGGGCAGCACTTATGTGGACCATTAATGACTTTTCGACCTATGGAATATTATCGAAATAGAGCACTCATGGTCGTCTCTCATGTCCGTATTGCATGGACCATACTAAGGCTTTTCGTTTGAAACAGGAAGGTAAACCGTGCTTCTTCGATTGTCATAGACAATTTATGCTGAAGGATCATCCGTACCGGAGGACCATGAATGCTTTTTGTGTGGGCGTTATGGAGAAGGCCAATCCACCGCCAAGGTGGCCCGGATGCTCGATATGGGAAGAGGTAAAATATTTATCAAGTGCTATCGAAGAGTATGCTAAAGGGTACAAGTATGACGGATTTAGTCGCACCCATAACTGGACGAAGAGGAGTATATTCTATGATCTGTCATATGGGAACACCAATCAGATCATACATAACCTTGATGTCATGCATATCGAGAAGAATGTGTTTGATAACATAATTAATACTGTAATGGAGGTAAAGGGGAAGACGAAAGACAATCTGAAGGACTGGTTGGACTTAGAAGAAATATGTAGACATCCTGCGTTGCATTTGTTAGAGGAGGGGAATGGAAAGTTAAAGTAGTCTAAGTCAGTTTTCTCACTGGAGAAGGATGATAAATGGAGACTTTGTAGGTGGATTCAGGGTCTAAAATTTCCAGAAGGGTACGTATTAAACTTGAGAAGATACTTCGACCTCAAGGAGAACAAACTGGTGGGTATGAAGAGGCACGATTGTCACATATTCATGGAGAGGTTAATTCTGATTATATTTCAGAAATTCTTATTGCAGGTCATTTGGGATCCATTGACAGAGCTCAGCATATTCTTCAGAGATTTTTGTTCTACTAAGTTTCTCGTCGATCGTCTAGAAAAGCAAGAGAAGCACATTGCGGTAATACTATGCAAGCTCGAGAAGGTATTTCCTCCTGGATTCTTCGACTCTATGGAGCATTTGCCAATTTATCTTTCCTATGAGGCAAGTGTTGGTGGTCATATCGGTTATTAGTGGATGTACCCCTTCGAGCGTCATCTGAATCACCTAAAGAGAAAGGTAAAAAATAAGGCATGGGTTGAGGGCTCTATTTGTGAAGCTTATGTTCGAGATTACCAACTTTTGCTCGACGTATTTTAAACTCATGTTGCTACTAATAGAATAAGACCTCCAAGAAACGATGACGGATATAAGGAATCTAATGATGCAATACTCAAAGTATTCAATGCGTCCGAAAAGCCTTCGGAGAAAATAAAGAAGAGATATTTGAATTATGACGAGCTAAGGACTGCTCAGTTATATATATTACTCAATTGCGACGAGGATGAAGTGGAGAAGCTACTAATCAGCGGTTGCTTCATTATTTTTAAGCACATATAATGATGAGATGAGGTCGGTTAGACCCTACATAACAGACGAAGAAGTAGAACAAGAAATAAGATGCCATTTTCCTTCTTGGTTGAGCACATATGTAAGAAGCTTGGTAATTACTTTTTTGTATGCACTTGCACAATAAATAACATACTATCACTACTTTGGTATTTAGGTCGATCGTCTAATAACACCCGAGACTAAATCTATTAGAACTCTAACCAAGGGACCAATTACTGCCATTAAAATATGGCCAAGTTTTTGTGTGAATGGGTTTAGGTTCAAGTCAACAAATTCTCTGATCAGAGACAGCTTTCTGGATCTTGATTCCATGAAAAACAGTTGTCTGTGTATCAAATCTTTGAACTACAAAGACGTCGATCCAGGCAATGATTTCTTTGGCATCTTACGAGAGATTGTGGAGTTGACATATAATTATGGCACAAAATTTGCTAAGATCGTGCTATTCAAGTGTGAATGGTTCGACCCGATTTAAGACCAAGGTTGAAAAATTGACAAGCATGGCCTTGTGGATATAAACTACAAGCATAGATATCAAGGCTATGAACTATTTGTCCTAACAAGCATATATATCACAACTTATCCTAGACGGGGACAGTGAGGTCGGATTGGTGGGCAGTATATAAGACTAAAGCTAGAAATACCTTTGACGTTGACAAAATAGCTTATCAGGAGGACGAGCTACCTCTTGTAACAAATATTGTAGATATGGACTCAAAAAAAGTTACTCATTACACGACTAAAAATGTAGAAGATGTTAAATTATCCGAATAGGAAGACGAAGACAAAGACGAAGTAGATGAAAGTGAAGATGAGGAGGAAGAGGAAGAAGAGGACGAGGAATGCGAATAAGATAAATTTTTTGAAGATGATTGAAAATAAAATATTTTGCCTGTATAATGTACTATATTTTGACTGTAGAATGTACTATTTTGATGAAGATATGTATTATATTTTGATTGTAAAATGTACTATCCATTTAGACTTGTGACACCACTAGTTATTTACTATGCAATTCTATAAATGCTGTGAGATATGCATAACATTTTGACTGTAGAATATACTATATATTTGTGTATTTCATTATTCAGCATATGTTGTTATCAGGTATGACAGGACGACGCGGAGGGTTCGGCAGGTCCCGAGGTAGTCGAAATGCTACTCTGGTACTGCCTACTGTTGGTTCTGGATCCTTGGCACCTAGTACTCTAGTATATCGACCAGTCACATCTCCGAATACTACGACGTTACGTGTCATCACTCTTGGGATGAGTTGTTCCAGGCCTGGTACTACTCCCTCGTCTAGCGTTCCTCCTGCTGACTAAACCATGGAGACAGATGAGCATATAGAGGAGGTCGAGCCGACGTCGTTCTAGCATCAGCTAGATCCTCCATGCGTACCTCCGGAGGAGACGAGGACAAAGATTTGGGTCAATGGTAAAAAGTAAGTCAATTAGATAGTTTAATATCATATATATCGTGTATTTCTTTATTCATCATATATTGACGTTTTTGATAAAAATAATTATCTCTGTATAGATATCGTCCCTCGTCGGTACAGAGACGCCTGGGCCTCTTTCTGAGGAACAACTATGGTGGCCCTTGGATCAACTACTCTGAAGATCCGGAGTAGAGGAAGGCGTTCTGGTTTACGGACTTCAAGGTAAAAATATATTATATCAATCATCTAATTTATGCATATTATGAAACTTACTAAATTACTTATTGTAGCAAACATATTTCTATCCTCCGTATCGGGCCGAGTTGATCGAGTAGATATTTTCTGTCGTTGCCGCCAAGCTGACCCGTGATGCTCTAGATGACCAGAAGGCTCGTGATCGCGTTGGAAAACCGATCCAAGGTTGGATCACGTCTGAGTAGTGGACTGCGATGAGGCTAGATTTGACGATCCGAGGTACAAGGAAAGGTCTGAGAAGGCCAAGGCGGCTAGGCGAAAGGCAGCAAAGTGGTGGGGTGGCTCAATTCCGATGACGAAATATTTCCGTCGTTTGGTATATTTTTTATTTCAGATATATTATTTTAATACAACTACGATAAAATGGTATTAGAAAAAATATTTAATTTTAGTACTAAATAATATATTTTTAACAGGTACAGAGGGGTGAGGATGCAATCATGGTGACCATCTTCCTGGCCACCCATACAAAGGGTGGGAATCTCATAGATAAGAGGGCCTCGCAGACATATGTAAGTATTACTTTACTTTGTGTTAATTTTAATATAACTTAGGCAATTATCGAGTATCCAAACTTTTCTAGGCCGAGTATCTTAGGCTGCATGAGCGGGCGACTACTAGTGCACCTACAGCGGGAAAGGCTGATACTTCCTCGCAGCCCTCTCCAGCTCCATCTGCGGACGAGCTGTGGGTGACTGCCGCTGTTGGTCTCCAGAGGGTACGTACTACGGTACGGCATCCTATGGCGCCCTGGTTGCGACGCAGGCATCTAGGGCCTCTCCGACAAGTGCGCATTCTCCACAACCCTCGCAATCGTCGACTCGAGTCTAGGAGACCGTTCACCGTCAGATTGCGTTTCTCTGTGATGAGTTACTGAGAAGGATAGAGGAGCAGCCCCTGTTCCAGCCGCAAGCGGACGATACGACGCTCATCGTTCGATTTGATATGCTCGAGTGTAGCATCATGAGCTCCAGGATATGACAGCTGATCTTAGAGCGTCGATAGAGCGCAGCGTGATGGAGCTGTAGGCATCAAAGCTGTCCATGGTTAAGAGGCTGACGATGATGCAGGATTCAATGGTTCATAGAAGTGCGAGGTTGTTATCTACCATGGATCCATACAACCATCGACTAGCAGAGTTGGAGCAGATACGTCCTCCTGGTGCGCCTTCATCGATACAAAATCTACCGACGTCACTGCCTTCTCCATCGACATCGGTATCGATTTCACGGGAGCAGTATGATCTGTTCTTATCCATGATTCTCGCCGATGATCATCCTCCTGCAGATCCGCAGTAGTCCTAGTTAGGTTCGTTTATTCATGATTTGTGTTTCAGACCTATGGTATTTGGTCATTTATGAATATTTTTTATTTTTGAGGCATTCAGATATTATTTCTTGTATTCTTTAGGATGAGGCTTTCAAACTCAATTGTGTGAATATTTGTTATATTTTTTACGATGAGATTTTATCCTTACTCGATTTGTAATCTCAATATTTCATTTTCTTTAAATTTTACTATATTATTCATATTAAATGTATATTAATTTACCAGTGTTGAGTGTTCAACCGAAGGGGGTCGGCGAACCCTGCAAATTCAACGGAGGGTTGCTCCGGGTCTATTTGTACAAATTATGAATTCATAAACTGCAGGAAGAATGGTTTGGAAATAATTCAATTTTTATTATTTTTATTTTTTTACTGTATCTTTAGCGATGTTTTAGCGACATTTTGTGACATTTACGCACGACACTAATTACGTCGCTGAATACGTCACTATATACGTCGCTATCTTCGTAACTATATACGTCGCTAAACACGTCGCTGTCCTTCGTAAATTGCTGACATGACAATATTGTCAGGTCAATATAACATCGCTAAATGAGTCGCACAACGTCGCTATACACGTCGCTGCCCGTCACAAATTGCTGACATGGCAGTATTGCAAGGTCAATATAACGTCGCTAAATGATTCACACAACGTCGCTAAAAAAAAAAAACTTAGCGACATATAGCGACACATAACACGTTGCTAATTTAGCAATGTTGTGTTGCTAAACGTCGCTAATATAGCGACGCATTTATGTCGCTAGAAAATGTCGGTATAATGACGTTTTGCGATATTTTTTTGCAAAGTGACTAGCTTAAAACGACTTCATCGAAACGTCACTATATACGTCACTAAAATTATTTAGCGACATTTTTTGGCCATTTAGCGACGTTTGTAGACGTCGCTAATTTAATTTATTCTGGTAGTGAATATCCATGGGGGTCGGCCTTGCTTGTCATGACAGTTGTCTGAGGTGGCTAATATGTACATTCTCAAGATTTTATCCCTCACTGCTCTACCAATTTTAGTTGCCTAAATTAACCATATGGTTATATTAGGAATCCTATGTCGTGGTCACATGATCAATCCTCCTATATGTCGTACCATAGTACAGCCATGCTAGATACGAATCCACTTGTTACTTGATAACTCAAACTAGATTCACCCAAGCGTGATGTAACCAACAATAAGTCCAAGCCACGCTTTGGTAGTTGACCCACATACCATGCCCGTGCTGGGAAAATAATATAATAATATCACATGTTGCGTGGTATATGAGGCATTTTTAATGTACAACCCGAAACATGTAATCTTATAACACATAGCAAGTTATGTTGCACTTCAGTGCACATTTATAACACATGTACACATAGCACGTTGTAATTGTATCTGCACAGATACAAGAAATTGGGTCGAATTACCAAACTTATAGTTGGTCGTATAAGCCTTATCATTTTGGGACACATAGCTCAAGTTATGCACATAGCGTGTTAGTCACTTATGACATAGTCAATTCTAATACATGCTTATGTCTAGCACAAGGTCGGGTTACTAGGTCCATTCTTCCTTAGGATCAATCACAAGAAATTGTCAAGACCAACCACTCAGAACAAAGAAATATTCCAAATAAAATAGCTAACCGCATGCACACTTGGCGCATAAAACGGTTGCCGCATGGACTGTCGGCCACATGCTGCCCCAGGCCGCATATTACCCCAGGCCGCATATGGTTCCATGCCGCATATGGCTTCAGGCTGTATGCTACCTCAGGCCGCATATGATCCCAGGCTGTATGCTCCTCAAAGCCGCATGCTCTAGACAAATGTCCAATCTCCTAGAATAAGTGATGAAGTGATCTGTATCAGAGAAAAGTGACTGATGTGATGGATGTGACAAGACATAAAGTGTGTCAGAGAGAAAATACAAAATCATAGAAATATATGCCCACGGTTCAGAGCCATACATCCAAAGAATGGTGGCCGCATACTCTCCAGGCCGCATAGGTCACTCGACCGCATGTTACTCTTTTGTAATTAATAAATTTCTCATTCGTTTAGTGAGTGAAAACACAAGGGGTTCAAGGATTAGCTCTAGAACACTTGTGTGATGGCAGTCATGCGTCCAACAAGATGTACGCATGCTGGTCAGTATGCGGCAAACAACTCAGGCCGCATAGCACTCATGTCGCATATCACTCTCCAAGCCGCATAACTCGTTGGCCGCATGAAGACTTTGTTTTTTCCAAACAGCTGGTTCGGCCACAGTGGAAGCTCCAAAAACAAAAAAAATTATTTTTACCATAAATTCCTCATATTAAGTCCAAATTAAGTAAACCAAAAAGCCAAAATGCTAAAAATTTAAAGATCTATCATGTAGCAAAAACTAGTTTTTAAAAATACATGTTTAATAGAATAAAACCAAGAAAAACTCATGAAACCCATTAAAAGCTCTAAGTTAGAAATATAGATCTGCACTAATCCATCCGCCAAATTCAAAAACTCCAAGTTCTAAAAGTGTTTAAACTCATGCAAAGAATACAATAGTCAATTAAGATGGAGGGTTTCTCCATTTCTTATTCATGATGTATTTGCCTATGGATAATGGAAGAGAAAACTAAAAAAAGAGGAAAAAAAAAGAAGTGAAGAGAGAGAGAGAAAATATAGGGTTATATATGGTAGGATTGAGGCTTGAACCAAGGGTTCTCATGACTTGAACAAACCCACAAAATGAACCATGATCCATTTAATTGCATATCTATTCTGGTTCCTTTTTTTGGTTTGTGCCATCTGTAATAGTTAAACCAAAGAATGGGTCTAGTCTCTGTGTATACGCAACCATGCTAAAATAAAATATGTTCTAAATACATAAAACGAGAATTGAGAGTGAGAAGGAGCGCCTGAGGGAGGGTTCGATTGAGGAGGACCACGTCACAAGGGAGCAGCCATTCCGGAGGGGTAGGAGTCACTTCTCCAAAGTCAGGGCGGGTAGGTCACCGTGGGCTCGGAGGCAGATAGAGCGGGTGGGTTGTCGGGGGATCGTAGGAGGACGACGAAAATGAGGTGGGAGGGGCGGGAAATAAAAACTTTTGTAGGAAGAGAAATGATAAGTTGAACCAACCAGCGGAACCCTATATGAAGTATCTTAGTGACATCAATAACAGACATCCCTAAACGTCGATATATTTTAAATATACTACGATGTATAACGTTTCGAGTTGCTAAACGTCTCTATTATTAAAAATATAAAGATGTTTACCGACTAATCGGCGATATCAGCTTTTATAATACTAAAGGTAGTTGCTAAACGTCGCTAATAGCGACGTATTAAGATATCGTTTAAATACGTCGCTACTTTCAATAATATTAGCGACATCATCTTGTAGAGTCCCTAAATTCATGACTGATTTGACTTATTTTATTAGTGACTGATAGATGATCTATGTACCCGACATGATTACAAAGATAATATGCAATTCTACTTAATTGACTATGGGTGCTTGACCAGATCATGGTGATTCAATGTAATGAGAAGATTACATGTGACTGATTAATAGGACGACATCTTGACTCAAATACTTGTATCCGGGCTGATACATTTACTATTTGTTAGGCATTCCCATGTGCTATGCGTTATATGTGCACTGAGGTGCGACATATCTTGCTATGTGTTGTGTATGATATGTGATACTTTATGATTTCTTCGACAGAGGCCTAGTAGTTAGTCAATAATCATAACGTGGTTAGGTTGTTTGCTTGATTTGTTGTATTATGCTTGGGTGAACCCAGATTAGGCTTTCGGGCAATAATATGAATTCGTACCTAGTATACACGTACTACGGTACGATATCTAAGAAGGATGATCGTGTGACCACGACACGAGATTCTATACAACCGTAGGGTAAATTAGGTAATTTAAATTGGTAAAAGCATTGGGAGGGAATAAAATATCAAGATCATGCGTGGTAGCTACTGGTAGGACATATATCCTAGGGCATCATGTTGGCTCCCAACGTATATTGTATATCATCTATAATAGTAGAGTGTAGTATATGTCTATGCTATATATATATATATATATATATATATATATATATAGTGTAGTATATATATATATATATATATATATATATATATATATATATATATCGTACGGTGGACTTACGGGGGATCGATGCTTATATAATATGTGTTATGCGTTTATTGTCTCGACCAGCCCGCCTCACAATCAACACGATCTGAGGATTCCTATTATTTGTATTATTTATCTGGGATAATCCAGATACCATATAACATCCTTGTAGGAAATGTCACATGGGACAGATCCTCCAGATAGTTTGAGTGCAGCATCCCGGCAGCGAAACCCATCACCTCAGCCAGTGGAGACACATGCAAGTTAACTGCAAAAGTGTAAGGAAAATACGTCATTACAAATCTTGCAACATAAAGACCAAGAAACGACAGTCTGTGCTTTACGCCAAGACTGTACAAATTTGGTCATTTTATGCCAGAAGTCACATCCAGAAGCGTAATTGGCGGTATACAGTCCGTGCTTTACGCCAGACTGCCCAAAATTCTAGTTAGTACGCCGGAGGTCCCATCCACAAAGCGTAAAACTAAAATTTTATATGATACACCAAGTTTTCGGCAGTCAGAGCTTTTACGCTCAAAACTGTAAAAATATGGAGTTTTTACGCTGGCACATTAGAAATGTGGGCGTAAAAGATGAAAACGTCTCCGTGCGTTATCTTCCTCAAAGAGGCTATCAACACAGAAGACGACCTAGCGCGGTCACGTTCAATGTGTGCGAAGGATTTTTCGTCGTTCATTGTCATCCCGAAGGCTCTACCTCTAAGGCCGGGTGCGCTGCTCGTCGGCGGGATGGTTCGCTCAGAAGGAAGTTCACCTTGCCCGATCGAAGACTCTCTCGCTGGGGCAGAAGAACGAGAAGAAGAACCTATACTATTTCCCTTAGTGGAGGGGATTTGTTTCGGCGCCATTTCTGAAAACTCGGAGTGCTCAGAGAAAGGACGAGGAGAAAAACTCAAAACAGTCGAAGGCTCTCTTTCGCAGAAGACGGATGAAAAGTTTTTCTCTCAAAAGCTTGGGATATATATAGAGTTCGGGTCGACTCCTCGAATCCTCGGACGGACTCCTCGAAACCCCAACCAAATCTCATAATTAATATTTGGTTATGATTGGGTACTACATCAGCCCACTACTCTCGAAAGGCAGACAGTCAGCAAATTAGAAGAGTTTTTCGCGCAAAACAGGTCAGCGGTTCCTACGCTAAGGAACTTTCTACGCTCGACAGCTACAGATCTACGATTTTACGCTCGCAAGCTATCAGTCTATGGTTTTATGCCCGGATGCCTTTGTGCTCAGTAGCTTTTACGCTCGAGAGGCTACAAACCTACGACTTTACGCTCAGCAGATACCAAATCGATGATCTCACGCTCGGCGACGTTTAGTTTGCGCTCGGAGGCAACAGATCCACAACCTTACGCTCGGAAGATTTCTTTTTTTTCACAGGCTACAAATCTACAGTTCTACGCTAAGAAGCTTTCTACGCTCGACAGCTACGAATCTACGGTTTTACGCTCGCAAGCTATCAGTCTATGGTTTTATGCCCGGATGCCTTTATGCTCAGTAGCTTTTACGCTCGAGAGGCTACAAACCTACGACTTCACGCTCAGCAGCTACGAATCTACGATTTCACGCTCGGTGGCTTTCTACGCTCAATAGGCTATGAACTCAGGATTTTTAGCTCATCTACACTACGGATCTCTGACTTTCTGCGTATCCAAACAGTTCTCAAGGCGGTCGATTACAGGTGTTCACACAGAAGATACTCCTTCTTGACCTCAAAATATCCCAAGCACCCGAAGCATACAGAGTTCAAACATTGAGAAATTACTCTTCTTGGGTCATAATTGGAGGTTCATCCAGAAGTCCAGTCTGCATATTTCATCTACAGCTCAAGATGGCAACTCAGTTCGACAGCTATTTCTCGCCCTATTCCAAGGGATTTTTGAGAAATTATTCTTGAAGATGAAGTCTGAAACAAGAATTCTGTTTACACAGAAGTGAAAACAACAGTTCAAAATTCTACGCGGTTCCTCATTCCTGACAACAGGACAGTTCGAACACTCGACTGCTAAAACGGCTTTCTACGCATCCCTAGTTATGCGTAAAAGATAGGACAGGGCCTAATACTCTTTCTATCAGAATCGGCATAAAGAATCAGACGTGTCGAAGCTACACATATTCAGACTTCACAGCAACGTATGGCAAAACGATCATATACAGAGAAGAAAGACGATTTTATTAAAATCAAAATCATGATTACATATGAGGGAAATTCGGTCTACAAAGTTTTTTTTATATTTCCATGATTACATATGAGGAAAATCCCATCTACAAAGGGCTTCCTCATCGTCGTCTGAAGATCGCACCAGAATCTGTTCTGCCAGGTTCTCGCATGGGCACAATTCTTCATCCATCTTCTCCAGTAGTCAGTCGGTTGCCGCAAACCGGCTGACATGGCAATAATCAATGGCGGGAGGATACAAAACTGGGCATAGACCCATCCTCCAACAGAAAAGTAGGGTACTGCTTTCCTACGCCCAGCGCCATGGTAGATTGAGTTGAGGTATATCACCCAACTCAATACCCGAGGTCAGAGGTAGTTGCTGCTCTCATCCGCGGAGGTAACGGAAGAAGGCGCCACTTGCAAGCAGTGTGGTCTAATACGACCCTTCCCTTCTCCCGAAGAACCGCCATATAAAGTTGCTGATTATCCCGAGCAAGGGGGGCTAAGATATCCTTCCATGATCCATCGTTGCAGTGGACACTTGCTCGAAGACGCCATCTTTTTCGGCTCCTTACATATTGGAAGAACATGATCTCCTTCTTCCTCAGGTCGACCCGACGAACTCTGGCGATCATCTCTGCGTGGTGATAGAAATGTGGGGAGAACAGGTTAAACCCTCAACCTTTTTATAGGCGAAAGAGGTCACACCGGTACCCAATAAATCTACCATAAAGTCAGCATCGACCGTTTTAACGCTCCATTCAGAAATGTTTTGAGTTACGAGGAGCGGTTCATGCTTCATTCAAAGCGTTCCAAATTTCGAGGAATTTGAAAGCTTTGAAGGGGGTCTTGTAGAAGCATGAAAAATACGCCGGATAGCTATACGCAGCATATTGATGCAGAGCAGCGTAAACAGAGGCCTTCAGAGCCATCAAAGCGTACAACAGAGCTTTTTCCGCTAAACACAACGTAAAACATAAGCTCAAAGGACCATCCGCGTAAGGCAGTACGTCCAAGCCACTTCAGCGTAAACAGGGTGCTTCATCGACTCCTGGGAGTAAAACCCATCCTCTTTCAACGTAGCATTGAAGTGTACGAGAGACGCTTCGTATTCTCCGAAGTGAACCTGTCAGATCCTGCAATGAACCTGACGTTTGGACTTCTGACAAAGGGATACTGCTCGACTACCCAGACGACGGCTATAATAATGGCACAGCACTGCGACCCAGGCTGTCATTTACCGCCATCTCCTTTGCGTAAACTGCTTTTACGTGAACGAAGGGATACGCAGCGGCTTCTACGCCCATTCAGCTCTCTGGCACGGTACGCAGCGGCTTCTACGCCCATTCAGCTCCTGTGCTCACTCAGCTTCTACGCCTATTCCGCTTCAACGCCCACTCGACTTTTACGCCCATTCGGCTTCAACGCCCACTCGGCCTCTATGACCGCTCGGCTTCTACGCCTATTAGGCTTCTATGCCTGCTTGGCTTCTACGCCATGGTGACAGACATTGGCTTCTACGCCCACCTCTTCTACACAAGGGATACCTAACTACGTGGCTTTTACGCCGTAATCTTCGTAGCGATTATACGCATTTTGTCCCTTAGTTGGACCCGCGTCACACGCTCATTCAAAGGATCATCTATACGCAGGCATTGGTTATTTTAACCGTTGTGTAAAAGGGTGCTATACTTTCCACTCCTAGATTTCTACACCGACGGAGTGGTCACTGTCACCAAAATTCTATAAATAGTGGCCTCTATCAACAGAGGACAAGGTCAAAAAATTGAATATCAAACGGTCGGAAAATTGGTCAAGAAGTCTAGTATCAGATCCAAGGTCGACAAAGGAGAGAGAGAGAGGGAGAAATATAGATCCAAGATCGAACTTCCAAGAAAGATCGAACAAGAGATCATGAGAGAGAGAGAGAGAGAGAGAGAGAAGAATCTGGAGCTCAGGCAAAGAGTAGGGATCGACGACTTTGGCATCGTGCATCCACCCTCTTTTGTAATCTTCGAAGCTGCTTCCTGTCTTCTACGGCACTTCTTCATCATCGTGTGGTCCAAGGGCTAAAGTGATTGACTGCAGATCAGACACCTATAGCAATATTTACCCAGATTTATAAATTGTACTTCGATATCCTCGTATAGGATTAAATTGTACAAGTTTGTTTGTAAACCAAAGAACACGGGTTTCGTATAAACCCCGTCTTGAATACATTTTCATTCTTTTGTTTTCCACCACAAACAAGATGGCGACTCTGCTGGGGACGTCTTTCTCTTCTGATGAGGAAGTAATTGATCAACATGATACGGTGTCTGTAGGAACCGTAAAGAAGATACTGGTCGTCCAATTCGACCAGTCTGCCTACGAAAACATGCTCCGAACCGGGGGTAGCTCTCACCCTCTCTCTGTCCAAGACAACAGGAAGCTGCACAAGGTCTGGGTGCCCAAGACATCCTTTACCATCCCTGTGGACTCTCCGATCTCTCCGACCAATGAGGTTGTAGCGTTGCTCCCTCCGTGCCCTGCACGTAAAATGCAGTCTCCCGCTACGCGCGATACAGACAAAACTTTGGGCAAAGCCTCAGCGCTGACCCAGAAGTATCCACTGCGCTTTACGTGTAGAACCCAGTCTCCCGCTATGTGCGGTACAGACAAAACTTTGGGCAAAGCCTCAGCGCTAACCCAGAGGTATCCACTGCGCTCTACGCGTAGAAACTAGTCTCCCGCTACGCGCGGTACAGACAAAACTTCTAATGATGCCTCAGCGCCAAATCGGAAGTACAAAATGCGTTCAGTGTGTAAACATTCATCTGCCTTCCGCGAAAGAGCAGATGACCCCTGCAATCTACACAAGGGAAAGCAAGCGGCGGAGTACTCAACTTCTCAGCCTTTACGCCAGCGAGGGAACAATCTGCCTACCCTCCAAATTACGCGAGAAGCTGATGGCCGCCTGAGGACATCCTCAACCTTACGCCAACCAGAGCGAAGCTCGAAATTATGCCAAGCGAAGTCCCACGGCGTAAAGCAAGCTCAGGTTGCGAAAAGACACCCTCCCCGAGGGTTATCCGCCATCCAGATGGCCAACCTGTTGTACACAGGGGGCACAGGGAAAACTATGGTGCCCAACCTCCGCATGCCCACTGATGGGAACAGAAGGAACAAGCCATCGTCTTCTTCTTCTGCAACTCCTCTTGACCTACACAAATATCTAATCCAGAAGCGTAAGGAGAGGGGACCTTCCAACATGTCTATTATGTCTCCTAGCGAGCAATGTTGTAATAGTCATAAGATTGTGATTGATTGCTGTTGTTTTAAAGCAAAACGGTCAGTTTTCGATCGGTTGAGCTACTCTCTGTCTTTCCAGGAAGAAGAGCCCGCGCATGCAGCTGTGAATGTGGCTTCACACATACCTAGAGGAGGGTCGAGCTCAAGACGTCATCTCTCTAGGCCTCCGAGCCGAAGGAGATTCAATGAGCTCCTCAGGAATGCTGAAGCTGGGGTATTCCAAAACACCCGTGCAAGGTCACAACAACCAGCTTCGTACTCATCTAATTCTGACGCTGGGGGTCGCCAGTCCCCCGGATCAGATGCTGAGAGTATGGAGTCGACTTCTGCAGCGACCTATACTAATCCTTCAATGACACACAGGGAAATGGGAGTTTATGCTATTGAAGATGAACGCGAGAAAGCTTTGCCGTCAGGAAACGCGGAATAACGCATCACTGTACTGGAGACATCTCTGAAACAAATGCAATCCTTAATGGAGAACATACACCAGATGATGCTAACTCAGCACACAACTGCCATGGCTCAAGCATCGGTCCCGCCAACTCAGATACGTGTGGGGGTAGACTAACCACCATCCAATCCGAGTCAAGAGCCTGCTCTAGATCAAGAGTCAGTAGTTCCTCCGCTTCCTCACTCGGAGAATATATTACCTCCCATTGGAGTCACGATACAACCAAATCCGTGCCACACCGTAGTCCCGCTTCCAACTGAAAATCTGATACAGGCAGTACGGGAGTTGAAAGCCCAGTTTGATGCCTTGAAGCACAAAGATCAGCTCAAGAAACTGGGAATCAACCAGCCTTACCCAGCTATCTGGGAAGAGGTCCCTTTCCCTCCGAGGTACAAACCTCAGACTATGGCTCTGTTCGAGGAAAAAATATCACCAAGTCAGTACATGAACTATTTCAGTATGATGATGGTGTTGCTACAAGGGAACGACGCCCTCCTTACTCGGGTGTTCAAAGGCTGTCTCTCAGGAGTAGCCTATCAGTGGTACCGTAGCTTGGCGGATAACTGCATTACTTCCTTCGAGGACTTCAAAGCTTTATTTTTTACGCGATTCTACGAGGGAGGGATGGACATGTCTATGTCCTCTCTCATCGAAGTCAAGCAAAAGGAAAAAGAGGATATTCGCACCTTCATCGAACGTTTTCGTCAGGCCACCTTATAGATGCCTCTAGGAGTTCCAGACTCTGCGTTGGTAGACATTTGCAGGAAGAACCTCCTTCCCGTAGTCTCGGTGTTTACAGGACCATATCAGTTCCATGATTGGCCCTCGTTCATCATCTCGGCTGTAGCCGCCGAAGACAACAGTCCCAAGGCACGCGACAATGGCATCATGATCTCCGCCTCTGACCGAGGCAAGAGGTCATCTCCCAGCAGCGACCATCCTCGCAGCTCCAAAGGAAAAGAAGCTCTGGCGATCAATACGGCCAGGCAAAAGACTGCGGCAACCGCACAAACGAGACCCGGGACTTCCAGGACCGTCGAAGTCTACTTTTTCGACGACGACGATATCCCAAGTATATTCGAGTGTCTCGTCAAAAGTGGCAAGATTACCCTTTCGGAGCTGAGGTGGCCCCAAGAAGTCGGCAGTACTAACGACCCCAAATACTGCATCTTCCACAGATACGTACACCACCCGACAAAGGCATGTTACATACTGAAAAGGAAGATCCAAGGGTTGATCGACGCTAAGGCCATCACTCTGCACAACACCGAGAAGACGGTCACGGCCAACATGATCTCTCTGCAGTTTGGCAATCTGCCTTCCTAAGAAGTCTCGGACGGTATCACACCCATTTCCCGGACCACGATAAACATCGTCAATCTCCCTCCAGCTAGGGGTCAAAATCATGACCTGGTACCCCTGACCACCCGGCAGGACAAGATTATGTGGGTTCATCCGGATTTTGTGTCAGAGCTCGAGGAGGAGACTAAAGCTACGAAGGCTACGTCTAGAAAGAGCTCCAAATGCAAACCATGCCATATGATCGCAACTTCTTCGGCATCAGACGAAGACGAGGTATTTGCTGCGACCCGTTCAGGGAAAGCCTACCTCAACGACTACGGAGCAAGTCAGGAAGACGCACCGGCGGACGCTCCATCTGCCAAACCTTCAGGACCAGATCCCGTCGTACCAGATGCCATGTCCATACCACCTCTGAGCAGACATGTACCTCCATCTCCAAAGTAGTCACGATCAAAAGTTTGTCATATTTATATTACCTCTGAATAAACTTTCGGCTATCTACTATCTAAGTAGAATGATGATCGGAGCTGAGCACCGGTACAACCCAGTGGAGAAAGAATGCTTGGCTCTAATGTTCGCTATCCAGAAGACGCGGCACTATGTCACCGGCCAGACTATTCATATCATCTCCAGGGTCAACCCTCTTCGAGTACTGATGAGCAAGCAAAGTGCTCATAATTCCTGACTCGCGACTTGGACGATGCTGTTAACACCATATGACATGGTATACGTCCCGCAGAAGTCCATCAAAGATCAAGCGCTGGCCGACTTCCTAGATGCTCATCCGATCCCTGAGACCTCCAAACTATATGAGGACATCCCTGATAAAGTTGCAGAATGTAATTCCGTAATAGAAAGTGACACATGGCAACTATTCTTCGATGGTGCCTCCAGAACTGGTCCTAGGGGAAACGTGGTTTCAGGAGTAGGAATCGTCCTGGTCACTCCTGATAAACTCGTCATCTACCGAGCATATTCTCTTAGCGAGTCGTGCTCCAACAATGTGGCAGAGTACAACGCTCTGCTAATCAGGCTCCAAGTCGCTAAAGAGCTGGGGGTCGAGTCCCTGGAAGCTTTTGGTGATTCTCTGCTCATCGTCAATCAAGTTAGGGGAGTATATGAAGTCCGAAATCCAGACCTCATCCCCTATCACCAAGCAACGGTCGAGATAGCCATGACATTCAAAGGATTCTTCCTTGAGCATGTACCTAGATCTCAGAATCTGGAGGCTGATGTCCTAGCCAGTCTAGCTGCGGATTTAGCCACTCCTATAAGAAGGCAGGATTCGGTAATCCTTCTTAACAGAGATTTATTTTGTGTGAAGAACAACTTTCACATAGAACGCAGCTACGCTGTGAGCACAGATCCCCCTAGAAGAGACTGGTGAAGTCCCTTCATAGATTTCGTGGCATACGAAATCTTGCCGGAGGACCCCAAAGAGGCAGTATCTGTCAAAAGACGATCATTATGCTTTTACTTCGATGCATCTTCATAATGCCTATATCGCCGGACCTACGACGGACTGCTATTGAGATGCCTCTCTAACGACGAAGCACAGCAGATTATCCAAAAAGCTCACAATAGCGTATGCGGGGCGCATCAACCCGGTCCTAAGCTACAGGATCGTGTCAGGAGAATGGGCTATTACAGGCCCACTATGATCGCAGACGCGATCAACTATGCAAGACAATGCAGAGCCTATCAGGTTCATGCAGACTTCATACATCAACCGTTTGAATATCTACATCCTACGGTTGCATCCTGGCCTTTCGAAGCATGGGGTATAGATATCATTGGTCCTATTCACCCGTCTTTCTTCCGAGGTCATCGGTTCATACTGGCCATCACGGATTACTTCTCCAAATGGGCAGAGGCGATCCCTCTTGCTGAAGTAAAGGCGTCTAATGTAATCAGTTTCATCAAGCATCACGTCATTTATCGCTTCAGGGTACCCCGGAGGATAATTCACGATAATGGGCATCAGTTTATCAGCCAAGTGTTTCACCGATTTTGCGATAAAAATTGGATACACAATATTGTCTCTACGGCATATTATCCAGCTGCTAATGGCTTGGCGGAAGCTTTCAGCAAAACTATTATCAAACTCTTGAAGAAGTTCGTCTCTTCAAACAAGAGAGATTGGAATGAGAAGCTGGGCGAATATCTCTGGGCATACCGCACAACGGTACGAACACCGACAGGTTGTACACCATTTTTGCTGGTCTACGGGAGCGAAGCAGTTCTTCCCATTAAAATCCAGATCCTTTCACTCAGGATAGCCGTGACTAATGAGCTGACCCAAGAAAAGAATGATCTGTTAAGGCTTCAAGAGCTAGAAGGATTAGACGAGAAATGCCTCCAAGCTCAACAGCGCATCGTGCTCTACCAAGCACGCATTTCCAGAGCTTTCAATCATAAAGTAAAGGAAAGAGTATTCAAAGTCGGCGAGCTAGTTTTAGCCGTTAGAAGGACGATGATTCTTACTCACAGGAGTAAAGGCAAATTCCAGCCCAAGTGGGAAGGCCCTTATGTGATCGAGACAACGTTCTCAAGCGGCGCCTACAGGTTAGCCCAGCCTAATGGAGACTTGTTAATGGCTCCTATCAACGACAAATTTCTGAAAAGGTACTATGCTTAATCTCCTCTGTTCAAGTGGAATATAGCGAGAATCTCAATTTTGACAAAACTACTTCCAAAACGAAATAAGTTGGGTCATATTCTATCATGTCCATATAACCTCTGAATAGATATATTCGACTAATTTGAAAATGCAATACCTATCACGTCCATATTACCTCTGATAGTGTCTTGTCTACAAACTTTAGTCAAAGCATATTCTATCATGTCCGTATGACCTATGAATAGATATATCCTACCAAAGCATATTCTATCATGTCCGTATGACCTATGAATAGATATGTCCTGCTAAAGGTTTATCAAGAGTCTACCACGTCCATACTACCTCTGATATCACTCTCGCCCAAACCTGTCATTTATATTCCGAAATGATGGGTCCACAGAGTCAGAAAAGATTCGCTTTATTTATTCCCAAAAAAGAGCAAAATTATATTTGGGAAGCAAAAAGAAGAAAGGGTACATCATTGTGGGGGAGCGGTCAGATCGCGAATCAGCTGTACCAGTGCAGCTATCCTCTCATTCCTGGAAACCAAGGCATCAGCGCGGGCCCGCTCCAGTCGTGCCTCAGGGTTGCTCATAAAGGGCAGTTCGGCCCTTGCCCGAAGAGAACCCGCACGGGCGGCTTTTGCACCCTCCAAATCCTGTTGCGCTGTGCTCAGTCGACCAGTCGCTATATCTAGACCGGCCAACGACTGAGAAGCCCACTCCTCTGCCAGAGCAAGTTTTTCCTTCAACTTGCGGGCCCTCGCTACGTTCCCTTCATGGTCGAATTGGCGCTTCGTATGAAGAGCAAGAGCCTCCTCCACGACAGCTTTTCTTTTATCCATCTCCAGCTTATGTGTTTTGATGGAGTTATCTAGGCTTTCCAGCTGTTTAGTAAGCCGCACAGTCATGAGGTCGTATCTGGCTTGGACCTCAGCTTCAAGGCTGCCCCGAGCCAGCTGCAAGTATTCGTTAATAGGTTGCTCCAAACCATTAACCATCGCCTCCAGGGCGTCAGCTACCCCAGAATCGCCAAACTCCCTGACTGCCCCGATCAAAAACTGAGAAGCCTTCTTCAGACGCTCAAAGTCTAGATTCTTCTCCAACACCATTGTTATCAGCATTTTCAAACTGGTATAAAAGAGGATGGTATACTGCTCGGTCAGCGCAGCCAGATCTGATTGGACGCCGGTAGTGGCCACAATATTGGTGAGTCCCCCTTCAGGAGCGGTTGCAGACGATGTGGCCACGGTCGTCGCCTCGACAGGTGGTACGACTAAGGAAGATGCGACAACGGCAGTCGAAGTCATCGGCATACTTGTAGGAGGCGATATCACAATGACAGGCTCATCCTCCTCTTGAGATGTCGAAACTACTCGGGACGAGCCGGCACCCGAAGATGTTTCCTCTTCAAACTCAGGCACCTCCGTGTCGCCACCAGAAGCCGAAGCGGAGCCAAAAAGCGCTTCAGCGCTCTTCTCCCCGCAGACATCTGCCCCTGAAAAGAAGACGAGAAAGATACTATCGACACGATATTAATTTCTCTAGAAAAAGAAGTGCGTAAAGACGACATTTACCCACGGCCGACGGCATATATATCGCATGTGCAGCCAGTACAGCTAAATCACTTCTTAATGATGCTAAGCAGGCTATCATACTTGGAGAAAGGGGTCTGATAGCTGAAACTGGCAAGTAGTCTTCCAAGTTCTCCTCAAATTCCAACCGAGGCTCATCGGCTGGAATCTCGCCAGGTACGCTCGCAGGCACGAAAGGGATCTCTTCCGACGCTGATCTGGATAAAGGTATATGGAACCTTATACTCAGCCCTGGTGGTGACTTCGTTCCACTACCGGAGGCTGTGGCAGCAACGGCAGCTTCAAACAGGAGTTCTTCGGCACCGCCAACCGAAACTGCGGGTCCCTCTCCGAAAGGCGAGGAACCTCCAATCAAAGAGACATCCCCAACAGGGGAGATAGCAGGTTCGTCCCTAGGAGCCTCAGTACCAGGAATTCAGAGAGGACGATTAACCGTCTTCTTGTTCCTCTTGTGAGGGGAAGTCTGCTTCGAAGTAGGGCCCTTCGCTTCCCAGCGACTACCAAAGCCCCCGCCGGCGGAGGCACTTCACACCTCGGCACCGACACCAGAGGCTCATCCGGAGTAACGGACTCCTCACCCTCGTCAGAAGAAACCGAGGGGACTTCGACTCTTCCCCCAGGCTTGGGAGAAGGCACCCTAAAGCTTCCACGCATGTCAAAATCGCGATGGAAGGTGTTGATCGCCACGTAGAACTGGGCATACGAGTGGAGGATGTGCAGCTCCGTGGAGAGTGTGACGACCGGCACAGTAAAGATTGCTCTCGTGCAACCCACGATAAAATATCGCCATCCTCTGGCTCCATCAATAATTCCACCCCTGGACCTGAAGCTGGTGACGACATTGCCCACGTGCAACTGATCGTACCCAAACTGCCTGGCGAACCGACTGGGCAAGTAGGGCTCAAAGAAGCAATGATCTTCTCTTCTGTACAGCAAATAGGAGGGTCTGATGCAGACCAACCAATTAAAAGCTTCCGAAGAAATATTGGTCTTCTCTCCATCTAAATCCTCAAGCCTGATCCCCGATTGATTACGATGAACAGAGGGGACAATGCAGAGGAGCTTTCAGCCGTGACTGAGGCTCAGCACTAGTCGACAGTCTAAAACTGTGTTCACGTTCCAGGGATAGTCCTTGTAGTTCAGCAAGAAACTACCACCTGAGCTACTACCAGGGCCAGGAGACATCACCCGAGGGTTGTGGAGAATTAACCATCCCATCAAGTACAGGTATGGTAATTCTACCCTGGGAAAGCTATCACGCCGAGCTTCATCGACGAGCAGCCCATCATTTATGGCTCTCAGGCCAGCCTGTATACGGCACACCATGGCAGGGAGCAAGCCCAATCTTGCCCCGAATACCAGACGCACGGCAGGCCACAGGATATTTCGGTGAATGCGGTTCGCGGACGCGATGCCAGGCACCACTACTCGACGCAGCCATATGGAGAGAAAACTAGCCAGCCGGGCTTCCTTAGACAGAGGCCTACGGCAGCGCCTCAAGTAACTGTAGGCCTTAGTGCCTTCAGGATACTTTCCTGCCCCGTCATTGAGAATCTGATCTTGAGCCTTAGCATCCTCCATAAGATCCTCGATGACCTGGGCACTAAGCACGCCCAAACAGTTCACGGGCTCATTCTTGCCCCCCGAGACTTTCTCCGACTTGGCGGCCCTGGCCCGGTAGAAGAATAGGTAGGACGTCCACTTAGTGGTGTGAGCCAAATCAGAAGGCTCATTATAAAAAGTAGTGCACGCGAAGTAGTGGCACATCAGCTCTTGATATACTTCCACCGCCCGAGGGTCCAAGTCCTCCAACTCCCGATTGGTGGGAACATACTCTTCATTTGGGGCATCCCCCATTGGCAGTCTCGAGATCACTGCCATCTCATGGAGGGCCAACCCTAACTCTCCCAGTGGAGTAGCGAAGGTCCCGGTGAGCGAAATGTATCGCTCCATCAGTGCCAGAAACAGGTTAGGGTTGGGAGGCAACCCAACACTCGTCGCACTCACAGCAGCATACAGCCCAATGCCCTCCAGCTCTCTCCAAAAATGCTTCAAGGCCCAGTCAACTAGGCAAGCCCATCGGAGGTTTGTAGGGGTGATCCACCCATTGCACCGAGGATTCTCCTTGGGGTATACCCCCCTCGCCCCATGAAGTCATTGTAGAAAGTCGACAATTGGACCGACTGGATCACTGAACTGTCTTCACTCGGGACGCTGCCCAGGAACAGTCCCCTGAACACAGTCACAACGCCGGAAGGGCGAATGACAAATGACCCCTGGTCAGCTCCTTTCAGATGAAAGATCTTCCCCGGCTTCCCGTGAAGATCGGGAGTCAGCATCCACGACATCCTCCTAAGATGTGTAGCATAGGAGAAAGCCGAGATGGGATAATCTCTCGACATCGATGGCAGATACAAGACCACACTCTCGGCGAGGAAAACCCAGGATTCTCTCTTGGGCTTCGTTTGGGACTATTTGTCAATCATGTCCCCGAAGAGAAAAGCTGGCTTTAAGTACTGATCCCCGTCTATGTACGTAAGGGGCTCTCCGTTAATCATGTTCAGCAACATTCGCTCGCCCTGAGCCGATATCAAGATCTTCCTTCCTTCAGGATACTAGGGTCCTGAGATAGGAAATGTCACGTGGGACAGATCCTCCAGATAGTTTGAGTGCAGCATCCCGGCAGCGGAACCCATCACCTCGGCCAGTGGAGACTCATGCAAGTTAACTGCAAAAGTGCAAGGAAAACACGTCATTACAAATCTTGCAACATAAAGACCAAGAAACGACAGTTTGTGCTTTACGCCAAGACTGTACAAATTTGGTCATTTTACGCCGGAAGTCACATCCAGAAGCGTAATAGGCGGTATACAGTCCGTGCTTTACGCCAGACTGCCCAAAATTCTAGTTAGTACGCCGAAGGTCCCATCCACAAAGCGTAAAACTAAAATTTTATAGGATACACCAAGTTTTCGGCAGTCAGAGCTTTTACGCTCAAAACTGCAAAAATATGGAGTTTTTACGCTGGCACAATAGAAATGTGGGCGTAAAAGATGAAAATGTCTTCGTGCGTCATCTTCCTCAAAGAGGCTATCAGCACAGAAGACGACCTAGCGCAGTCACGTTCAACGTGTGCGAAGGATTTTTCGTCGTTCTTTGTCATCCCGAAGGCTCTACCTCTAAGGCCGGGTGCGCTGCTCGTCGGCAGGATACTTCGCTCAGAAGAAAGTTCACCTTGCCCGACCGAAGACTCTCTCGCTGGGGCAGAAGAATGAGAAGAAGAACATATACTCTTTCCCTTAGTGGAGGGGATTTGTTTCGGCGCCATTTCTAAAAATTCGGAGTGCTCAGAGAAAGGACGAGGAGAAAAACTCAAAACAGTCGAAGGCTCTCTTTCACAGAAGACGGATGAAAAGTTTTTCTCTCAAAAGCTTGGGATATATATAGAGTTCGGGTCGACTCCTCGAATCCTCGTATGGACTCCTCGAAACCCCAACCAAATCTCACAATTAATATTTGGTTATGATTGGGTACTACATCAGTCCACTACTCTCGAAAGACGGACAGTCAGCGAATTCGAAAAGTTTTTCGCGCAAAACAGGTCAGCGGTTCCTACGCTAAGAAGCTTTCTACGCTCGACAGCTACAGATCTACGATTTTACGCTCACAAGCTATCAGTCTATGATTTTATGCCCGGATGCCTTTGTGCTCAGTAGCTTTTACGCTCGAGAGGCTACAAACCTACGACTTTACGCTCAGCAGATACCAAATCGATGATCTCACGCTCGACGGTGTTTAGTTTATGCTCGGAGGCAACAGATCCACAACCTTACGCTCGAAAGATTTTTTTTTCACAGGCTAACAAATCTACAGTTCTACGCTAAGGAGCTTTCTACGCTCGACAGCTACGAATCTACGGTTTTATACTCGCAAGCTATCAGTCTATGGTTTTATGCCCGGATGCCTTTGTGCTCGGTAGCTTTTATGCTCGAGAGGCTAAAATTCTACGACTTCATGCTCAGCAGCTACGAATCTACGATTTCACGCTCGGTGGCTTTCTATGCTCAATAGGCTACGAACTCAGGATTTTCAGCTCATCTACACTACGGATCTCTGACTTTTCGCATATCCAAACAGTTCTCAAAGCGGTCAATTACAGGAGTTCACACAGAAGATACTCCTTCTTGACCTCAAAATATCCCAAGTACCCGAAGCATACAGAGTTCAAACATTGAGAAATTACTCTTCTCGGGTCATAATTGGAGGTTCATCCAGAAATCCAGTCTGTATATTTCATCTACAGCTCAAGAAGGTAACTCAGTTCGACAGCTACTTCTCGCCCTGTTCTAAGGGATTTTTGAGAAATCATTCTTGAAGATGAAGTCTGAAACAAGAATTCTGTTTACACAGAAGTGAAAACAACAGTTCAGAATTCTATGCGGTTCCTTATTCCTAACAACAAAACAGTTCGAACACTCGACTGCTAAAATAGCTTTCTACGCATCCCTAGTTATGCGTAAAAGACTGAACAGGGCCTAAATACTCTTTCTATCAGAGTTAGCGTAAAGAATCAGACGTGTCAAAGCTATACATATTCAGACTTCACAGCAACGTATGACAAAACGATCATATGCAGAGAAGAGAGACGATTTTATTAAAATCAAAATCATGATTACATATGAGGAAAATCCTGTCTACAAGGGTTTTTCTCATTTTTCATGATTACATCTGAGGGAAACCCCGTCTACAAAGGGCTTCCTCATCATCGTCCGAAGATCGCACCGAGAAGCTGTTCTGACAGGTTCTCACGTTGGTGATGGTCTTCCTCTTCTTCCAAGAAGATGATCAGTGGTGGGAGGATACAAAAATGGGCATAGACCCATCCTCCAATAGAAGGAAAGCAGGGTAAATCTGCTTCCCTACAGACCACCGCCACTCAAGCCGGGATAGAGCTAGTCTGTCTGACTCTCGTCACCACCGGTAACGGAAGAAGACACCACTTGCAAGCTGTGTGGTCAAATACGATTCTTCCTCCTTCTCCCAAAGAACCGCCATATAAAGTTGCTGATTATCCCGAGCAAGGGAGGCTAAGATATCCTTCCATGATCTATCGTTGCAGTGGACACTTGCTCGAAGATGACGTCTTTTTTGCCTCTTTACATGCTGGAAGAACATGATCTCCTTCTTTCTCAGATCGACCCGACGAACTCCGACGATCATCTCTGCGTGGTGATGGAAATATAGAAAGAACAGGTTAAACCCTCAGCCTTTTTATAGGCGAAAGAGGTCACACCGGTCACCAATAAATCTGCCATAAAGTCAGCATCGACCGTTTTAACGCTCCATTTAGAAATGTTTCGAGTTATGAGGAGCGGTTCATGCTTCATTCAAAGCGTTTCAAATTCTGAGGAATTTGAAAGCTTTGAAGGGGGTCTTGTAGAAGCATGAAAAATACGCCGGATGGCTATACGTAGCTTATTGGTGATGGGCAGCGTAAAGAGATGACCTCAGAGCCATCAAGCATACAAAACAAGGGATATATTAAAAGCTTAAAGGACCATCCGTGTAAGTGCAGTATGTCCAGGCTGCCTCAGCGTAAAACAGGGTGCTTCGTCGCCTATATGGCGTAAAACATATCCGCTTTCAATATAGCATTAAAGCGTACGAGGGACGCTTCGTGTTCTCCGAAGTGAACCTGTCAGATCCTGCAATAAACCAGAGGTCTGAACTTCTGACAAAAGGATACTGCTCGACTACCCAGACGACGGCTATAATGATGGCACGGTACTGCAACCCAGGCTATCATTTACCGCCATCTCCTTTACATAAACTGCTTTTACGTGCACAAAGGGATACGCTGCCTTGTTTTACACAGGTAGGCATAAGCTGTTTACGCTCCGCAGTAGACAAACCACCTGCCACATCAAAAGCTGCACTTCGTACGGGGCTCGAGGCACGTCTCTACGACTGATGCGCAGAGCGGTGACAGTTTCTCGAGGCACGTCTCTACGTCTAATGTACAGAGCGGTGACAGTTTCTCGAGGCACGTCTCTGCGACGGATGTACAGAAGGGCTGCAGACCTTGAAAAGATGCCTCCGTATGTAATACACAGGATGGTGGCAAATCTTTGCATTTAATGTGAGGGATTTGATTATATCTTCAAAAGCCGTAATTCTGGCTAAGACGTCCACATCAGCACTCTGGCACGGTACGCAGCGACTTTTACGCCCATTCAGCTCCTGTGCTCACTCAGCTTCTACGCCCACTCGGCTTCTACGCCCATTCGGCTTCAACGCCCACTCGGCCTCTATGACCGCTCGGCTTCTACGCCTATTCGGCTTCTATGCCTGCTTGGCTTCTACGCCATGGTGATAGACATTGGCTTCTATGCCCACCTCTTCTACACAAGGGATACCTACCTACGTGGCTTCTACGCCGTGATCTTCATAGCGAATGTACGCATTTTGTCCCTTAGTTGGACCCGCGTCACATGCTCATTCAAAGGATCATCTATACGCAGGCATTGGTTATTTTAACCATTGTGTAAAAGGGTGTTGTACTTTCCACTCCTCAGTTTCTATACCGACGGAGTGGTCACTGTCACCAAAACTCTATAAATAGAGACCTCTATCAACAGAGGAAAATGTCAAAAAATTGAAGATCAAACGGTCGAAAAATTGGTCAAGAAGTCCAATATCAGATCCAAGGTCGACAAAAAAGAGAGAGAGAGAGAGGGAGAAATATAGATCCAAGATCAAACTTCCAAGAAAGATCGAACAAGAGATCAAGAGAGAGAGAGAGAGAGAGAGAGAAGAATCCGGAACTCAGACAAAGAGTAGGGATCGACGACTTTGGCATCGTGCATCCACCCCCTTTTGCAATCTTCGAAGCTGCTTCCTGTCTTCTATGGCACTTCTTCATCATCGTGTGGTCCAAGGGCTAAAGTGATCAACTGCAGATCAGACACCTATAGCAATATTTACCCAGATTTATAAATTGTACTTCGACATCCTCGTATAGGATTAAATTGTACAGGTTTGTTTGTAAACCAAAGAACACGGGTTTCGTATAAACCCCGTCTTGAATACATTTTTATTCTTTCATTTTCCACCACAAACAATGCTGTAGGAATAATTGGTCCATTAATTGAACATGTGTTGGTAGTCTGAAGACTTGGACTATTGCAGTATAATGGTTCAACCCTTGTCCTTGTTTGGTTGTAGAGTTATGATATTTTATCATAAACCATGAACCAAAGTTACATGTTATATGTATATATATAACTATATCTTAGCCTGTATTATTGCATATCTGTTCTGGTTCCTTTTTTTGGTTTGTGCCATCTGTAAATAGTTGGAAGAGATAAATTATCATGATATGATGGTCCAGCCATTATCTTTGTTTGTTTGTGGGGTTGGATTATTGTGCTATGATAGGATATGAACCGAAGATACGATGCATATATTATTGCGTGTCCATAATTAGTGAGTCATACCCTATCTTAGGTAGTGCAACACCTCTTATCCTTGTTTGTTTGTAGGGTTGTACTACTGCTTCGATGAGAGGTCATACGCTTACGGTCATGACACGGATCCTATTTTCTGTACTTGTTTTGAGTTACAATTATGTACTTTTGACAATATGCTAGCTTATCATTTTGTATAACTAGTTTCATGATCATTTTAATAGAGCGTCTGGAATGCCTTACTACTGTATCTTACATGCTCATTCTTACTACTTGTTGGTTGATTGATTAAGACATAGAATTTTTTACGGGACCATAGGTGACTTGTATGTAGTATGCACCCCCTTTTCATTAGACAGCTTTAAGCGTATTATGGGATGGTCTTATATTCCGTAATTCGTAGCTAGCCAAGTCATACTCCCATTCTCTATATTTTGGTACTGGGCATGACAGTTTATCTAAGGTTGGTGTGGGATGATAGCCAATGGATCAAGTCATGAATCCTTCCAAGCAATCTTAGCCACACAAATAAACCTTGAACCAAGGCTAAAGGAAAAAATGGGTCTAGTCTCTGGATTACTTCGCGGTTATGCCAACAAGCTGTATGCACATTAATAGGTATATCGAGAATGCGGAACTACACATGCCAAGCATCTCGCTGGCCATGAATTCCCAATTCCATCAACTTCCTTCTTCGTTTCCTAACTCCATTCCCTACCGATCTCATCCCTCGCAACCAATACAGGATGATCGACCCCAGACAGAGCCACCTCGTGCAACATTGATGGCGCATCCCTTATGTCTGTGCAACCGTGCCATACCATTTGCGCAACTGCGCTGAACTACCCAAGTGCCTTGCCTCCAGCCCGATTGACCAATACGCGCCCGTCCGCGAAGATGAAGCTTCCCTGCACAGACCCGACAACCCCCTACTACCCCCTCGGGTCGATGACCATCCTCGGATGCCATTAGATGTGCCACCGTCTACTCTGATACTCGACAAAGGCAATTTCTGCAATTGAAATCTATCTCGTCGGGAAGTACGCAGATTGGAAGTCAGAATCGAATTTTGTCACTATGACTTTGCACCCATTTTTGGGCCATCCGACTATTGGGTCGTCGATCTGAAACTTCTATCATAATCTCACTGTATATCTCTACCCTTCCCTCAAGTTTCAGCCGTTAATTCGATCGTTTGATATATCAAAATTGACATCCAATTTGCATCATTAAACTATATTTATTTTGACAATTTTATGGTGCCAACTTCGCGGATTTGTTTCTCCCTTATCTTTTGCTCATTTTATGATCCATCTTCGCAGGTTCGAACATAACTTAACCATCTTAAATTCCCTTCAAATGAATTTATTTATTTTGAACTTAAACCCAAGTTATTTTAGTTTGAAAATAACAAAAAAATTAATTTTTTAAATTATAAAATTTTGTGATATGGAGTTGGTATTGACAAACCGGACAAACTCGTCGTATATTGTTTGAATTAAAAGGTGCGTATAGTAAATACAGACATGTGAGATCGACATAATTTGATTTGGTTGCGTGTGCGCAACGTAATCAACCAGTATCCGTAAAAAATTATCCTATCGGTCATTTCTGAAATTTCTTTAATTCTCTTTATACGCTCGTCGTATCACAACAAAACTTGTGCCATCGGACTCGTAGCATTATGCTGGTCCTGTGACCCAAGTTTTGTTCGATTCTGAGAATGTTGACTAGAATACCGTTTTGTAGGTCCTACGGTCCTACTTAACGGGTGATTTTGTGATCGGCTCATCGGAACCCAATTTTGGATACTCTGTTAGGTTCATATCATCGTTTTAGACTCATGAGATATTAAGTTTAATGAATTTGGAGAACTTTATTCCTAACACTTTTTTTGGTGCAAAGTAGACCAATTGTTGACTCCATTTTGACCCAAAACAGCTATTTTTTTGCCCCTGTGTCCAAAATGGACTTACAAATAGACTTTTTTTGACTATCTCACTTATTTCAAATATGTTGATAATATTTATTTCAACATCCGGAGATATTTTTTCTACTCCAATATTTTTTTTTGTCGTTGATTTGCTATATTTGTCACATGGACGTTGTCTTGACCTCATTCAGGATCTAGACAAGTATACCTTGCCACTATGTTATATTTTCATTCCAGTTTCAGTACATGCTTTATACTTTTTATTATGTAATTTATTTACGCATCTAAGAATGACCCTTGGTGCAGTCAACGGGATACATTGGTTCTTTACTTTCCAACTTAGGCTATTAGAGACTACCCTTACACTGTAGAGTAGATACACTGATATCTCACAAAACCTGACACATATTTTTGGACACAGAGTTGTGATGAATCAAGTAGGACACGTACCCCGTACCCCGACTAATCATCAGTGCGATGGAACGTGTGATGGCTTAGGTCATGCTAGTATTCTAATTATGTTATGTATACCAGATAGGTTCATCTAGAATTTGGCATATTGAGAATTTGACATATGTAATTAATTGGGTAGGGAGGATAATCACTAGGAGGTAGAGAAGAGGGAAGAACTATAAGAGCAGTACTTTGATAAAGGTAATAATTGAAGATGAGCAAAGATGAAATTGCTAGAAATTTTATTTTAAGAAATATGGAAATTGAGGAGTGTCATAAAGTAAATTGGGTCATGGATTACAATAAGGATTATCTATAATGACTTAATGAGGATTAGAGAGAGTGCATGACTTAAGCGAGTTGTATGACTGTAAATTCAACCTTAAGGGATGGGACTCAAAGATAGAATAAGAATGTTAGCTCGAGAAAATAGATGATACAACTTTCATGTTGAATGATAGGGAATGTTAGAAATGGATATCTTATATAAGGTTGTGATAATACAATAACAGTTGATAGTACCATTGATTATTTTGAGGCTAATGATTATAATTATGTTTGAAGGCTTTCAGGAACAAAACAAGCAATGTGATGACATGAGATAAGAAGAAAATAATTTTTCAAGATTGGATTATGAGAATAAACTGAAAGTAGGGTATCCTTAAATAGATTGATAAATGATATCTAGGGTTCAAGTTGTAAAATTGTGGATAGCAAAATGTTGGAAATAAAGTTGCATTATAAAAAATAAAAAAAGCCAGAAATTAAAAGCTATGATAAATTTCCAAGAACTAAAATAGTTAGAGACCTTGGTAGTTATATTCCGAGTAGTTTAACACCATGTTGTTGAAAGCAACGTTTGAAGAAACTAGGCCACAAGAGTGAGTAAACTTGATGGAGTTAAGATATAGTTATCATAAGGTGATATAAGATTGATTCTGCCATTAATTTGTTAGTTGCATTTTTTGTATCAAATGTTATCCTAGGAAACCAGAATAGATGGATTGTATGCTAGTATGAGCAGGCATGTAACTTCTTTAGTCTATTTGATCATACAAAATTTAAAGATTGTCCTAGCAACCAGAAGATATAATTCGCCATCGAATGTACCACTATCCTTTTATATTATGATTACTTGTCATATTTTGCGATCGCAGTCTCATGATTTTGCCGTGGCAAATTATTCTAATTATGCGACTGGGTACAATCATCCATGTCATGCAATGACCGAGTCCCTTTGTTACACCTCGTCCTATTTATATCGACCTTTCAACTGTTTTATTTAAGACAACACATATACATGAGAGTTAATTTGGTAATAATTGTTCTTATAGAGTTGTTGACCTAATAGCTCCATGTTAGTATCTATATTTCATTTCAGAGTCTGTGACTACGCTCAGAATCTAATATTCTTATATCTCTCCTTGGAATTAGATAATTTTATAAATCTTGTAAATATGATTGTGACTAGAGTTTTCACCACTAACTTAGTTTTTATCAATTGGATAGTGTCTAGAACTAAGTATAAAACTCTTGCCTAATTTTTTAATAATTTTTAATTATTAAATTAGGCTCTAAAATAAGTAATTATAAATAGCTAATGGAATTAATAATTCTTTTAGAATTTGGATTTTATATACACTTAATATTGGATAGATTCTAATTTTGTGTTAATAGATATAAATAAGATTAGATATATATATTATATATAATATATAAGGTAATTTTAAATAAAATTATAAATTATTATTTTTAGATAAATCTAAACTATAATTTAAATTAACCATAATCCTAAGTCTACTAGGAAAGCAACTTCATCGATATCATATCCTAACAAATTGGCTCCTATCTATTTAAATTAAATCCTATAGATCTGAAATAAATACACATATAATCTCTTTAATTTCCTTCCTATCATTCAAAATCTCTCTCTATTTTTTGTCCATAAATAGCTCCAAAAATAGCCTAATTTCTCAGCAGCTACATCGAACTTGGAAGTGTCATATAACCTAACTCCAGACTCTGATTCATTTCTATTTTTTTGGTTAGAAGGGTATCGAGGTAAGATTTTATAATATATATTTTGACATATTTAATTTGAAACTTATATTTTTTAAAATTATTTTAGTATCAGCTATCTGATATGATCATGTCTCACTATTTTTGAGATTTTGGGATATTTCAAATTCATTTTGGCGATCCGTTTGATATTTCAGAAAGATGATACAAAGACCTATAACGTATAAAAGTTTCAAAAATTAATTGATTAGTTTATTATTTAGTTTAAATAATAAAATTTGTAGATAATTAATGATCTACCAAAATTATAATTTATAACTTATAAATTTGATTTCTCGCAAAAGATTAAAGATTTGTGCGAACCGTCAATTCTAGTGTCCTTGTGACGCAGAAATCTAAGTGTTCATGTACTCAAAATTTTGGTTTGCATCGGTTGACATTTTGGACAACAAAATACCTCGATTTGTGTGCCACTTATCTCGAACTTGCAAACATTATTTAATTTTAGGTCAAAACTTATAATTCAGTATTTTAATAAATAAATAATTATTATAGGGACTAATTTGACTTAGTTCTACATGTTATAACTAATAAATGGCTTAGGTGAAATAGATGATAGACGACTTAGATTAATCTCACCTTCCTAGTTAATAGTGGTTGTTTGTATTTATATTTGTGTGATATTTAGATATATGTTCTTTAGACTTGGTAGATATTAATGATGGTAATAGATCGTTGGTTTATGGATAGATCTTGGTTGAATTTTGGGATCGTAACTCAGCATGGACATAACATGCAAGTATACCTTGCCAAATTTTCAATTTCATATAACATGTTTAATTTGATTCACTTATTTTATGATCTATATTTGTTTTCGTAGATTCACATGATTCTTGTCTTAGATGTTATTTTTGTTATTACTTGATTAGAGACACTTGTAATAGACCATGTATTAATTTGGATAGTGATGGATTATATGTACCCACGTGAGAGTTAGACGTGCGAGAATGATTATAAATACATGGACTTTTTTTCCCTCTATTTTCATTATTTCTGACCTTGTGGCCTCTAAGGTCGGGTTATCTTTTTTGTGACCATGTGGCCTATAAGGTCAGGTTATCTATTTTGGAAACCTGTGCCCTCTAAGGTCGGGTTATTTGATCACCTTAAGGCCTCTAAGTCGGGTGAGTATTCTCTTATACGTGGTTTACTTGTGAGCTATGGTATTTGTATTCGGCCATATTTTGTAGTTCATGTGTAGTTAGTTGTTCCCTTTCGTATAAGACTATTGTATAGGTTATACCTTGGTTATTTTTCTGCCTGCACCTTTCTATTTTAAATATTATATTTTTGATATACTTGACATGCATCTATGTCCCACTTTGGACCTGGTCCTTTCTACAGAGTGCAGGATTACTCAAAGTCCTATGGATAGTCACCAGACGTGGGTACAACTACAGTTGATGACTCAGCTATTGCTTAGTTTATTTAGTAGTATGGACTTAGCTTTATTTGTTTGTCATTATCTTTGCGTCTACTAGTATTGGATTTGTCTCCACCGGACGCCTTTTGGATTCTTGATAAGATTAATCTATTTGTATTTACATCCATCATTATCCATTATTATATTTATTTCTTGTTTGAGTTATTTTGCTAATATAGCTTAGTTTTGATAGGCTAATATTATTCTTTTGAGTATATTCGAACATATATGTTAGTGGGTTACAGACCATGAAATATATTGTTCGTTCTTGATGTTTATTCTTTATGTGGATTGAGAAGTAGTTAGACTTGACATATTAGACATTATGCCTATTATAAACAATGTATATGTTTATACGTAATAGAGTTGGTTTAGTGTCCACATGATCCGTAGCTAGCCATTGCCACTTACTCTTGTCCTACCTATTTTAGGACTGGGGCGTGACACTAAGTATTCCTTGCTCTTAGAATATGATGACAAACTAGGATCCCATTGGTAAGAAGGTCCCCATTCCTTCGAGAAACCTGTATGACTAGTTGTACTTGATATTCTTCCATGGTGAATTATCTTATTATTTTATAGATTGTGCTTTAATTTTAATTTTGAGGACAATATTCTTATAAGTTGACCAGAATGTCAAACACCCATTAAATATTTATTATTTTTATTCATAATAAGTATATATATATATATATATATATATATATATATATATATATATATAGAGAGAGAGAGAGAGAGAGAGAGACACACACACACACACACACACAATCATGGTTTGTTGTATATAATTGGTAAGTATACTGTTTATGGTAGATTATATACAACTAACCATGATTGTGTGTATGTGTGTCTCTCTCTCTATATTATATATATATATATATATATATATATATATATATATATATATAATATAGAGAGAGAGACACATACACACGCAATCATGGTTAGTTGTATATATATTGATCACCTATCATAATTAATCCTTATAAATTCCTTTCCTGAAAAACCACCTATCAACCTATTCTCACAATAATAACAATAAATTATCAATGAACAAACCTATTTCCCCCAGCATACCCATTTAGGAGCAACTCGAGTTTTCCTCCATGATCTCCGTCTGAGAACCTTGCTTAAATCTCGATCTTGTGCCAAGCTTCTCGCTGGCCATGAATTCCCCATTCCCTCAACTTCCTCCTTCATTTCCTAACTCCATTCCCTTCTGATCTCACCCCTCGCGACCAATACCGGATGGTCTACCCAAACAGTGCTGTACCGCGCGACAGTGCTGGTGCATCCCCTCTGTCTGCATTACTGTACCACACTCTTCGCAAGACCACGATGACCCACCCCAGTACCCCACCTCCAGCCCGCATGACCAATATGTGCCCCTCCACGGTGGCAAAGCTTCCCCGAGAAGACCCGACAACCCCCTCTGGTCGATGACAATCCCCGACAGCCTTCGACGTGCACCGTCCACTCTGACGCTCGACATAAGCAATTTCTTTAATTTAAAATCGATCCTGTCATTACGTACGTGGATTGGAAGTCAAAATCATGTTTCGTCGCAATGACTTTGCACCTATTTTCTAGGCCATCCGACCTACCCTTGAATCACCGATCCGTAACTTTTGTCACAATCTCGGTATATAGCTCTAACCTTCCCTTATATTTCAGGTGTTAATTCGATTGTTTGATAGATCAAAAAAGACCTCCAATTTTCATAATTAAATTACCTTTATTTTAATAATTTTGTGGTGCCAACTTTACGGATTTCACAAGTTAACCCTCTTAATTTCCCTTCAAATAGATTTATTTACTTCGAACTTAAACACAAGTTTTATTGTTTGCCATTAATTCAAGCTAGGAACACTCTTTGTTGTTCAACAAACAAAAGATTATAAATTAATCTTAAACATAAAATCCAAGTACAATATTTTTAATTATGGGGAGTGTGACGATGGAGATCGAGAAGTACAGTGGGTCCTTTACTTCGTTAACGGTCCGACGAGAGAATTTGAGTTCTTTTGGGAGGTCTCTCTCATGTATCTGTTTGTGTGTGCGTGTGGTGGGTATGCAACGCTGTTATTTATAGTTTTTATGTTGACTGGCCTATGCGTGTCTAGATGTTACAGCTGCCATGTGTCCATCCTCGACATGATGTAGTTGAAATCGTCGATGCTTGTCACGGCCGAGTTTCCATGTGGAGTCTTTGTTGGGATCTGCTGTTGCTAAAAATCTGGTCGGTTCATATCCTTGGTGTGCATGACTTGGTCAAATTGACATGTTGCCTGCACTTAGGTATAGAGAATCTCCTTCATTGTAACAGAAAGATTTTGGCTCGAAGAGCACTGCCATATTGGATGCATAGGGTCTAAGATGCTTGGGGCGCATGGAGTCTGGGATATCTGGGGCCAGAGATGCATGGAACCCATGGAGTCTGGGATGCAAGGGGACTAAGATGCATGGAACACATGGAGTCAGAGACGCATGGCGCCAGAGACGCATAGAGAGCTTTTTCTTACATACAACTGGCTCTATACGGCTGCATAGTGACAAAAATAATTATGGTGCTAACGTGGGCACTGACACCAACTATCAGCGTTGAAGTCAGAGGCATTTCAGAGTCATTATACTGTCAGAGTCATAAATGCTCTGTCTTGACTGTTGTGACATTATGCGTCCAACAAGTCATGCATCATTTAAAATTTGACTCATGCTAAGGTTCTTCGACGCATGAAGACTGAGGCGAATAGGGGTTTATGAGATTTTTTTATGCTTCTACAAGACCCCCATCAATATTTTCAAACTCGGACAAATTTTGGAATACTTTGAACAAAAAGCATGGGAATAGAACTTTGGAACGCATAGGTTATCTCTCGAATGGAGATTTTACAGCTGTTTGGGTGGCTTTCTCACTGCTTTTGATGACGCATGGGTGAGTCTGCCAGGCTGTCAATTCTGCATTAAATGCCAAGATTTGGCTTTACCTTTGAATAAACCTCTTGGGATTCTGAGCCGTCTTTTGATACAAAATTTGAGGCATCAGTTTCCAAAGAGATTAAAGTAGATCATGCAGATTGAGGAATCTGGTTCATCCCCATAACTACTTCGTTCATTACCTCGATCTACCCATGCATCTTTGGAGCCTATAAAATAGGCTACCCAGGGAGGAAAGAGGGGGTCATTTCTTCCACTCCTTCTTTCTTCAAGAAAATATTGAACGTTCTCTCTTTGGCTAAGAAAACTCACAAAAATCAGGAGGACCCGTGGCCGTCTGATGTTGTCCTCCCAACAGGTGGTATGAAAGTGTTTCATCCTTTGTTTTGCGATATCCAGGACACAAAGACACAACCCAGCTTGTCACATGGATGAAGAGACATGCACGACAATTTATCGAAGCTCTATCATATGGGTGAATACTCATAAAAAACATGAGCTGACGTTTTACAAAGTCCTGCTGCATGGACAAAGGATCATCTAAAATATTTGCACAGGCTTTGAACATTACTATATCGCATGGCAAGTCGTCTAGACCAGGCACAACCTTTTTATTTTATTTTTTGTTAGTGCAAGTAATAAGTTCAAAATAAAATTCTGTCAGAGGTGATATGGACGTGATATGTTTTATGGACTTATCATCGCTGGCATACCTATATTTAGGTATAGATGATAAGTTGGGATGACGATCGATATCAGAGGTTTGATGGACGTAACAATTGATAGTTAAAACTGGAAGGTTTGCTCATAGGTAATGTGGACATGGCAAACTCTACTGGGAAGATAATATTAGGACCATAGTTCAGAGATGGTGTGGATGTAAACTGATGCCCCAAAGAACTAATTTTGAGTGGTCTGCCAGAAAAGTGTAGATAGACCTGATAGTTGCTCCACTGGGGAGCTTATGAGCATCCACTATCTGTTGCGTATTCGGGACTCTTGAATATAGATAATGGTTTTTATAATATTTTATAGAAAAGGGTAGGTGTTGTGCATAGGTACTTGTTGGGGATGAGGGAGATACGAGTCTATCTTAGACATAATATCTTTTGAGGAACTTGCCATTGATCGGCATCATGAGCAAGTCTCTATTAGGTTTGGCAAGACGGTAGGCACCGTTGGAGTATATTGTCTCCACGAAGAAAGGGCCTTCCCATTTGTCTTAAAATTTATCGATGGTCTTGTGTGTCATGACCATTGGTCTTTTCATCGATAAGACAAGGTCACCTACTTGGAAAGTTCTTTTCCTTACTCGTTTGTTGAAAACACCCGAGAGTCGTGCTTGGTATTACTCAATGTGCTATTGAGCTAACAGATGCTTCTCATCGAGCGCTTCCAACTCTTGTAGGCGTCGACGATGGTTGTTGTCGTCTGTTAACTGGTTGGAGAGGGCCACCCGTAGTAAGGGAATTTGGACCTCTATAGGGAGCACAGCTTCCCTTCCGTAGACCAGAGAGAAGAGTGTGCTTCCATTTGGTGTCCGAACCATTGTACGATAGGCCCAGAGACATTCGTCCAACTTCTCATTCCAGTCGTGCTTGTTGGATGACACGAACTTCTTGAGGAGCTTTATGGTGGTCTTATTAAATGCTTCTGCCAGACCATTGCCGGCTGTTTGTCATAAACAAAACTTTATATGAAACTTTATGTTACAAACTATTAAAGGAAAAAGGGTACAAAAGATCCTAAACAGGAATCTAAGTGCAATGAATCTGGAGAAGTATAGCTTCGTGTCCCAATATTTATATTGAGTTTTTGAATATGGCTAATCGATTAAGTTTAGCATTATGATAATCGATTAATTACTATAGTAACTTCTACTTAAACTCAGCATTCTCCAGATATGCATTAATGTTAAAATATTTTCTTATGTATATTGCTTTGTTCGTCAATCATGTATGTGCATAAAGCAATAAGCAAGATCAGCATGGACATATGCTATAACGAAATGATGATACGCCAAAGGCGGCATTATAGCAGAAGATTTCAGAAGTTTGGCATCATCAAGTTCTCATAGTTTTTATTATATGTAATATTATATTTATTTTGTCTAAGACTTATTTACATCGAGTCACCCGGGCAACTAGAATAGGCAACCGAACTCAGACAGAATTTGTGCCGAACTCGGACCGAACTCGATCACCTATTTAGTATGAAATCATCCAGTTATAAAACCTCTAATTTCTTGGCAAAATGTTCAAAATTTTGAAATAAATTCAATCAGAACTTTTGCCGAATTCAGTTATTTATCACCCTATAAATATGATTGAATTTCACACTCTCCACAACTCATCCATTCTACATCTTTCTATCCTATAGTGAGCAAACCCTTAGAGCTCTAACCTTCCAATCTCCAAGATTAACTCCATAACCTTCTAGTGCCAAGTGCGATCTAGGTTAGAAGTTTTTTTGAGTTGTAATAGCTTGGTTAATCAAGCTCTTCTTCTGTATGAAGTCTATGTACATGTCACACCCTAGTACCGAAATACGGAGACGGACATGGCCAGCTACCCATATAAGGTATTACACGTCGTACGACGATCACGACTGTAATAAGAAAAGAGGTGCATGCTACAATCAAGTCTCCTAGGGTCAAGAACTTCTATGTCTCAATCATTCAAACAAGTAAACATAGAGCATATATGATAAAGAAATAAGGCATCCTAAAAGCTTTATGAAAATGTCTAGAGACCAATTGTGCAAAATAAGAAGCTGGTAGAGTATCTAAAGTACATGACAATGATCAGCTGAAGTCTAAATTAATACTATCATGTAAGGAGACTAAATGTCTAGACTTGCCGGCTAACAGGTACCAGTTGTTTGTGGTGGAAAACGAAAGAATGAAAATGTATTCAAGATGGAGTTTACACGAAACCCGCCTTCTTTGGTTTACAAACAAACTTGTATAATTTGATCCTATACGAGGATGTGGGAGTACAATTTATTTAATCTGGATAAATATTGCTATAGGTGTCTGATCTGCAGTCGATCACTTTAGCCCTTGGACCACACGATGATGAAGAAGTGTCGCAGAAGACAGAAAGCAGCTTCAAAGGTTGCAAAAGAGGGTGGATGTACGATGCCAAAGTCGTCGATCCCTGCTCCTTGCCTGAGCTTCGGATTCTCTCTCTCTCTCTCTCTTGACCTTTGGTTCGATCTTTCTTGGAAGTTCAACCTTGGGTCTGATATTAGTTTTCTTGATCAATTTTCGACCTCCCAATCTGTAGACCTTGGATCTGATATTGGTTTCTTGACCAATTTTTTGACCTTGTTCCTCATTGATAGAGGTCTCTATTTATAGAGTTTTAGTGATAGTTACCACTCCGTCGGTGTAGAAACCGAGTAGTAGAAATTACAGTACCCTTTTACACAACGGTTAAAATAACCAATGCCTGCGTATAGATGATCCTTTGAATGAGCGTGTGACACGGGTCCAACTAAGGGCAAAACGTGTATAATCGCTACGAAGATCACGGCATAGAAGCCACGTAGGTAGGTATCCCTCGTGTAGAAGAGGCGGGCGTAGAAGCCAATGTATGTCACCATGGCGTAGAAGCCAAGTAGGCATAGAAGCCGAAATAGGCGTAGAAACTGAGTGGTCGTAGAGGCCGAGTGGGCGTAGAAGCCGAATGGTCATAGAGACCGAGTGGGCATAGAAGCCGAGTGGTCATAGAGGCCGAGTAGGCGTAGAAGCCGAGTGAGCACCAGAGCTGAATGGGCGTAGAAGCCGCTGCGTACCGTGCCAGAGTGCTGATGTGGACGTCTTAGCCGGAATTACGTCTTTTGAAGATATAATCAAATCTCTTGCATTAAATGCCGAGATTTGCCACCATCCTGTGCATTAAATGCAGAAGCGTGTTTTGAAGGTCTGCAGCTCTTCTGCGCATCAGTCGCAGGGACGTGCCTTGAGAAACTGTCACCGCTCTATGCATTGGAAGTAGAGACGTACCTCGAGCAACTGTCATCGTTCTGTGCATTTGACGTAGAGACGTGCCTCGAGCCCCGTACAGAGGCAGCTTTTGATGTGGCAGGCGGTTAGTCTACTGTAGAGCATAAACAGCTCATGTTCGCCTGTATAAAACAAGGCAGCATATCCCTTCATGCACGTAAAAGCAGTTTACACAAAGGAGATGGCGATAAATGACAACCTGGGTTGCAGTGCCGTGCCATCATTATAGCCGTCGTCTGGGTAGTCGAGCAGTATCCCTGGATAGTCGAGCAGTATCCCTTTGTCAGAAGTCCAGACGTCAGGTTCATTGCAGGATCTAACAGGTTCACTTCAGAGAATACGAAGCGTCTCTCGTACACTTCAATGCTGCATTACAAGAGAATGGGTTTTATGCCCAGGAGTCGATGAAGCACCCTATTTACGCTGAAGCGGTTTGGACGTACTGCCTTACGTTGAGCTTATATTTCATGCTGTATTTTGGCAAAGAAAGCTCTGTTGCACGTTTGATGGCTCTGAAGGCCTCTGTTTATGCTGCTCTACATCAATATGCTGCGTATAGCCATCCAGCGTATTTTTTATGCTTCTACAAGACCCCCTTCAAAGCTTTCGAATTCCTCAGAATTTGGAACGCTTTGAATGAAGCATGAACCGCTCCTCGTAAACATTTCTGAATGGAGTATTGAAACGGTCGATGCTGACTTTATGGTGGATTTATTGGGGGCCGGTGTGATCTCTTTTGCCTATAAAAAGGCTGGGGGGTCAACCCGTTCTTCCCACATTCTCATCACCACGCAGAGATGATCGCCAAAGTTCGTCGGGTCGATCTGAGGAAGAAGGAGATCATGTTCTTCCAGCGTGTAAGGAGCCGAAAAAGACGGCGTCTTCGAGCAAGTGTCCACTGCAACGATGGATCATGGAAGGATATCTTAGCCTCCCTTGCTCGGGATAATCAGCAACTTTATATGGCGGTTCTTCGGGAGAGGGGAAGGGTCGTATTTGACCACACAGCTTGCAAGCTGTATATTTTCCCCCGAGACCTTCGTGGATAAGAGCAGACAAACTGTAACTATTGTCCTCGTTCGAGTTGGGTCTTAAAGAAGCCTCAACTGGATCGGTCATGGCGTACGGAGCATGGGATCTACATCATTTATGCAGGCCCAGTTCTGTATCCTCCCGCCATCGATCTTCTTGTTCATGACTATGGTGGTCGATGAACTGCTATGGAAGAAGGGAAAGACCTGCACCGATGCGAGAACCTGGTAGAACAGATTCTTGGGTGGCCTTCCAACGAAGATGAGGAAATCCCTTGTAGACGGGATTTTCCTCATATGTAACCATGAAAAATGAAGAAAAACCCCTTGTAGACAGGATTTCCCTCATATGTAATCATGATTTTGATTTTAATAAAATCGTCTTTCTTCTCTACATATGATCGTTTTGCCATACGTTACTGTGAAGTCTGAATATGTGTAGCTTCGACACGTCTGATTCTTTACTCCGACTCTGTATAGAAATAGTGCTAGGTCCAGTCTTTTGCGCATAGCGAATAGTCCATAGAACGCTATTGAGCATTTTGAATATTTAGAATTGTCCTGTTGCTAGGACTGAGGAACCGCATAGAGCTCTGAACTGTTGTTTTCACTTCTGTGTAAACAGAATTCTTATTTCAGACTTCATCTTCAAGAATGACTTCTCAAAAAATCCCTTGGAACAGGGTCGAGAAATGGCTGTCAAACTGAGTTGCCATCTTGATAGATGAAATATTCAGACTGGAGTCTGGATGAACCTCCAATTGACCCGAAAAGAGTAATTTCTCAATGTTTGAACTCTGTATGATTCGGATACTTGAGATATTTTGAGGTCAAGAAGGAGTATCTTCTGTGTGAACTTCTGTAATCGACCGCCTCGAGAACTGTTCGGATATGCGGAAAGTCAGAGATCCGTAGTGTAGATGAGCTGAAAATCCTGAGTTCGTAGCCTATTGAGCGTAGAAAGCCACCGAGCGTGAGATCATCGATTTGGTATCTGCTGAGCGTAAAGTCGTAGGTTTGTAGCCTCTCGAGCATAAAAGCTATCGAGCACAAAGGCATCTGGGCATAAAACCATAGACTTGTAGCTTGCGAGTGTAAAACCGTAGATCTGTTGCTGTCGAGCATAGAAAGCTCCTTAGCATAGAACTGTAGATTTGTAGCCTGTGAATAAAAGAAATCTTTCGGGCATAAGGTTGTGGATCCGTTGCCTCTGAGCGTAAACTAAACGCCACCGAGCGCGAGATCATCGATTTGGTATCTGCTGAGCGTAAAGTCGTAGGTTTGTAGCCTCTCGAGCATAAAAGCTACCGAGCACAAAGGCATCCGGGCATAAAACCATAGACTTGTAGCTTGCGAGCGTAAAATCGTAGATCTGTTGATGTCGAGGGTAGAAAGCTCCTTAGCGTAGGAACCACTGACCTATTTTTGCACGAAAAACTCTTCAAATTTGCTGACTGTCCGCCTTTCGAGAGTAGTGGGCTGACGTAGTACCCAATCATAACCAAATATTAATTATGAGATTTTGGTTGGGTTTTGAGGAGCCCGTCCGAGGATTCGAGGAGTCGACCCGAACTCTATATATATCCCAAGCTTTTGAGAGAAAAACTTTTTATCCGTCTTCTGCGAAAGAGAGCCTTCGACTGTTTTGAGTCTTTCCCCTTGTTCTTCTTTCGAGCGCTCCGAGTTTTCAGAAATGGCGCCAAAACAAATCCCCTCCACTAAGGAAAAGAGTATAGGTTCTTCTTCTCGTTCTTCTGCCCCAGCGAGAGAGTCTTCAGTCGGGCAAGGTGAACTCTCTTCTGAGAGAAGTATCCCGCCAACGAGTAACGCACCCGGCCTTAGAGGTAGAGCCTTTGGGATGACAAAGAACGACAAAAAATCCTTCGCACATGTTGAACGTGACCGTGCTAGGTCGTCTTCTATGCTGATAGCCTCTTTGAGGAAGATGACGCACGGAGACATTTTCATCTTTTACGCCCACATTTCTAATGTGCTAGCGTAAAACTCCATATTTTTGCAGTTTTGAGCGTAAAAGCTCTGACTGCCGAAAACATGATATATACTATAAAATTTTAGTTTTACGCTTGTAGATAGGACCCCCCGCGTAATAACTAGAATTTTGGCAGTCTGGCGTAAAGCACGGACTGTATACCGCCAATTACGCTTCTGGATGTGACTTCCGGCGTAAAATGACCAAATTTTGTACAGTCTTGGCGTAAAGCACAGACGGTCGTTTCTTGGTCTTTATGTTGAAAGAGTTGTAATGACGTATTTTCCTTGCACTTTTGCAGTTGACTTGCATGAGTCTCCACTGGCCGAGGTGATGGGTTCTGCTGCCGTGATGCTGCACTCAAACTATCTGGAGGATCTGTCCCACGTGATATTTCCTATCTCCGGACCCCAGTATTCTGAAGGAAGGGAGATCTTGATATCGGCTCAGGGTGAGCGAACGTTGCTGAACATGATTAACGGAGAGCCCCTGACGTACATAGACGGGGACCAGTACATCAAGCCGACTTTTCTTTTTGGGGACATGATTGACAAACAGTCCCAGACGAAGCCCAAGAGAGAACCCTGGGTTTTCTCCGCCGAGAGTGTGGTCTTGTATCTGCCAATGATGCCGAGAGATTATCCCATCAGCTCCATGAGATGGCAGTGATCTCGAGACTGCCGATGGGGGATACCCCCTATGAAGAGTATGTTCCCACCAACCGAGAGTTGGAGGACTCGGACCCTCGGGTTATGGAGGTGTATCAGGAGCGGATGTGCCACTACTTCGCGTGCACTGCTTTTTATGATGAGCCTTCTGATTTGGCTCACACCACTAAGTGGATGTCCTACCTCTTCTTCCACCGGGCCAGGGCCGTCAAGTCGGAGAAAGTTTTGGGGGGCAAGATTGAGCCCTTGAACTGTTTGGGCGTGCTCAGTGCCCAGGTCATCGAGGATCTTATGGAGGATGCTAAAGCTCCAGATCAGATTCTCAATGACGGGGTATGAAAGTACCCTGAAGGCACTAAGGCCTATAGTTACTTGAGGCGTTGTTGCAGGCCTTTGTCTAAGGAAGCCAGGCTGGCTGGCTTTCTCTCTATATGGCTGCGTCGAGTAGTGGTGCCCGACATCGCGTCCGCGGACCGTATTCACCGGAATATCCTGTGGCCTGCCGTGCGTCTGGTATTCGGGGCAAGACTGGGCTTGCTTCCTGCCATGGTGTGCCGTATACAGGCTGGTTTGAGAGCCATGACTGATGGACTGCTCGTTGTTGAAGCTCGGCGTGATAGCTTTCCCCAGGTAGAGTTACCATACCTGTACTTGATGGGATAGTTAATTCTCCACAACCCCCGGGTGATGTCTCCCGGCCCTGGCAATAGTTCGGGGGGTAGTTTCTTGCTGAACTACAAGGACTCTTCCTGGAATATGAATACAGTTTTAGACTGTCGGCTGGTGCTGAGCCTCGGTCATTGCTGGAAGCTCCTCTGCACTGTCCCCCTGTACATCGCAATCAGTCAGGGATTAGGCTTGAGGATTTAGGTGGAGAGAAGACCAATATTTCTTCGAAAGCTTTTAATTGGTTGGTCTGCATTAGACCCTCCCATTTGCTGTACAGAAGAGAAAATCATTGCTTCTTCGAGCCCTACTTGCCCAGTCGGTTCGCCAGGCAGTTTGGGTATAATCAGCTGCACGTGGGCAATGCCGTCACCAGCTTCAGGTCCAGGGGCGGACTCATTGATGGAGCCAGAGGATGGCGGTATTTTATCATGGGTTGCACGGGAGCAATCTTTATCGTGCCAGTCGTCACACTCTCCATGGAGCTGCACATCCTCCATTCGTATGCCCAGTTCTACGTGGTGATCAATACCTTCCATCGCGATTTTGACATACGTGGAAGCTTTAGGGTGCCTTCTTCCAAGTCTGGGGGAAGAGTCAAAGTCCCCTCGGTTTCGTCTGACGAGGGTAAGGGGTCCGTTACTCCGGATGAGCCTCTGGTGTCGGTGCTGAGGTGTGAAGTGCCGCCTGCGGGGGCTTTGGCAGTCTCTGGGAAGCGAAGGGCTCCTGCTTCGAAGCAGACTTCCCCTCGCAAGAGGAAGAAGAAGACGGTTGCTCGTTCTCTCCGAATTCCTGGTATCGAGGCTCCTAGAGAGGAACCTGTTGTCTCCCCTGTTGGGGATGTCTCTTTGATTGGAGGTTCCTCGCCTTTCTGAGAGGGACCCCCAGTTTTGGCTGGCGATGCCGGAGAACCCCTGCTTGAGTCTGCCGTTGCTGCCACCGCCTCCGGTAGTGGAACGAAATCGCCTGGCGAGATTCCAGCTGACGAACCTCGATCGCGTCTTGGTGAAGGCTCGGTAGAGCACCTGGTGGTGTCGATGGGCCCACCCCCTTCTCTAGGTATGACAGTTCGTATTGCGTCATTAAGGCATGATTTAGCTACGTGGGCTGCAGATGCGGCATATATACCGTTGGCTACGGGTAAATGTCATCTTTATGTCTCCTCTTAGAAAGATTACCATCATATTGATATCAACTTTCTTGTCCTCTTTTCAGGGGACGGCGTCCACGGGGAGTATAGCGTTGAAGTGCCTTCTGGCTCTGCTCGGGCTCCTGGCGATGATACGGAGGCGCCCGACTTCGAGGAGGAAATATCTTCGGGGGCCAGCTCGCCCGGAGTAGTTTCGTCACCTCAAGAGGAGAACGAACCCATTGTCGTGACCTCTCCTCTTGCGAGTATGCCGATGACTTCGACCGTTGTTGTAGCACCTCCTTCGGTCATACTACCCGTCGAGGCGGCGGCTGTGGCCACCTCATCTGCAATCATTCCTGGAGGGGGACTCGCCAATATCGTGGCCACTCCTGGCGTCCAATCGGATCTAGTCGTGCTGACCGAGCAATACACCAGCCTCTTTTACACCAGTTTGAAAACACTGATATCAATGGTGTTGGCGAAGAATCTAGACTTCGAGCGTCTGAAGAAGGCTTCCCAGTTTCCGATCGGGGCGGTCAGGGAGTTCAGCGATTCTGGGGTAGCTGACGCCCTGGAGACGATGGTTAATGGTTTGGAGCAACCTATTAACGAATACCTGCAGCTGGCTCGTGGCAGCCTTGAAGCTGAGGTCCAGGCCAGATATGACCTCATGACTGCACGGCTTACTAAACAGCTAGAAAGCCTAGATAACTCCATCAAAGCACATAAGCTGGAGATGGATGAAAGAGAAGCTGTCGTGGCGAAGGCTCTTGCTCTTCAGACAAAGTGCCAATCCGAGCATGAAGGGAACGTAGCGAGGGCCCGCAAGTTGAAGGAAAAACTCACTTTGGCAGAGGAGTGGGCTTCTCAGTCGTTGGCAGGTCTAGATGTAACGACTGGTCGACTGAGCACAACAAGACGGGATCTGGAACGCGCAAAAGCTGCCCGTGCTGGCTCTCTTCGGGCAAGGGCCAAACTGTCCTTTATGAACAATCTCGAGGCACGGCTGGAGCGGGCCCGCACTGATGCCTTGGTTTCCTGGGATGAGAGGATAGCTGTACTGGTACAGCTGATTCGTGATCTGATCGCTCCCCCACAATGATGTACCCTTTCTTCTTTTTGCTTCCCAAATATAATTCTGCTCTTTTTGGGAATAAATAAAGTGAATCTTTTCTGACTTTATGGACCCATTATTTCGGAATATAAATGACAGATTTGGGCGAGAGTGATATCAGAGATAGTATGAACGTGATAGACTCTTGATAACCTTTTAGCAGGACATATCTATTCAGAGGTCATACGGACATGATAGAATATGACCCAATTAGTTTCGTTTTGGAAGTAGTTTTGTCAGATTTGAGATTCTTGCTATATTGTACTTGAGCAGGGGAGGTTAAGCATAGTACCTTTTCAGGATTTTACCGTTGATAGGAGCCATTAACAGGTCTCCATTAGGCTGGGCTAACCGGTAAGCGCCGTTTGAGAACGTTGTCTTGATCACATAAGGGCCTTCCCTACTTGGGCTGCAATTTGCCTTTACTCATATGAGTAAGGATCATCGTCCTTCTTACGGCTAAAACTAGCTCGCCGACTTTGAACACTCTTTCTTTTACTTTATGATTGAAAGCTTTGGAAATGCGTGCTTGGTAGAGCGCGATGCGCTATTGAGCTTGGAGGCATTTCTCGTCTAATCCTTCTAGCTCTTGAAGCCTTAACAGGTCATTCTTTTCTTGAGTCAGCTCATTAGTCACGACTATCCAGAGTGACGGGATCTAGATTTCAATGGGGAGAATTGCTTCGCTCCCGTAGACCAGTGAAAATGGGGTACAACCTGTCGGTGTTTGTACCGTTGTGCGGTATGCCCAGAGGCATTCGCCCAGCTTCTCATTCCAATCTCTTTTGTTTGAAGAGACGAACTTCTTCAAGAGTTTGATAATGGTTTTGTTGAAAGCTTCCGCCAAACCATTAGCAGCTGGATAATATGCCGTAGAGGCAATATTTTGTATCCGATTTTTATCGCAAAATCGGTGAAACGCTTGGCTGATGAACTACGGCCCATTGTCATGGATTATCCTTCGGGGAATCCCAAAGCGATAAATGACGTGATGCTTGATGAAGCTGATTACATTAGGCGCCTTTACCTCAGCAAGAGGGATTGCCTCTGCCCATTTAGAGAAGTAATCCGTGATGGCCAGTATGAACCGGTGACCTCTGGAAAAAGACGGGTGAATAGGACCAATGATATCCATACCCCATGCTTCGAAAGGCCAGGATGCAACCATAGGATGTAGATATTCAGACGGTTGATGTATGAAGTCTGTATGAACCTGACAGGCTCTGTATTGTCTTGCATAGTTGATCGCATCCGTGATCATAGTAGGCCAGTAATAGCCCATTCTTATAATACGATCCTGTAGCTTAGGACCGGGCTGATGCGCTCCGCACACGCCGTTGTGAGCTTCTCGGATAATCTGCTGTGCTTTGTCGTTAGAGAGACATCTCAATAGCAGTCCGTCGTAGGTCCGGCGATATAGGCATTGTGAAGATGCATCGAAGTAGAAGCGAAATGATCATCTTTTGACGGATACTGCTTCTTTGGGGTCCTCCGGCAAGATTTCGTATGCGACGAAATCTATGAAGGGACTTCTCCAGTCTCTTCTAGGGGGATCTGTGTTCACAGCGTATCTGCGTTCTATGTAAAAGTTGTTCTTCACACAGAATAAATCTCTGTTAAGAAGGATTAACGAATCCTGTCTTCTTATAGGAGTGGCTAAATCCGTAACTAGATTGGCTAGGGCATCAGCTTTCAGATTCTGAGATCGAGGTACATGCTCTAGGAAGAACTCTTTGAATGTCATGGCTATCTCGACCGTTGCTTGGTGATAGGGGATGAGGTCTGGATTTCGGACTTCATATATTCCCCTGACTTGATTGACTATAAGCAGAGAATCACCGAAAGCTTCCAGGGACTCGACCCCCAGCTCTTTGGCGACTTGGAGCCTGATTAGCAGAGCATTGTACTCCGCCATATTGTTGGAGCATGGCTCGCTAAGAGAATATGCTCGGTAGATGACGAGTTTATCAGGAGTGACCAGGACGATTCCTACTCCTGAAACCACGTTTCCCTTGGGACCGGTCCTAGGGGCGCCGTCGAAGAACAGTTGCCATGCGTCACTTTCCATTGCGGAATTACATTCTGCAACTTCGTCAGTGATGTCCACGTATAATTTAGAGGCCTTCGGGATCGGATGAGCAACTAGGAAGTCGGCCAGCGCTTGGCCTTTGATGGACTTCTGCGGGACGTATACCATGTCATATGGTGTTAACAGCATCGCCCAAGTCGCGAGTCGGGAATTAAGAGCACTTGGCTTGCTCATCAGTACTCGAAAAGGGTTGATCCTGGAGATGATATGAATAGTCTGGCCGGTGACATAGTGCCGCGTCTTCTGGATAGCGAACATCAGAGCCAAGCATTCTTTCTCCACTGGGTTATACCGGTGTTCGGCTTCGACCATCATCCTGCTGAGGTAGTAGATAGCCTGTTCATGACCCATATCGTTCTTCTGTGCGAGAAGAGCTCCTAGCGAATGATCCATCGCTCGGACGTACAGCAAGAAGGGTCTTCCCATGACGGGAGGTGCCAGAACTGGCGGACTGGTGAGGTAGCGTTTGATATCTCCGAACGCTTGCTGACAGGTTTCGTCCCATACGAAGGATACACCTTTCTTCATGAGATACGAAAAGGGCTGGCATCTTCCCGAGAGGTTGGATATGAATCTCCGGATATAAGCCAAATGGCCTTAAAATCCCCGGAGTTCCCTCAGATTGCGGGGCGGTCGCATTTCTACGATGGCCTGGACTTTGTCAGGGTCCACTTGGATGCCTTTGGCGGTAATGACAAATCCCAGGAATTTGCCACTAGATATACCCAGAAAGGACTTCGTAGGGTTTATCTTGAGTTGATGTTGGCGCATTAACTCGAATACCGTCCTTAAGTCTTGAATGTGATCATCTTTGAGGCGGCTCTTGACGGCTATGTCGTCCACGTAACATTCTACTATTTTACGTAAATAATCATGGAATATGTTACTCATAGCCCGTTGGTATGTAGCCCCGGCGTTCTTCAATCCGAAGGGCATGACCGTATAGCAATATACCCCCAACGGGGTCCGTAAGGTAGTGTGCTTCTCGTCTTCGGGATGCATCTTGATCTGATTGTACCCTGAGAATCCGTCCATGAAAGACATACGTTCAAAATTGCCGGTGTTGTCGATCATGATGTCCGTGATGGGAAGAGGGAACTCATCCTTGGGGCAGGCCGCATTCAGATCTCGGTAATCGATGCAGATACGTATTTTCCTATTTTTCTTCATGACTGGGACAACGTTGGCAACCCAGTCGGGATATTGTTCTTCCCGGATAAAATGGCAGGCTATCAACTTTTTGACTTAAGCTTCGATGGCGTCCATCATATCCGGGCGGAATCGACGTTGGTGCTGCTTCACAGGCTTTGAATCGATCAATATATTAAGTTTGTGAGTAGCCACCTTTAGGTCAAGGCATGGCATGTCCTCATAATCCCATACAAAGATGTCGATATTGTAACACCCCACTCCGCGCCGGCGTTATATATCAAGGTGAGTGGGCAGAACTTCGTTCTCTGATTCTTGTACGCCTTAATAATAACCTGAGTTTTTGCTTGCAATGTTTTCTTAAGAGAATGATAGAACCTGCCTTGCATGTTAATGAACGAACTCACCTAGCTTGTCTTTGAATCAATGCCTGCTTAACGAGAATCCTGAATCGCCTGCTTAGAGTGCATGAACATGTTTACTATTGTCTATGCTTCGAGAGAACCATACTGTGCCTGAACGTGTTCAAGTGATAAGTCGGATTGCCCCATAACAATGAGTGTATTCTGATGGTTTGTCTCGTCTGCATACTAGAGTTTATTTGATAGTGTTCCATGCATTCGCACGCGGTCGGACAATGACTTTTGGTGGAGAGCTGAACTGCATGCGTTATAACCACCATGGGTCACAGCTGCCATTAGCATCAGAGAATGAGTCCTTGGTACGTTGTTCCACCAGCTGCCGATCCTGAGATACTCAGGGACCGCCCTGCATATAGCTAAGTCATTGTGTTGACTTGGATAGTGACTGCCCCTAAGAATGTGCATCGTGTGTCTAGCTATGCATCAGACCCCGAGTCGCACGAGACATGCTGCACACACCCTGAAACATGAACGGTTTGCTTGTTTGCATATTCAATATAAAACTCTGTTTCCAAACATGTTTCCAAACAAGTAATATGACTCTGCTAAACTGCATGAAACGAACTAGGTAAAACTAGAAAGATCACTAGTAATATAATATTTTATAACATGATTACTTAGTGCCTGTTTGAGTGAATGCTTGTTTCTGTTCAGTTGATTTATCTCACTAGTACTTGTATAAAGTGCTGACCCACCAACAGTTTACTTGCTTGAAGGTACTGGATCGTCCGAGGAAGCGATAGGCGTGCCACAGTCCCGAAGACCCGGAATCCTGGTTTCGATTGATGTCCCGAGAATGCTATCGTATAAGGGGGCATAATGTATGGAACGAACGTGTGCCTTTGCTAAAAGGAAACCCAAGTTGCCTCGATTGTCCCGAACACTCAGTTGGCTAATGCATTGCATTGCAACAAGTCCCTTTCCGCTGCTTACTCGATTGATGCGATGATAGCCAACTATCAACTTAAACGATTGGCCTTGCACGGGCGCAACCCCAGGCCCGTGCGGCATCACGTCCCCCGAAAGCTCGAACGGGCCATTCGCTTGGCTCCCTTCCTCCCTCGCACCCGCGGGACGGGCGCGGTGATTCGCGTCCGGCGCGCCGAGGCACGGTGATACGTGTCCGGTTCGTTAATTCCTGGCCGCACGGGACGGGGCAGGGCAGAGCGGCGGCCCGGGCGGGTCCGGGGCGTGACCGAATGGTATCAGAGCAGAATCGATCCTCAGGCCCAAACCATTGCTATGACTCTGAGATATTATCGATATGGTTTTGCAAAGAGCGTTCCATACAATAAGTCCATAGATATTCTCAAAGTGTAAAATGTTTCCTGAACTTGAATTGCCTGATTGTTTCGATTCAGTACGGCGAGGGACGGCACTATCGCTACTCGGGATATCGAGAAGTTTATCCTTGAAGTTTCGAGGACGAAACTTTTTATTGGTTGGTAAGTATGTAATGCCCCGCTCCGCACCGGCGTTATGTATCAAGGTGAGTGGGCAGAACTTCGTTCTCTGATTCTTGTACGCCTTAATAATAACTTGAGTTTTTGCTTGCAATATTTTCTTAAGAGAATGATAGAACCTGCCTTGCATGTTAATGAACGAACTCACCTAGCTTGTCTTTGAATCAATGCTTGCTTAACGAGAATCCTGAATCGCCTGCTTAGAGTGCATGAACATGTTCACTATCGTCTATGCTTCGAGAGAACCATACTGTGCCTGAACGTGTTCAAGTGATAAGTCGGATTGCCCCGCAACAATGAGTGTATTCTGATGGTTCATCTCGTCTGCATACTAGAGTTTATTTGATAGTGTTCCATGCATTCGCACGCGGTCGGACAATGCCTTTTGGTGGAAAGCTGAACTGCATGCGTTATAACCACCATGGGTCACAGCTGCCATTAGCATCAGAGAATGAGTCATTGGTACGCTGTTCCACCAGCTGCCGATCCTGAGATACTCGGGGACCGCCCTGCATATAGCTAAGTCATTGTGTTGGCTTGGATAGTGACTGCCCCTAAGAATGTGCATCGTGTGTCTAGCTATGCATCAGACCCTCGAGTCACACGAGACATGCTGCGCACACCCTGAAACATGAACGGTTTGCTTGCTTGCATATTCAATATGAAACTCTATTTCCAAACATGTTTCCAAACAAGTAATATGACTCTGCTAGAACTGCATGAAACGAACTAGGTAAAACTAGAAAGATCACTAGTAATGTAATATTTTATAACATGATTACTTAGTGCCTGTTTGAGTGAATGCTTGTTTCTGTTCAGTTGATTTATCTCACCAGTACTTGTATAAAGTGCTGACCCATCAACAGTTTACTTGCTTGCAGGTACTGGATCGTCCGAGGAAGCGATAGGCGTGCCACAGTCCCGAAGACCCGGAATCCTGGTTTCGATTGATGTCCCGAGAATGCTATCGTATAAGGGGGCATAATGTATGGAACGAACGTGTGCCTTTGCTAAAAGGAAACCCAAGTTGCCTCGATTATCCCGAACACTCAGTTGGCTAATGCATTGCATTGCAACAAGTCCCTTTCCGCTGCTTACTCGATTGATGCGATGATAGCCAACTATCAACTTAAACGATTGGCCTTGCACGGGCGCAACCCTAGGCCCGTGCGGCATCACGTCCCCCGAAAGCTCGAACGGGCCATTGGCTTGGCTCCCTTCCTCCCTCGCACCAGCGGGACGGGCGCGGTGATTCGCGTCCGGTGCGCCGAGGCACGTTGATACGTGTCCGGTTCGTTAATTCCCGGCCGCACGGGACGGGGCAGGGCGGAGCGGCGGCCCGGGCGAGTCCGGGGCATGACAGATATACTCTTTTATCAGCTGGATAACTTCTTCCCTTTCAGCTGGGGAAAGATTGTTATTGATAAATATCGACTTTGGCGAAAGTTCACCCCCAACATTAACCTGGATAACTTTGTCTTTGGTGGGAGGCTCCCTTTGCTCGAAGCAGAATTCCCACTGCGTATCCATTTGTTGGGCCCAAGAGTCATTCTCAAACGACTCAGGATCCTGTTCATCTGTTTCAAAGGGATCTGCCACTACCATATTCACTGATAGTGTTTGTTCGAGAGCATCAGGTGAGTCGGAGAGCGACGAGCCGTTCTGGAAAGAGGAGAAGATATCCTCGTCTGACTTAGAAGTCGTAAGGGAGGTGGCATACCCTAACCCGAAACGAGTTTGCTGATAGCGGGGGTTGCCGCACAGCGGCGTTCGTCTGCCTCTTCCTTAGTTGAGGCCTGGCTTCCGCTCCAAATCGTCAATCTCCCACCGGTGCATCTTCCTGACTTGCTCTGTAGTCGTTGAGGTAGGATTTCCCTGAACGGGTTACAGCAAACACCTCGTCTTCGTCTAATGGCGAAGAAGTTGTGACCATATGGCATGGTTTGTATTTGGAGCTCTTTCTAGACGTAGCCTTAGTAGCTTTATTAGTCTCTTCCTCGAGCTCTGACACCAAATCCGGATGAACCCACATAATCTCGCCCTGCCGGGTGGTTAGGGGTACCAGGTCATGATTTTGACCCCTAGTCGGAGGGAGATTGACGATGTTCATCGTGGTCCGGGAAATGGGTGTGACACCGTTCGAGACTTCTTGGGAAGGCAGGTTGCCAAACCGCAGAGAGATCATGTTGGCCGTGACCGTCTTCTCGGTGTTGTGCAGAGTGATGGCTTTAACATCGATTAACCCCTGGATCTTCCTTTTCAGTATGTAATACGCCTTTGTCGGGTGGTGCACGTATCTATGGAAGATGCAGTATTTGGGGTCGTAGTACTGCCAACTTCTTGGGGCCGTCTTTGCTCCGGAAGGGTGATCTTGCCACTTTTGACGAGACACTCGAATATACTTGGGATATCGTCGTCGTCGAAAGAGTAGACTTCGACGGGCCTGGAGGTCCCGGGTCTCGCTTGTACGGTTGCCGCGGTCTTTTGTCTGGCCGTATTGATCGCCATATCTTCTTTTCCCTTGGAGCTGCGAGGATGGTCGCTGCTGGGAGATGACCTTTTGCCTCTGTCAGAGACGGAGATCATGATGCCATTGTCGCGCGCCTTGCGACTGTTGTCTTCGGCGGCTACTGCCGAGATGATGAACGAGGGCCAATCATGGAATTGATATGGTCCTATAAACATCGAGACTATGGGAAGGAGGTTCTTCCTGTAAATGTCTACTAACGTAGAGTCTGGAACTCCTGGGGGCATTTGTAAGGTGGCCTGACGAAAACGTTCGACGAAGGTGCAAACGTCCTCCTTTTCCCTCTGCTTGACTTCGATGAGAGGGGACATAGACATGTCCATTCCTCCCTCGTAGAATCGTGTGAAGAATAATGCTTTGAAGTCTTCGAAGGAAGTAATGCAGTTGTCCGCCAAGCTACGGTACCACTGATAGGCTACTCCTGAGAGGCAGCCTTTGAATACCCGAGTAAGGAGGGCGTCGTTCCCTTGTAGCAACACCGTCATCATACTAAAATAGTTGATGTACTGACTTGGTGATGTTTTTCCCTCGAACAGAGCCATAGTCTGAGGTTTGTACCTCGGAGGAAAAGGGACCTCTTTCCAGATAGCTGGGTAAGGCTGGTTGATTCTCAGTTTCTTGAGCTAATCTTTGTGCTTCAAGGCATCAAACTGGGCTTTCAACTCCCGTACTGCCTGTATCGGATTTTCAGTCGGAAGCGGGACTACGGTGTAGTGCGGAGTTGGTTGTATCGTAACTCCAACGGGAGGTAATGCATTCTCTGAGTGAGAAAGCGGAGGAACAGCTGACTCTTGATCTAGAGCAGGCTCTTGGCTCGGGTTGGATGGTGGTAAGTCCACCCCCATACGTATCTGAGTTGACGGGATCGATGCTTGAGCCATGGCAGTTGCGTACTGAGTTAGCATCATCTGGTGCATGTTCTCCATTATGGATTGTATTTGTTTCAGAGATGTCTCCAGTATAGTGATGCGTTGTTCTGCGTTTCCTGACGGCGAAGCTTCCTTGCGTTCATCTTCAACGACATAAACTCCCATTTCCCTAGGCATCGTCGAAGGATGCGTATAGGTTGTTGCAGAAGTTGACTCTACACTCTCAGTATTTGATTCGGGGGAATGGCGACCCCCAGCGTCGGAATCAGAGGAGTACGAAGTCAGTTGTTGTGACCTTGAACGAGTATTCTGGAATACCCCATCTTCAGTGTCTCTGAGGAGCATGTTGGATCTCCTTCGGCTCAGAGTTCTAGAGGACGGACGTCTTGAGCCTGAGCTCCCTCCAGGTATATGCGAAGCCATGTTCACGGATGCATGCGCGGGCTCTTCTTCCTGGAAAGACAGAGAGTAGCTCAACCGGTCGAAAACTGACCATTTTGTTTTAGAACAGCAGCAGTCAATCACAATCTTATGACTATTACAATATTGCTCGCCAGGGGGCGTAATAGACACGTTGGAGGGTCCCCTTTCCTTACGCTTCTGGATTAGATATTTGTGCAAGTCAGGAGGAGTAGAAGAAGAAGACGACGGCTTGTTCCTTCTGTTCCCACCAGTGGACATGCGGAGACTGGGCACCATGGTTTTCCCTGTGCCACCTGTGTACAACAGGTTGGCCATCTGGGTGGCGGATAATCCCCGGTGAGGGTGTCTTTCCGCAATCTGAGCTTGCTTTACGCCATGGGACTTCGTCTGGCATAATTTAGAGATTTGCTCAGACTGGCGTAAAGCTGAAGAGGTCATCAATCGGCCATCGGCTTCCCACGTAATCCGAAGAGTAGGCAGATTGCTCCCTCGCTTGCGTAAAGGCCGAGAAGTTGAGTACTCTACTGCTTGCTTCCCCTTGCGAAAATCACAGCGCTCATCTGGTTCCCCGTAGAGGTCAGATGTTGTCTTGCGCACGGAGCATGATTTGTACTTCCAATTTGGCGCTGAGGCATCATCAGAAGCTTTGTCTGTACCGCGCATAGTGGGAGACTGGTTTCTACGCGTAAAGCGCAGTGGATACTTCTTGGTTAGCACTGAGACTTTGCCCGAAGTTTCGTCTGTACCGCGCGTAGCGGGAGACTGGTTTCTACACGTAGAGCGCAGTGGATACTTCTGGGTTAGCGCTGGGGCTTTGCCCGAAGTTTCGTCTGTACCGCGCGTAGCGGAAGGCTGAATTTTACGTGCAGGGCACGAAGGGAGCAATGCTACAACCTCATTGGTCGGAGAGATCGGAGAGTCCACAGGAATGGGAGAGGATGTCTTGGGCATCCAGACCTTGCGCAGCTTCCTGTTGTCTTGGACAGAGAGAGGGTGAGAGCTACCCCCGGTTCGAAGCATGTCTTCGTAGGCAGACTGGTCGAATTGGACGACCAGTGTCTTCTTTACGGTTCTTACAGATACCGCATCGTGTTGAGCAATCGCTTCCTCAACAAAAGAGAAAGATGTCCCCAGCAGAGTCGCTATCTTGTTTGTGGTGGAAAATAAAAGAATAAAAATGTATTCAATATGGGGTTTACACGAAACCTGCCTTCTTTGGTTTACAAACAAACTTGTACAATTTGATCCTATATGAGGATGTAGGAGTACAATTTATTTAATCTAGGTAAATATTGCTATAGGTGTCTGATCTGCAGTCGATCACTTTAGCCCTTGGACCACACGATGATGAAGAAGTGCCGTAGAAGACAAGAAGCAGCTTCGAAGGTTGCAAAAGAGGGTGGATGTACGATGCCAAAGTCGTCGATCCCTGCTCTTTGCCTGAGCTCTGGATTCTCTCTCTCTCTCTCTCTCTTGACCTCTGGTTCGATCTTTATTGGAAGTTCGACCTTGGGTCTGATATTGGTTTTCTTGACCAATTTCTGACCTCCCAATCTGTAGACCTTGGATCTGATATTGGTTTCTTGACCAATTTTCCGACCTTGTTCCTCATTGATAGAGGTCTCTATTTATAGAGTTTTAGTGACAGTGACCACTCCGTCGGTAAAAAAACCAAGGAGTGGAAAGTACAGCACCCTTTTACACAATGGTTAAAATAACCAATGCCTGCGTATAGATGATCCTTTGAATGAGCGTGTGACGCGGGTCCAACTAAGGGACAAAACGCGTATAATCGCTACGAAGATCATGACATAGAAGCCACGTAGGTAGGTATCCCTCGTGTAGAAGAGGCGGGCGTAGAAGCCAATGTCTGTCACCATGGCGTAGAAGCCAAGTAGGCATAGAAGCCGAAATAGGCGTAGAAGCCGAGTGGTCATAGAGGTCGAGTGGGCGTAGAAGCCGAATGGTCATAGAGGCCGAGTGGGCGTAGAAGCTGAGTGGTCATAGAGACCGAGTGGGCGTAGAAGCCGAGGAAGCACCGGAGCTGAATGGGCATAGAAGCCGCTGCGTACCGTGCCAGAGTGCTGATGTGGACGTCTTAGCCAGAATTATGCCTTTTGAAGATATAATCAAATCTCTTGCATTAAATGACGAAATTTGCCACCATCCTGTGTATTAAATGCGGAAGCGTATTTTGAAGGTCTGCAGCCCTTCTGCACATCAATCGCAGGGACATGCCTTGAGAAACTATCACCGCTCTGTGCATTAGACGTAGAGACGTGCCTCGAGCAATTGTCATCGTTCTGTGCATTTAACGTAGAGACGTGCCTCGAGCCCCGTACGGAGTGCAGCTTTTGATATGGCAGGCGGTTTGTCTACTGCAGAGCGTAAAAAGCTCATGTTCGCCTGTATAAAACAAGGCAGCGTATCCCTTCGTGCACGTAAAAGCAGTTTACACAAAGGAGATGGCGGTAAAATACAGCCTGGGTCGTAGTGTCGTGCCATCATTATAGCCGTTGTCTGGGTAGTCGAGCAGTATCCCTGGGTAGTCGAGCAGTATCCCTTTATCAGAAGTCCAGACGTCAGGTTCATTACAGGATCTGACAGGTTCATTTCAAAGAATACGAAGCGTCTCTCGTACACTTCAATGCTGCGTTGTAAGAGGATGAGTTTTACGCCCAGGAGTCGATGAAGCACCTTGTTTACGCTGAAGCGGTTTGGACGTACTGCCTTACGTTGAGCTTATATTTCATACTGTGTTTTGGCGAAGAAAGCTCTATTGCACGTTTGATGGCTCTGAAGGCCTCTGTTTACGCTGCTCTGCATCAATATACTGCGTATAGCCATCCAGCGTATTTTTTATGCTTCTACACCAGTGGCTAAACGCCAAAAGAGAAATAAATATACAATAACAAGCAGGAAAGAAAAAACTTACTCGTTTTCCTCTGTGACTGTGTTCCTGGTACGTGCCATGAGTTGGGAGATAGTATGCTAGATCCTCGGGTGCTGGCTTAAAATCTGGCCATACAAAACCAGTGGGGTTAGACCCCAAATAGCAAGTACCATAAAGAAAGCATGAAAAAGAGAAACAAAAACCAAAAAAATAATTATATAATAATACATAGGTTCTCTCACACCCAGTACCGAAATATAGAGACGGACATGGTCGTCTACCCCGTATAAGTTGCTATACGTCATATGATGATCACGGTTTTTATAAGAAAAGAGGGTACATGCTACAATCAAGTCTCCTATGGTCAAGAACTTCTATGTCTGTTTGATAATAAACGAAAGAAATTGAAACTAGGTTTATACGAAACCCTTTCTTTGGTTTACAAACAAGAAAAAGAAGTACAATTAATCCTATACGAGGATGTTAAGTACAAAAATTTGATTCTGGGAAAATATTGCTATAGGAGTCTAATCTGCGGTCGATCACTTTGTCCCTTGGACCACACGATGACGAAGAAGTGCTGTAGAAGACGAAAAAGAAGCTTCAAAGACTGCAGGAGGGATTGAACTCTCTTTGTCAAAATACTCTCTGGATATACTCTCTTTTCTTGGAAAATCTTCAACTTTCTACCCTTTTTCTTCGACCCTTCAACCTCTGACCTCCATGACCGGAGGTCTCTATTTATAGAGTTCAGCTACAATCAGCGTAGAAACCGAACAGCGGAGAGAGCTGCACTTTTTACGCGGCGATTATAATAACTGCTATCAACGTATGAATGATCTCTTGAATTGGCGTATGACGCGTGTCCCATTATGAGGTAATGCGTATAATTGCTCATCGAAGATCAGGGCATGCAAGCCACGTAGATAACTGCCCCTCGCATAGAGATGGTTGGCATAAAAGCCAAATAAGTGTCTCGTTGGCATAAAAACCAAATAGCTGTTCTGATGGCGTAAAAGCCAAGTAGGCGTAGAAGCCGAATAGTTGTCAAGTTGGCGTAGAAGCCAAAACAGATGTCATATTGGCGTAGAAGCCCAGTATCTGTGATGTTGGCGTAGAAGCCAAATTTTGCTATGTTGGCGTAGAAGACAAATTATGGGTAAAGCTTGATGCTGCATTAATAGGTAACCAGCGTAAAGATAGCCAGCTATTCTTCTTTGACTGAGCTTTTGAGTGTATTCTGGGTCAGATAGCCTTATCACACACCTTTGCAAACATAGCCCGAGTTGGCGTATTTCGAGGAGATAGCATACGGTGTACTCTTATAGTTAAAAATAGCCAGGTTGGCGTATTTCAAGGAGATAGCGTACAGCGTGCTCCTATAGCTGAAAATAGCCTGGTTGGCATAATGTGCGGGGATGGTGATATGGACGTATTAGCCCTAATTATAGCTCACCCAGTCGTTAAAAGTAGAACCAAATCTCATACATTAAATGCAGAGATCTGCCCCCATTTCGTTCATTAATTTCAGAGACGTGCCTCGAGTTATGTACGAAGAACAGCTTTTGACGTGGCTGTTTGTTTCGTCTCATCCTGAGCATAGAGCTCATATTTGCCTGTGTAGAATAGGCAACGTATTCCTTGAATGCGTAAACGATATCTTATATCAAGGGTTGCGTCACTAGGCGACAGTCTGGAGTTCTGTACAGAGTCATCATTACAACCGTCCTCTCGATCGTCGTGTAGTACTCTTTGTCAGGAGTCAGGTTCACTGCTTCCACTGACAGGTTCATTCGAGAAATACGAAATGTTCCTCGTACAACTTCTGGCTGCATTAAAAGCAGACGGGTTTTTTATGCCAAAGTGGTGATGTAGCAACCCTTTTACGCCGAAGTAGTCTGGAAATACTGTATTATACGGGTTGTTCCGGAGCTATATTTTACGCTGAACTAGCGTTGAAGCTCTGCTGTACGCCAATGGCTCTGAAGTTATATTTTATGCCACCCAGTGTTAGAGGTCTGTTCTATGCGGGCTTTCTGCATGTCGAGGGTTCTACGCGTATGATTCCCCAGCGTATTTTTCATGCTTCTACAAGACCCCCTTCAAAGTTTTCAAATTTCTCGTAATTTGAAACACTTTGAATGAAGCATAATACGGTCAAGTTTGACTCGTTCCGTGAGGCTTATTTCTTGGCAAATTTTTAGGAGTTTGTTGGGATTCGGTGTGTTCTCCTCTGCCTATATAAAGACAAATGGGTTAACCAGTTTTTCCCACACTTCCTTCGCCACAAAGAGAGAGATGGTTGTCGAGCCTCATCGGGTTGACTTGAGTAAGAAGAAGATCATGTTCTTCCAGCATGTAAGGAGCTGTAAAAAGAGGCATCTTCAAGCAAATGTCCTCTGCAACGATGGATCATGGAAGGTCGCTTCCTCTTCCCGCTCCACTGCTCAAGCACGAGCAACTCCTATTAGGCTAAACGAGCCTCGATCAGAATCCAGCGTTCCGCCGTCGAGCTGTGCTCCGGACATTACAGGTAGAGACTTCGGGAGAAAACAAAAATCCTTCGCACACGTTGTACGTGCACGCGCAAGGTCATCTTTCGTACTGAGAGCCTCTTCGAGGAAGATGATGTATGGAGATACTTTATTACTACGTGCACATTCTTAATGTGTCGGTGTAAAAACTCTAAATTTTTCCAGTCTGACGTAAAAACTCAGACTGTCGAGATTTGGCGTATACTACAAACTTTGAATTTTACGCGTTAGATATGAGTACCGGCGTAAAAATATTCAAATTTTGTCAATCTAGCGTAAAAGCTCAGATTATTAGATACTACCAAACTTGAGTTTTACGCAATAGAACATAGTTTCCAGCGTAAGACTCAAATTTTTGCAGTCTTGGTGTAAAAGCTCAGACTAATAATCTTTGGCGTAAACTGCAAGAGTGTATCGTCTAGTGTAGAAACTGACTAATTTTCTTACATTTTGTAGTGGACTTGCATATCTCTCTTTTGGCTGAAGTTATGGGCTCTGCTGCTGGGATATTGAACTCAAACTATTTGGAGGACTTGTCCCATGTGACATTCCCTATTTCTGGAGCCAATTATCCTGAAGAAAGGGGAACCCTTATCTCGTCACAGGAAGAATGCATGCTGCTGAGTATGATCAGTGGGGAGCCCCTGACATACGTAGACGGGACGGAGTATAAGAAGCCGGGCTTCTTGTTCGGGGATGTTATCGACAAACAGTCCCAGACTAAACCCAAGAAGGAGGATTGGGTGTACTGCTGAGGGCACGGTCATGTATCTGCCCCGGATGCTCAGGGATTACCCTATCTCTGCATTCTTTCACACCACACATCCTAGGAAGATGATGTGGGTTCTGACTCCAGATCTTCACGGCCGACCGGGGAAGATTTATATAAGAAGGAATACGACCGGGGGGCCTATATAAGCCGTCCTTCGGGCCCTGTTATGCCCATTAGAGGATTGCTGTCGGGTAGTGTCCCGAGTGAGGACACTTCGCTGATACAGCCGGTTCAGATATCGACCTTCTGCAATGACTTTATGGGGCAGGGAGGAATGTACCCCAGGGTCAACCCTCGGACCAGTGGATGGCTTAGCCCGGGGAAACTTTGATGGGCCAGTTTAACTGCCTGGGCCCTGAAGCACTTCCAGACAGAACTGGAAAGTATCGGCTTGTTCGCGGCTGTGAGCGCCATAAGTGCTGGGCTACCTATGAACCCTAACTTATTTTTAGCCTTGATGGAGTGATACAACTCGCTCACTGGGACTTTTGCCACTCCGATCATGAGATGGCAGAGATTTCAAGGCTGCCGATGGGGGACGCTCCTTATGAAGAGTATGTCCCTACAAACATGGAGTTAAGGGATCCAAACCCTCGTGTAGTGGCAGTATATCGGAAGATGATGTGCCACTATCTTGCCTGCACCACTTTCTACAAGGAGCCCTCTGATTTGGCTCACATCAACAAGTGGGCAACCTATCTCTTCTTCCACCAGGCAGAAATATTAAGACGGACAAGGTGGTAGATAGCAGAGATAGGCCCTTGAACCTCCTGAGCATGCTCAATGATGACACGGTCGATGACCTTATTGAAGACGCAGGGGCTCCAGATCATATTTTTGATGAGGAGATAGAGGGTTACCCTGCAGGCACAAAAGCCTTCAGTTATATGAGGCATTATCGTAAGCCTCTGTCAAAGGAATCTCTATTGGCTGGCTTCCTCTCCGTATGGCTTCGTCGCGGGGTAGTGCCTGGCATCACGTCTACAGATCGTATCCATCGTAACACCTTATGGCCTGCAGTGCGTTTGGTGTTCGGCGCAAGACATCTGGCCATGTCCGTCTCCGTATTCCAGTACTGAGTCATACCAAGATTTTAGTGGTAGCCCATACAGGTCTGTCTTTTCAGAATTGTAGGGTATCTTGTTCTATGAGTCTCAATCATAATTGTTTCTTTTGATATCCTGAATTCATCTTCTTTGATACCGAGCTTGAACTATCAACAATTTGCTTCCTTGTTCTTTCTTGTCCTATCATTTGATATCTTGGTGTCCTTTTCCCTCAGGGGCACCTCTTTCCCGCTTGTAAGAGCAGCATATATGGTAGAGCAACTAGCAGAGCAAGATCCCATTGAGCGCCAGCAAGAGACAGTACTTCCTCAAGATCAGCTTCGAGTAGAGCTAATGGGTGGACAACATGTACCAAAAATCTCGGTACCCCAACAGTTCTAGTAATACTGACAACACTTGATATCCCAGTACCATTAGAAATTATCAGAGGTATGATGGCTACAGAACAACATCAAATAGCTTCGACAACATGAGCAGAATGTCCTGTTAAACCAAGAACTACAAACGGCTCGGGAGGAGAGTGAAGAAGAAGATTATGGGAGTCATACAAATTTTGTCGACTCAACACGAGCTATTTCGAATGCACATAGGATGCTTTACGGCAGATGCTTGGCTTCAAGATATTGAGATGATCATGGTGGCAGCTAAGATTCCAGCAGAGGAGCAAGTCGACCAAGTCCGATTATAACTATAAGATCTTGCTCATGACTAGTGGGCGACCGAGGAAGTCAGCTTGAGGCATCCTATCTCTTGGGAAACTTTCAGGACCCGCTTGAGAACCAAGTATTTTAGAGTAGTAGCGCAGTACGAGCTGCAACAGAGATTTATTGATCTCAGGCAATCCGGCAGAACAGTGGATGGATATGAAGTAGAGTTCTGTAGGCTGAGCAGGTTTTCTCCAACTATGGTGACGACAGAGTATGCAAGGGCTATGAGATTCCAGCAAAGGATTTATCTCGAGATTCTATAACTAGTTGAAGGACATGGCTACCAGATATTCGATGATGTGTTGATAGTAGCCAGGAGACATGAGCTTACTCTCCAGAGGTTAGCTTCGAGGACAGGACGGCATAAAAGGTCTCATGCCCATAACACATGTGGAGGACCAGCACCCGACATTCGTATTCGTGATTTGGCACCACGGGGACCAGTGGCATCAAATGAGACTATGACAACTTGGCAACAATAGCCGAGACAACATCAACAACGCCCGGTGAATCCAATAGGATGTACCTATTGTGGAAAAAGAGGTCATACTCAGGATGTATATCGGATGGCAAGTGGAAGATGGTTGAGTTGTGGGGGTTTCAACCACACAATAGCTACTTGCCTACAAATAAAAAGGCAGAGAGGACAGTATCAACAATTTCCCGTGTTGCTAGCTCCAGGAGCAGTTCCGTGTCAAGAGCCAATTTTAGCAGTTCAGCCGTTAGCCTAACGTCCGATGTTGACGCAAGCAAAGGTTTTTCACCCGAGGCAACGTCAGTTTGGTTACCAGAGACATCCTCATGACAGAGTTCCAGTAGTACCAAGACGTGAGCAAGCTGAGGGTGGCATGCTAGAACAGTTGTTAGAAGAATATGGTCAAGTCGAGGGTGAGATTTGAGTTCTTCTAGTTTTATCTATCTTTTAGATTTCGTATATTCGGCGAGTGGAGATGATCTTTCGTCTCACTCATCTATCTTCGTATATCGTGATACATAATGTATGTCATATGTCCCAACTACGAATGTACGTCCTGGGCAAAGTTATGTTCTTGACTAAGTCGTTGGTACCGATTTATCGCGAGACTTGATCCCTGTCCATTTTTGGGAGTCAACATAGGCCTGCGAGGACGGGTTCCAATTTTGGCTGACTCAGGAGGCATATGTATCTGTATACCTCTTATTCTTTCCTTTTGATTTTGTGGATTGCTTACGCCTTTATTACATTGCTATTATTTTTAATGCCTGTCTATTTTGTTATGCTTGGTATTCAGTTAGCTATAGTTCATAAGATTCGGTAGTTCATAAGGTTTTCTGGATCATGAGTTTCCTAATTGGATCATGAGTCTCCTGCTTGGTCTATGTGTTTTCTTGCTTAGTGATCAGCTCGACTAGACTAGCGAATTCTAAGGACATAATTTTTCTAAGGTGGGTAGAGATGTCACACCCGTTCCCAGATTTGGTATTCTTGAATTTATGATATTTTAAATTTTCTTTATAGATGTATTCATGTCATATTTTAAATGTTGGTTCATGTTAAATATGTTATATTTATTTAGTTGTATTCCTGTTTATTGTGGGAGACTACCCGAGACCAATAGTGAACATCTTAAACTTTATCATGGACCCGTGCTAGGACCCGTATAAAGGATGGATACCAGACCCGGTTCACTCTTGGGACCACTAAGACTATTTTGGATGGTTGAGATTTGGTTGGAGAGTGTCATGACTTAATCCTAGGGCTAACCACATTCTCTATTTGGTATATATATGTGGTTTTCTCCCTCCTCTCTTATTCTTCCTCATTTCAATTTCCCTTCTTCTTTCTTCCTCCTCCTTTCCTCAAGAGCTTCCCCTTGGCCAAATTCTAGCCCTAGCCCTAGATTTGGTTCTAGGAAGAGGTTTATTAGTCCACCAAGGCAAGTACATCTTGCTCAAAGTGGTAAAACCATGAGTTTTTGGATTTTTATATTTTTAGTAAATTAAAATATGTTTGATGAGAAATGTTCTCCTTGATGTCCTCATTAGTTTTAGTTCTTGGAGTTTTTAGTTTTGATAAAATGTTTTGAGTAGATCTGAGTTTTAAGAATTGGGGGTTTTATGTGTTCTATTAGTTTTTCTTGGCTTTGATCTATTAAAATTTAGTGTTTTCAAAAACTAGTTGTTCCATATGTTAGAGCATTTTATTACGAGCATTTTGGCTTTTATTTCACTTGATTTGGACTTAAAATGAAGTTTTTATGAAGAAAATAAGATTTTAATTTTGGAGCTTTTTTGCCATGGCTGAACACGCAGTTTGGGATGATGATGATTTTATGCGGCCAACACCATATGCGGTAGAGGATGCTATGCGACATAAAAATACGATGCTACTTGAAATCCTTGTCGCATACCAATATGCGTCCATCTCTTTCGGACGCATGACTGACTAATAAACATATGTTCTGAAGGGACTCCTTGTGTTTATTCGCTGAACAAATGACAAATTTCCTAATTCCATGAGACATCCATGTGGCATTGACACCATATGCAGCAAGCAGAGTATGCGACCCCTTTCCTTCGGACGCATGATTCTGATTGTTTGGCACATCTTTTTATAGTTTTTGTCTTTTTTTGACACTTTATGTCCTGTCACATTCATCACTTCAGTCACCACACTGACACGCATTAAATGCACGTCACTTCGGCACTTGTTCCAAGAGTAGACTTTTCCTTGAGGCTATGCGGCACCTGCCTTATGCGACAAGCTTGTCAATACGGCCTGGAACCATATACGGTACTGGGGAAGCATGCGACCAGCTTGTCCATGAGGCCAGCTCGTCCATGCGGCTAGTTTCTCATTGCCTGATCAGTGCATGCGGCCTGACCCATACAAAAATCTATACGTGCACCTCTCAAGGGCGTATGTGATCCTATGTGACCCTAGTAATCTATGTACATGTTCCACAATTTCTTGGGTTTAATTATTTTATTTTGACTATTTCTTAGCGTACCCTATGTGGTTGATCGTGGCTTCTTATCTGTGTTATTCTAAGGAAGCGTGGACTTAGTAACCAGACTGTGCTGGACCTGCTAGGTGCTAGAACTGACTATGTGTATAGTATGATTATATGTTGTAATAGACCATGTGGCAACCCATAGTAAACTCAGATTAGTAGATTAACTTATCCTTTGTTCGTCGGATAAAGTGAGGGGCGTAGTTCTACTCGGGAGACGATCTGCAATTCCGTTCCTTATTTGGTTTAAGGATTGTGGATCTGCTCCAGAGTAGTTCACACTTTTTCCGTTACTCAGGTTCGGCAGCAGAATTATTCATTCGAGAAGATTATATTTTGACCAAGTGTCCCAATGTGATAAGGCTAATACGATCAACTATAAGTTTGGTGATTCAGCCCGATTTCTTATATCTGTGCCGATACAATTATAATATGCTACGTGTACATGTATTATAATGTACACTGATGTGCGACATAACTTGCTACGTGCTATGAGATAACATATTTCGGGTTGTGCATCGAGAATGCCTCCTATACTATACGATATATGATATTATTATATTAATTCTCCAGCATAGACATGGTATATGGGTCAACTACCAAAGTGTGGCTAGACTTGATTGATTGTTGCATCACGCTGAGGTGAATCCAAATTGAACTGCCAAGTGACAGTGGATTCTTATCTAGCGTGGACCGTACTACGGTACGACATATAAGGGGAGTAACATGTGACAACGCCATGTGATTCAAACCAACCGTAGGGTTAACTAGGCAACTAAAACATATAGAGCATTGGGAGGAACGTGATCCCGAGGTCGTGTGTGGAGAGCCACTTTCAGATAATATTTGAGGTATAAAAGTTTGCTACTACGCATATTGTATATCATCCGCACAAGTGGAGTACAATATTTAACTTTTTATATTTAAACTGAGCCAACATTTTTTCTATATGAAGGTTGGAACTGTTACTGATCTATCTTAGCAAGGTTGCCCTGCGGGAGACCGGTGCATATTCTACGTACTACGTGTTATTATTTTTGGTTCAGCTAGCCGTGTTCGCCTGTAGCATGATTTAAGGATCCCTATATTATTATATTATTGGGATAACCAAACTTCACATATCAAGCCATAGGATTAATTTACTGATTAAATGAGTATGTACTGGTAGATTAGGGACATAAACTATTATGGTACGATGGTTCAACCCTTGTCCTTGTTTGGTTGTAGGGTTGCGCCAATGTATCACAACAGGGCATGTACCAAGCTGCATATTATATCTATATCTTATCTTGTATTATGGTATGTGTGTTATGGATTTTATTGATGTGTTGTATCTTCGTCGTATTCATAATTGGTGAGTCATACCCTATCTCGGAGTAGTACGACCCCTCTTATCCTTGTTTGTTTGTAGAGGTATCCTACTCCTCCGATGAAAGGTATTACGCTTGCAATTGTGGAACGGATTTAATATCTTATGTACTTTATTGGTTTTTTCTTCTTTGACTGGTGCTCGTTTGTGGTACTTGCTATCTGGGCCTGACCCCGCTGGTTTAGTTTATCCAGGATTAGTAGCAGAGCCCTAGGATCCTGTCATGTATGTGACCAATAGCACACACCAGGAGAATATTCGCCGAGGAACTTCAGTGGGTTTCTTCTCCCCACTATAAGTATCATTTCATATTACCTTTTTGGCGTTTAGCCGATGGCACCTGTTAGCCGATTTATCTAGGTATTAATTCCTCTACAAGATTGTATATTATTCAGACCCCGGCTGACTTACAATCATGTACTCTTGACAATGTAATAGTGTACCATCTTGTATAACTAATTTCATGATCATTCTGATAGAGCGTCACAGATGCCTAACTTCTTTTCTTACATATTCATTCTTTTTATTTCTTAGTTGATAATTGAGACATAGAAGTTCTTAACCATAGGAGACTTGATTGTAGTATGCACCCCCTTGTCTTATACAATCATGATCGCCGTATAACATATAATACCTTGTACGGGGTAGCTAGCCATGTCAGTCTTTGTATTCCGGTACTGGGGCGTGATAGCAACCAGAAAAAAATGACAGTCGGAGTCTCCTGTACCTCCAAGGAGGAGTTTATTTACCTCTTTAACCCATTTTCCTAGCCAGGTTGGGCTATCTGCTCCTTCGTCGACTGTAGTATGGAGTCCGGTTGTTACAGGGGCAACCATTATCATAGTTGCTTCAACCACTGAAGGAGTTAACTCGATAACTCCTTCGTCAGCCGCACAATATACCAATGTCTTTGTTTCACAATCATCTTTTGTTGATCCCATCCTTGACGCGATAGCTCCATTCTTGTTACCAATTACATTTAAGCCCCCTCCTTTATTAGGTCCAGCCCTACGTATAGTAATGATAGAAAGCCAGTCTATTCAAGCCCCTCTAGATAGGGAAAATACTGACAACAAAGTAAACCCACATCCTCCATTGAATGTTAGAAGAGGAAGAATTTGTACATCAATCACCAGTTCAAGCCAAAGTGACTACGATGGAGACTGAAACCATGTCAGAGACTGTGGCATCGACCATGCAAACTAATATGGGTTCGACATGATCGAAGGAGAATATTAAAGATATCGAGTATGATGACCTACTTCTGAATGCTCGTACTCCCCAAATTAAAATATCTTTGGTGGATTTAAGGAATTCCCTGGAGGGGCAAACACCGAAAGATGAGTATGTACCGACTGTTCCAGGTACATGCCTCTCCATTTTTTCTATATCGCAAGTTCTTATATTGCAGGCCTCGTTATCCTATTTTTTTGTGATGACCACCCCGAGTAATACAAGTCAAGGTGTCATTTAATTTTTAACTTTGTTTTGAACTGTCAATCTGATACATTAACTAATTCTATTTATTATTGATTTGCAGGCATAAAAGTGATCGAAGAAGTTCAACAAGAGGAGGTTCTCCCTAATAATACTCTACTTGAGCCTATAACAGAAGTGGTTGGGACCCAACCTGAGACAACCCTTGCAGCTGAAACCACAGGAATAATCACTCCTATTGTGAAGAGGGTTATAATTAATTCAGGAATACTAGCAATAACCTTAACCCAGGCTGAGGCGTCGATGCGTGCTATTAAGTAGGGGAAGCATCTTTGATGATGGGCCCACTAGCTATTGCGTAGAGCAAAGAAGCTGTTATTGTAACCATGACTCCAATTCCCCATCAGGGAAGAGAATTAGCTGCAGTAGCTGCCACACCTAGCTATAACATCCATTTGAACGAAATGGTAGAGGTTTAAACTAACCCTTTCTATTGTATGTTGGACTGTGCTCTGAAGATGGTATTTGACAATAACATGTCTGTCAACGGTCTGGGGAAACGGTTGCTTTAAATATCAAGATGATCAGAATCTTTAAAGATGAAGCACGAGCATCGTCTCTCGAGCAGATTATAAATGAACTGGAATAACCCATCATTGAATATATATATCTTCGTGATGGCAACCTGACCTCAATAATCCAGGCAGAGTATGGGGACATTATTGCCACATTCCATACACAAAAGGTAGCTTTTGAGGAGAAGAGGAGAACCTTCACTGATAACAATCACTTAATATTTTATGAACTGAATGATACCAATATCTGATTCATCCAATATAAAATTGCACGAGAGGCCCAGGTTGCTGAAATTGCTCGATTGGAGGTCCAGATAAAAGAATCTTAAGAGAAATTGGCCATAGAAAAAAGCAAGCATGAAGAAGTGGTATTTAATCAGACGTCGATGGCAGAATAACTCTATAGGTGGTATATAATCAGATATCGAGGAAGGCTCAGGAAATGGGGCTAATTACTTGTACACGTTCATGAAGGATATGGCATGAATGACACATCACCATAACTGCTCTCTGCCAGTTATTTTGAAAGCGGTAGCCATGCTGGCGTTCATATAAAGAAATTACCATGTTGGCGTATGCCTGAAGGGACAACCATGCGGGCGTACTCAAGTCGAATGACCAATTTTTGCATACTTAGTGAGTGGTAGCACCATTGGCATAATATTGCTAGAGTATCCATGTTGGCGTATTTGAAAGAGATAGCATCAATGACGTACTCAGTTCGAAGTAGCACTATCGACGTATCATAGCAAAATAACATTTGTAGCGTACTTAGACTGAGGTACCAACCTTGATCACAAAACGGCGTGCTAGAAATCCTCTGCATTTAATGCCTTGATGTGTCTGGTTGAGGCAGATTTTGATGTGGTAGTGTTAGCATACTTTAATGAAGTAACGACCTTGGCATACTGTGGAGAGGTAAGAACCATGGTGCACTAGTAGGTCTGTGCTTATAATGAATTGGCAACTTCACTTAGTTTCTAGACGATAACCTGGGTCAGCGTGGCAATAATCTTCCGCATTTAATGTCGTGATCTCTTCAACTTTTGTGTCAAACTTTCAGGTTCATCTCATTTAATGCTTGGAAGAATGGTGGCATTGTACGCCACTGTATTATGTTGGATAATTAGTGAGCAGAATAAACAGTTGAAGTAAAGTACATAAAGTGTGCTACTGATCTATTGTCTGGAGTTTGAAGGGTAGTACGCCACTGCTTCTGGTGAAACCATCCTTTGGGAAGGCATAATTTTTGTGCTTCTATATTAGCAGGATTGTAGACAGTCGAAGCTACATTCTGAATTCAATATTTATTGTAAAATTGGTAGAAAGCGAGACTTACAACTATGGACCATTATCATAGATAATCCTTCGAGGTAGTCTGAATCAGTATATGACGCGATGCTTGATAAAGCTGATCACATTTGACGTCTTTACTTCAGCGAGTAGAACAACTTCCGCCCACATGGAGAAGCAGTCGGTGATAGCCAAGATAAAACGATGTCTCTTAGACAAAGGTTGACTAATCAGTCAAATAATATCCATTCTCCATGCTTCGAATGTCCAGGATGCTGCCGTAGGGTGTAGGAATTCTGATGGCTAGTGGATAAAGTCTACATGGATTTGGCACATCCGAAACTTTCTTGTATAGTCGGCACCATCTGCTACCATCGTCGGCCAATAATAACCCATACGCCGGAGATGATCATATAGTTTTGGACCGGGTTGAAGAGCACCGGAAACACCATTGTGAGCTTCACGGAGTGCTTGCTTTGCCTCTGTATTCGATAAACATCATAGAAGAAGGCCATCATAGGAACAGTGATACAATATTTTAGTAGCTGTATCATAGTAGAACTGGAGAGAGCGTCTCCTGATAGAAGTGGCTTCCTTCGGGTCTTCGGGGAGAATTTTATAGACTGTGTAGTCGATGAATGGGAGTCTCCAGTCTTGGCTGCCGGTGTTGACCTCTGTTGAATAATTTAGACACTTTTAGAGGTTGTTTCTCTGACAGACTAGTTCTTGGCTGACCATAGTGATCAACTAATGAGTGTTGACCGAAACAGCAAAAGAAGCTGCGAGACCGACGAGAGCGTCATCCTCAATGTTTTGTAATCGGGCCACATATTCTATGAAGAACCTGTCGAAGGTGGAGATTATGATAAGTTTGGCTTGGTGGTAGATAATTAAATCTTTATGCCGGACTTTGTACTCGCTTCGGACCTAAATAACTATTAGTTTGGAGTCATCGTAGGTCTCTAAGTAGTCAACTCCTACTTGTTTAATAAGTTGGAGCCCAATAATGGTAGCATTATACTATGCTACAATATTGGAGCATGCCTCTGTGAGAGAGTAAGTGTAGTAGATAACCAAATCGTTGGGAGAAATCAGTACTATTCTGAATCCCGTGACGATATTGCCTTTGGGCCCTTTTCTTGAAGCAGCGTCAAAAAATATTTGCCAAACGGCCTCTGGCGTTGTCATGTTGGAGTCTACCACACTTGTCATATAGTTTTGATATTTCTTGCACCGGATGGGCAGCGAGAAAATCAACCAATGCTTGGCCTGTGGGAAAAAACTATGTCGTAAGGTGATAAAAGTATGGCCCACGTAGCCAAACGAGAATTAAGCGCCCTTGGCTTGGTCATGAGAACCCTAAGGGTGTTGACTCGCGAGATTACATGAATTTTCTGCCCAAACACATAGTGTCGGGGTCTTCTAGATAGAAAATACTAGAGCAAGGCACTCCTTCTCAATGGGATTGTACCTATACTCCGCGTCGACAATCATTCTGTTAAGTTAATCGATGGCTTGCTTATGACCTGTATCACTCTTCTAGGCTAGTAGAGTACCGAAAGAGTGATCCATTGCTCGTACCTAAAGCAAGAAGGGTCTTTCCTCTACTAGGGCCACCAGGACTAGGGATTTGTAAGGTATCTCTTGATGTCATCGAATGCTTGTTGGCATTCTTCGGTCCAGACAAAGGGGACTCCCTTCTTCATAATCTGGGTGAAGGGTTCGCAACATCCAGAGAAGTTAGCTATGAACCTCCTGATGTATGCTAATCTTCCTTGCAGACCATGAACCTCTCGAAGGTTCTTCGGAGGACGTATGTCGAGGATAGCCTTCGTCTACTCAGGGTCTATAGGAATACCCTTCGAAGTGATGATAAAACCCAAAAATTTCCCACTAGAGACACTCAAGAAGTACTTAGCGACATTCTTCTTTAGCTGTTGCGTTCATATTAGGTCGAATAACGTCTTCAAGTCTCAGAGATGGTCATCTTAGAAGCAGCTTTTGACAGCGATATCATCGACATAACACTCAATTGTCTTTTATAGATGTTCGCAGAAATTGGTGGTCATAGCTCTCTGGTATATAGCACATGTATTCTTCAGACCAAAGGGCATGACTGTGTATCAATACACCCCTATCGGTGTTCAGAATGACACATGCTTTTCATCATCCAAAAATATTTTGACCTGATTATAGCCCGAGAAATTGTACATAAAAGATATACGCTCGAAGCCACAAGTGTTGTCTATCATCATATCTTTGATCAGTAGAGAAAAATCGTCTTTTGGATATGCCGCATTTAAATCACGGAAGTCTATGTATACTATGATCTTGCTGTTCTTCTTGATGACTGGCATGATATTGGATACCCTGTCCGAAGGCTGCTCCTACAGGATAAAGCTACTAGCTATTAGTTTGTTAACTTCAACTTCGATGGTGTTCATAATGTCTGAACAGAAGCGTCGTTGCTGGAACTTCACTAGCTTAGAATTTGGCATGATGTTGAGCTTATGTACTGCGATCTGGGGTCAAATCCTAGCATATCTTCGTAGCTCCTGGCAAAGACGTCAATGAACTTTTTTACGAGCTGCAGCAGGGATTCACAATCTTCATAAGACAGACTCTTGCTGACGAAGATGGATTTGGGAGAGGATTCATCACCCAATTTCACTTGTACGAGTTCCTCTTTAGTGGGAGGTTCTCATAGTTCAAAGAACAGCTTCCACTGTGACTTTAGGCGTTAGGCCCATGGCTTGATCTCGAAGAGTTCAGGTGGCTGGTCATCATCTTCCTCTAAGTGGATGGATACCATATTGATAGATAGTGTCTGTTTGAGCACATCTCAGTAACTTGTATTAGAGTCCCATGCGGAGGATTCTAAAGAGTGAGAATACAATTCATCTTCTTCTTTTGACCCTTTGGGAGTTGTTGATGGTGTGACATACCCCAGACCATAGTTGGTTCGATGGTAGTAGACCTCGAACTTGCCTGTAGGGGAAAGAAGACGCAGAGGGAGATGCGGACTCTTGCCATAATTTAGGTCTTTTCTTCTTTTAAGTCATGGCCTATATTCTGTATGATGCACTTGGCTTGCGAGCTGTAGCAGCACAGCTGCATCTTACCACTATCCGGTGGTGGTTCTTTGATGGTGAAGTCTTGGTGATGCTCTAACATTCTGAAGATGTTGGGTTTGTCACCCCTCCTTGTGGCTGGCACGATGAAATTGGTGCCTTGACTAAGGAGGATCCGGTTCACCATATAGGTGGTCGTTGCTTGTGTATGTAATTGTAACCCTAAACCATGTTCTAAGGAATACATCTTACTTAGATGTGCAACATCAAAGTAGTTCAAAGATAACTCTTTATTAATAAAGTATGGTATCTTATCCCCAGAGATTACATCATCTAGGGAAGGAACATCAACATAAGCAACCATGTATTCTCCCAGTTCATCTTTCCCGAGCTACGCTTCCAGTATGATTGATGGATTTGAAGGCCTTTTGTGAAGCTTTACAACCAGAGCCTCGGAGGCGGTAGCTGGTGCTGGATCCCCTTTAGGCGTACGACCAGAGGTTCTGGTGCTTTCTTGTAAAGTTTTACTACGAGAGGAGGGGTCGTGTTAGGGGCTCGTCCTATGAGATTGACCCTCAAGTGTTCGTCAAGTGTTACGCAAACTTCAGCTTCATCATCGGCATTGTTGCCACCTTTATTTTGGTAGAATTGCTTGTACAGGATCGAGTTAGAGTAATATGCTTCGACTCCATTGAAAGGGTCCACATCAGCAAACTTTATCTTGACGATGCCGTGCTCGTCAACATACTTCAGGCATTAATGCAGAGTAAATGGTACGATCATGTATTCGTATATTCATGGTGTCCCAATATGACCTTGTAGGATACATCTACATCTATGATGTAGTAGGTGACCTTTGTTCATATGTCACCAATCAAACATTTCAGGCGAATCTTTCCCAGAGGGTAGCTTCTTCCAGCATTGAAGCCACTGATGGTAATATTGGTGGCCGCCAACCGATGCATTGCGATTCCCAAGGTCTAAAAAAGACTCCATAGGATGATACTGAGAGATGAACCGGGGTCAATGTGCATCCGTTCCACCTTGATGGCACCGATATACCCTATATAAACCAGTGGACGATTGTGCCTATTATTTTTTAGCAAAATATCCTATTGCGAGAACGTGATGTTTGGTATTGCCTCCATCACATTGTTGTAGTGGGGACATATAGCGGGTCCTTGGACGGTGGCTTGTGTCACTACCACGTTCCGAAAACAGGGGTATTTTCGACATTTTACAATATTTAATATTATGGTAGTTACAATTAATTAATTTCATGATAGTATATTTGAAAAAAAAAAATTAGGTGTGATGTGTAATTAAATATAGTATTATATGCAGTGTTCATTTGTGTTGTGCTGGTAGACTTGACCTAGAAGCCAGTAGATGAAAACCTGTCCGAATTATAGAATTCTGGATTTAATTGTTTTATTTAGAATTTATTTATTAGCGATTGTAATTATTTATCTTAATTTATTTAATTATTGTGCATTTCCTTTGCTTCGACATTTGGAGCGCTACCCTGACTTTTGTCTTCCAACAACATTCACCATCTTGCCCTAGACGTGCCCGCCTTCAATTCTGCTATTTTTGCAACTCATAATTTTGCTCCCTGTGCATTATTTCTGGCCGCACAAAAATCGTCGCGGGCGTTATTTAATAAATCCCTATTTTGTATCGTTGTGCGTTCCAATCGAAAATTGGAGGCCATCTTGACCTATTTTTCGTGCGACCCAAATTAGGGTAATATTTTGTTCTGAGTCTTCTTCATTATTGGTATTGATGACCTGACCTGAATTTGGCCCCATGTACTTCTAATTAATTTTAGAACACAACTTGCATTTAATTCTAATTAAATTGAGGATACTATTTAAGCCAATTCTAAAAATCCCAATTTAATTCCAGTGCCCTGCAAATTGAGCCCATACTGATCATACAGCGCCCCCTGACCCTACAAAATATCGGACCCCGAATCGCCTGCAAAATTTTCATCATTTTATGTGTTCGTGCAAATACCCAAATTTAAGGGGGCTAATTTGCAAATTGGCATTTTGTGTCAACACCCCATTGTTTAAAACAATGAGGGAGCCTAATAATAATTTAATTAAATCTCTCACCCTCACCCACATGAAGAAATTCTCCATGTCCAATCTGGACCCCTCATTTAAAGGGGGTCAATCACAACCCTTGATTTAACACCCTCTTACTATTTAATGTACTATCAAGCCCTAATCCCAAAAAAAAAAAATTTAACCTAGGGAAACACACCCCCCAAGCTTCCCCAAACCGTAGCCCCATTTCTTTTTCTCTTCTTCTTCTCTTTTCTTCTTCTTCTTCTCCTTCTTCCTTCCTTCTTCTTCTCATTGTTTTTCTTCTTTCATTTGAATTTTAATTCAAAGAAAGGGGGGAAAACCTGGCCATTGGCTACTGCCCCTAAGTTCCAGCGGCACCGTAGCATCCCGGCGGCCTGCGCGCCGCAGTCCGGCGACCTGCGCGCCGCAGTCCGGCGATCCCCCTCCGGCCATCAGTCCGGCTGTTCCTCCCCATTCTTCCTGTGTACTCCACCCTGCTCCTCCATGAAGCCCGGCCGAGCATCCTCCTAACTCCTCCCCGGCGCTGACTGAAATCCGGCCGAGCCGCTGATCAACTCCATCTCCTCCCTCCATCTCCACCGATCACCACCACCATCTCCACCATACCACCACCACCATCAACCATTCTCCGGCCACCATCTCCATCAACCCCCACCTTCCTATACTCCGTTTTCGGCCAGTTTCGTCGAGGCTGATCCCCTGCAGTTTCCTCCAGCCGAGCCTAGCCTCGAGTTCCTGACCGGAGCAACTCCCATCGCCCTCAACTCCGGCTGAGTCCCGAGCCTCCCCTCGACTCCTCCCTCTTCCTGCTGCTCCTCCCTGTCGTAATCCCTCCGGCCATCTTCCGGCAAAGACTCCGTCGAGCCATCCCCTGTAAGCTCCTCCTCTCCCTCTTCCTTCTCCAATGTGTATGTATATATATATGAATATATACATGAATAAATATATAGATACGTATATACGAATGAGTATATACCAATATATGTATATGAATGTTATTTAGTTAAAAAAAAATATTTAATACGTATATTTGTATAGTATAATGTATGTTAAAATATAATGTATGTATGATAAAATGATTTATATATGTAAATACGTATCCTAGTATATGTATGTATGTATTATTATTATTTGTATTCATATATATATGTATGTATTTTGGTATTTTCATATAATTGTACTTAATAAAATATACCCTATGATATTAGTATAAATCAAACTAATGTATTAGTGCTCATATATTTATATATATATGCATATATTTACTATGTAGCACAGGTATATATATATATTTTATGTATATACTTAAAATATATTTCTATATGTAAATTGGTATAGTATAATATAAATACGTATTGTATCCCTTTTCAATGAACTATGTTTATATAGATATACATTCAAGTATTAATTATTATGCTTATATATACATACAAGTATTATTTATTATGTTTATATATATACAAGTATTCTTTATTTTAAAGTATATATATACTAGTATAAATTAAATTCATGTATTAGCATAGTCATTGTACTTTGGAATTTAGTATATATAGTAAAATTCTAACTTGGCTTATTTTATGAATATACCTTGTATAACGTATTTTCCTAGTAGCTATTGTAATTAAAACATACAGTATTAATATTACTTAAGGTACATATAAATACACTTATCTATTTTTGTACCAAATGTATTTGATGTATATGTGTACACTTCTATGTCTCTAATAGACGACCCTAGTTGACTGAGTCACATGCCGGACATAGCCCCTGAGTTAGTATTTGCTTGTGTGTTTAGTATAGCTTCTGATGCAAATATTGTATTGTTTATTATATGTCTTTAGGACTGTTGGTTCCTCCAGGCGATATTCTGGAACAGGACCTCGGTATTCACCAGCTAAGGACCAAAGGCGAGTACATTCTCTGATTAGTTTCTAATTTATGATATCTCCTATGTTCACTGTATCTAGTGTAAATATCCATGCTCTTGACACGCTGGTTACACGGATTGGTATACACGGATCTCGTCATGAGATGTTATTCCTTATTCATGGTGTAGCTTGTACAAGACTTGTTTTCCTTGTTATCTTGTGCATGTACAGACACTGATTCCCGGGGAGATTTGCTACCTTCCTAGGGAATCCCGTGCCATAGCGTACCATGATTGGGTCTACTATACCAGTCGGGGGTGGAAAGTATTTTAGTGTAGATATGTGATCATACCCAACTTTTTATGCATCATAGCTCACCCCACATCTCACGTCGGGTGCGGCCTGGCCATCTCCATGCTTCATAGCTGTTACGTGTGATTAGCCTGACCTATACATGCATCATAGCTAACCAACGGTTAGCCTGACCTTCGTGAATCATAGCTAATCACATGTAACCAGCCAGATCAAGTTCCCAAGCCGATCACATGTTAAAGCTAGTACTCACACACTTAGTCATAGGATTCTTGCTCATTGACATATTGTTCTTTTCCTGCATTTACTTACAGTATTTCCAGTATTTCTCTCATTGTACATTTCTCGTACCTATACATGCATCTGGTATGTTTCCATCTAGAACTGCTACATAGTTTATGTCATTCATATAGAACTGCTATTTAGAGATGTACTTTGCTCCTTCCTGACTGGAAAATATTTTTCCAGACTGTGACCTTAGTGGACTTGTTTCTGACACTTGGGGATTGGTTGTTACTGATTGCAGGTATGATTATTTTGTCATTAGACTTGTGTTGTATTCTTTTATTTCTTCATTTCCTATCGTGCTGTAGTTGTGATTGAGTATTTCTAGATTTATTTTATGATATCCACGTCTCCTTATGGAGTTGGATACTAGCGTGAGATTGTTTAGATAGTACTTGACCTAGACAGCGTTCTACCGCCGATGCTGCGGCGTAGGCTGGACGTACCCACGCTCTCGTGCCCCTAAACCGGGTGTGGGTCGTGACAGCTTGACCTGAGCAGGATAGGTATTGGCATTCTGTAATGCCTCACTGACAGCATCTAGGGTGTCTTTGGAGAGATAGAGGAACTCAAAGAGTGATAGTTTTGCTTGCTCATTGGCAAGCTGTGCCAATATGTCAAAGTTGTAGGGCTTCTCCAGTCCCTGAGTTGTATCTTTTTGTAACAGCTTGTCGATGCAAATCTCCTTCTGCTTTTATTTGTATATTAAGGGAGGCTGAGATGGACCTGGATCAGATGCAGCATGTGGAGCGGTTGGAGTCGTACAGTCTTTGGGAGTGTTATAGTCGCATTGTTAAGGTAGGCCTGACCTTGTTGCTCCCATTATTGCTTTCTCGGTAGAGGAAGAAACCATGTGGGAGGCTCGAGATTTATTTTCCTCTGACTTGACAGTATAAGGCGCTACTTGCCGCATCAAGTCTGAAGCAAGATCTGGGTGAACCCATATGACCTCGCCTCATGGTGTGCTAAAAGGAATTAATTCGGCCTCTCGATCGCGAGATAGGGGCAGATTGACAACCTCCATTGTTGCCCTCGGGATCGGGACAATGCCATCATGGGCTTTCATTAGAGGGAAGTCACCAAACTGGGGAGATACCATATTGGCAATGACCATCTAGTCCTCAAAGTCTAATGTGAGACTGTTGGAATCAAGCATACGCTGGATATATCATTTTAACACATAGCAATCCCGTATTGGGTGGCTGATGAACCGATGATAGTAGCATTTTTTGGGATTATCGACCTGGCCTGCCTCATTAGGGAATAAGATATCGGAAAGCAGGAGCTTGCTTCCCTTCATCAACACGTCAAAGATTTCTATTACATCATCTTTGTCGAATGAGTAAGTCTTTTTCGGCCTTGGAGCTTCGCCGAGTTTTTGGTCCGACGATGAGGGATTTTTGGACATGTTGACGATAAGGGCCTGATTCCCATTGTTGTCACGTCTACCATTACTGTTGTTTTTGTTATAATGGCACTTTCCCCTGTCATCAGCGATGAGGATATGTATTCCCAGCAATCAGGCGTCCTCTATATTTTTCCCAGTAGCGACGATACTTATGATAAATGACATACAATCTTTGAATTGAGTGGTGCCTGTCGAGATTCTTATTGCCAGAAGTAGATTTCTGTGGCACATGTCCATATCTTGGAGATGGCAAAACAAGTCGAAGGCCACTCCAGACATGCCCCAACAAAAAGCTTCGTGAGAAGTGCTTTGTTGCAAGGTTGATGCCCTGTCACCATCTCGAAATAACTCATATATTAGCGAGATGATGTCTTTCCGTCAAATGGAGTCATGGTGAAGGGCTTGTACTTGGGAGGGTACGACATATTTTTCCACTTAAGAGGATATGTTTGTCGTATCCTGCGCGACAACAGTATCCTGAGCTCGCATAGTATTTTTCCACTTAAGAGGATATGGGCTTGAAGTTCTCGCACTTCTCGTATTGCTTTGCATGCCTTGTCTACCGTAGAAGGAGCAGATGATCCTGGCCGAGTGTGATTCCCATTAGCGGGTGGAGCAGTTATGTTCAAGTCTTCGTTGATCCCAGGATCCTGGCTTGTTTGTGTAGAGGTTCTTAGTGGTTATGGGACTATGCTTTCCCTAAGTTCTAGCACCGTCTGGGTCAGGGACTGTATCAAGACACTCATGGTCTGCATCATAGCCTTAAAGGTATCAAGGCATTATCGATCACTGGTGCCTTCATTGTCTTCCTCAACTATGTAAACTTTCCTTACATGGGGAGAGACAGACGGGACGATGGATCTCTCACTTTCTGCCTCAGACTCTTGTATGGAGTAGTCCTCGGGGAAATTTGGCCCTATCGCATCTTCCTCGAATTATGAAGAAATACAACTCCCAGCGTCGGATGGTGCTTCACTTTGATAAGGGTGTCTACCCCCAGGAATCTAGACATGTGAGAATCACTATCTTCTCGGGACGATGGATTGATGTAAAGTTCTAGAGGATTGCTACCCCCTGCTAGCAGAGTGATCCTAGGTTTCAAGGAAGTACCACCCCCAGTTGTTGATAGTTTTGCCTTTGAGCGGGTGCCCAGGAAAACTCCTTCTATAGGTACCACTGCTTGATTCCACCCCATCGACACATTGGTTAAGAGTGGAGGGTTAGACATGCTGGACTTTTGTCCTCCCCTTGTAGAAGGAGACTTCCAAGTGGAGCAACATGAGGCGAAGGGCAACTCCTCTTCTTCAGTTGTCTGCACTTGTTTCCCTGGACACAGCCGGATGTGTCCTCTTGGTTGCAGTCATCGAAATATCGACTACTATTTGTAGGTACTGCTATTTTGGTACAACAATAGCTAATGGTGATATTGGCACAACAATGCCCGAGAGGGGACATCTCATATGTTGTAGTTGCCTCCATCACTTTGCGCTTGTGATTGATCTTGTCACACAAGTCAGGCGAGGGATGATTCACCTTTACACCCTTTTTATGAACATAGGTAGACCGAGCACCGGGGTGTGTAAGTATTGTTTTTTGCTCCCTAAATTAGGGTTCATACAAGAACTTGCCCCAAGTCATGAGTGGAAGACTTCTGGGACTGACCCTGACCATTTGCCATTGCAGGCTAGGCAAATGGGTTCGTCTTGTACAACTTTTCATTAGGAGCACGTACTAAAGTTAGCGGCACTTACTGACGGTCAGTCGTCTGAGTAGTGGCTTGAGCCTGGCGAGCTCGCACTCCCTAGAATTTATCGTCTTAGTACGCATGGATGCATAATATGAGGAGTCAAAAATTGAATTTTCTTTTTTTCAGCATGGTGGATGGAGTCAGCGCCGTATGAGATTATGTTAAAGACAGAGTCTCTATTGCCGTCTGGAGCACATGCTCTACGTTAATGTGCTTGAAGCTTGGTGTCGCATGGCTCTTCTTCTTCTGCAATCCTCTTTATGGGCGCATGGACCGAGCATCAGCCCCCAGCTTCTGGCATCATAGTATTTTTTTCTGCCAGAGCTCAAGTGCTGAGCTATCTTCTTCTCAGATATGGCTGCCACATGAACTGGGACAGCCTAGGTAGATGCGTGATATATGTCTTGACCATCAGGTAGAGAGATAGGGAGCACATGATCCGTAGTCGGGTGAGGCAGATTAGGCTTTGCAACCCAAGTCCTATGGGTCTTCTTAGAGTTTTCTAGCCTTGTCGAAGGACTCGTGCGGCCCTCAGAAAGTATTTCCTCGAAAGCTTACCGGTCGAAGCATACCATCAGCATATTCTGGGTTGAACCCAGCTTCATCACGTCGGACTGCATCACTACCTTCTCATTAATAGAGAAGGATATCCCCAGCAGAGTTGCCACCTTGTTTGGCATTGATTCAAGCTAGAAACAAGCTTTGTTGTTTAATAAATAAAAGAGTACAAAGAAATCTTAAATAGAAAATCTAGGTACAATATTTTTTAATTCTGGGAGTGTGACGATGGAGATTGAGAACTGCAGTGATTCCTTTTCTCCGTTGATGGTCCGACGAGAGAATAAGAGTGCTTTCTGGAGATCTCTCTCCTATATATGTCTGTGAGTGTGTGTAGTAGATATGTAATCCTACTATTTATAGTTGTCGGGCTGACGGGCCTATGTACACATGTGCTATGCATAATAGATGTTAAAGATGCCATGTATCCATCCTCGACAGGATGCAGTTGCAACCGTGGACGCATATCACGGCCGAGTTGCCACATGGAGTCTTTGTTGGGATCTATTGTTGCTGAAAATCTAGTCGGTTCTCATCCTTGGTGTGCATGACTTGGTCAGCTTGACACATGGCCTGCAGTTAGGTATAGAGAATCTCCTTCGTTGTAACAGAATAATTTTGGCTCGAAGAGCACTGCCATACTTGACACATAGGGTCTGAGATGCTTGGGACGCATTGAGTCTGGGACACATGGGGCCAGAGAGGTATGGAACACATAGAGTCTGGGACGCATGGGGCTAGAGATGAATGGAATACATGGAGTTTGGGATTCATGGGGCGAAAGACGCATAGAGGGCTTTGCCTTACATACATGTGGCATTGTACGGCTGCATAGTGACAAAAGTAATTATGGCAGTGTTGTGGGCACTGACACCAACTGTTAGTGTCGAAGTTGAGGCGGTTTAGAGTTATTATTATTGTTAGAGTCAAAAATGCTCTATCTTGACTGATGTGACATTATGCATCCAACGATTCATGCATCATTTGAAATTTGACGAATACTGAAGTTCTTCGAAGCTTGAGGACTGAGGCGCATAGGGATTTCTGATATTTTTAATGCTTCTACATTACAGTTTAAAAATTATAAAAAAATTTGTTTTTAAATTATAAAATTTTGTGATGCAAAGTTGGTTCCAACAAACTGGACAACCTTATCCCATACTATTTTAATCGAAAGCTGCATACAATAAATGCGAACGTATGGGATTCGACGGAATTTGATTTGGTCGCGGGTGCGCAATAAAATCAACCCCTATCCGTCAAAAATAACTGCATCAGCCATTTCCAAAAATTCTTCAATTCACCATGTACGCTCATCGTGTCACAATAAAACTTTCTTCATCGGACTCGTAGCGTTACACTGGTTCCGTGACTCGAGTTTCATTCGATTCTGAGAACATTGACCAGAATACTATTCCGACTAACGGGTGATTTTGTGATCGACTCATCGAAATCCAATTCTGGACATTTCTTTAGGTTTGTATTATCATCCTGGATTCATTAAATATTAAGTTTGCTAAATTTGGAGAAATTTATTCTTGGCACATTTTTGTTGCAAAGTAGACCACTTGTGGATCCCGTTTTGACCCAAAATTGTCATTTTTTCTTTGTGTCCAAATTGGACTTATGGATAAGCTTTTTTTACTATCTCACTCATTCCAAACATGTTGATGATATTTATTTCAGCATCCAGAGATGTTTGTTCTGCTCCTATATTTTTTGTTCTCATTGATTTTCTATGTTTATCACCTATATGTTGTTTTGACACCATTCATAATCCAGGCAAGTATACCTTGCAACTATGTTATATTTGTATTCCAGTTTTAGTACATGCATTATACTTTATATTGTGTACTTTATATGCTTGTCGAGCATGACTCTAGGTGCAGCCAACAGGATATGTTGGTTCTTTACTTTCCAACTTTGGACATTGGAGACTAACCTTATACTGCATAGTAGATACACTGATATATTGCAGGACCTGACACATATTTTTGGACACGGAGATATGATGTATTAAGTAGGACACGTACCCCCGTACCTCGAATGATCATCAGTGCGAAAGGATGTGTGATGACATAGATCATGCTAGTATTCTCATTATGCTATATATACTGGATCGATCATCTAGAATTGGGCATGTTGATGATTTAACTTGTGTAGTTCACTGGGTGGGAAAGACAGTCGCTAGGAGGTGGAGCCAAACTGTAGCGTTCACTTAGTCGTACCTGTATGTTGGTGCCTCGGATGAGCGCTATTACACATTTACTCCTAAGAGAGGGCTTCATTCGTCAAACGTTATCTTTATTGTATTTACACATAGTCGACAGAGTACCCCCTAGATTGTACATATACATTATAGAATTAGTGATATACTTCTATGTATCTTGTTACGTCCCTCTGAGGACTTGGTTCCTTTCTAGGTTAGCTGAGTGGGTTACAGAGGTCATTTTGATGGATTGATGATGAGTTCCCACTTCATTCAGGTATTTATCTTCCATAGTATTTAGTTTATTTTGATATTTGTATCTGCTTGATAGCCTAGTATTTGGTAGACTCATATTATTGTCTCTCGAGTCTATTTGGACAATTGTTGTTTGGGGTACAAACCATGATGCATGTTGTCCATTCTCATATTTTGTATTCTTGTGGATTGGGATGTAGATGTATTCATTGTGTTATCTAGATAGTAACCCCTACATAACGGATTATACGTATTCAAGCTAGACTGGAGTCCACTTGATATATTGCTGGCTATTGACACATGACCTGGTCCTACATATTTTGGGACTGAGGTATGACATAGTTTTTTATGGTGGCTTATGCATGTCAGATCATGTCATTTCGGTTACGTTACTATACCGAACGAGCATGCGTTAGGATAAGTTGTGTCATGCCGCAGACCCAAAATATATGGGACAAGGCCACGGGCAATGGTCAGCTATGTATCGATTAGATTCAGTCCAACCCGAATACGTATAAGTTGTATTATCTAAATATCATTACAAAAATATAACTACATCTCAATCCACAAGGAAACAAAATATGAACATGAACTACATGTGCTAAAGTTGGCTGCCAGTAACACACAAGCTCGAATAGAATCAAGAAAAAAATAGACTCTACAAAACTAGGCTATATCAGCAAAAATGTAAACAACAAGAATGAGTAAATATAACTATGGAAGAAAAGAAATTAGTACCTAGTTCCAATACCTACATAACAAGATGATATGCATCAGCAGCTCCATAAGGACTCCACGACAGTCTATGCTGCAAAACTGAAAAGGGACCAGGTCCTCAGGGGATATAACAAGGTACATATAAATATGCAAGTAGTAAAACAGTATAATAGGTATAAGTATACTAAGTGGGATAAATATAGTGTAATCGACTAAGTGAAATGCACTTGAGAATAATACTCCTACTCTAGGATGTCATGGTATAAACTTGGAGATCTCGATAGACACTCCAGCAACTCTGAAAAACCCACAGTCCCCATTAGGGAAGCTACAACAACTATAAAAACCTGAAGCCCTAGTAATAAGACAACAACAACTATGAGGGAAGTATACCAACGTATAATGTATGCTTTCCCCTTCCATGTGACCTAATATTTCGTGTCCACGATACGCTATGCCTGGATCTCTAACCTATAAACTAAGTCAAAATAAGTAATAATAGTGTAGTATAATAAGTCACGAGTCCTAGCACCAAACACAGATTTTGGTCGATATGAAAATATTGAGTAAGGAATCTGTCACATGAAGTGTCATGCCGAAATATCCTAAGGTCTAACATGCAAAATTATAAGCATGTCTATGGCATCGTGATGACAACTCTAAATATTGATACCCGACTACACTGACAGACGTCGGCACCCGAATCTGACTCGGACGCTAAGTACCGACTAACGGTCCTAAGGTAAAAATACTATACATGAGAGGTAAATAATATAATATATATAACAAGTAGGAACTATAATAGATCATAGAAAGGTACACATGCATGTTTTCGGTTGTTGCGAAGATGCATGTCTAATGCCCACGTCCAAAGATGCAGCAAATTATAATGCCTCACACTGCACGGTGCATTACGATGAGTTAGAATTGGGAACGAGTATTGATTCAAGTTTGATTTCATGTGCAGGTTGTGACGACCCATTCTGTTCAAGTGGACAGCCGATTCAAACGGCGCAAGTGGAACGACCCGACCCGCATTGCTCAGCGAGAAGACTCATTTGAGGTAAAAGATTTCAGACGTGGCCCTTCAGGAGTTCAGATTTAAACTTTCAAAGGCTCGCTCAAAGTATCGATCGACCGAGGCAAATCATCGCTAAGGTGGGTGGTTACAATAAACTTGTCTTTGCTTAGCCATCACACTTAAAATATGGACGATACATGCTAGTCGCTAGGTGAATCACCCCCTGCATGATAATAAAGAATATAATACATCTAGCTATGGGAATAATCCAATCTTGTGTTGCTTGTGAAAGAACATGGAAATAAAACTTTGCTTATAAATGGACCCTCGCATGCTACCTTTGCTTCATGCAAGTAGACTCCGCTATGCCTCGAGTAGATCATCATATACTCTTCGTAGTGCACTGTTTTACTTGTTTACACAGCACACCCAAAGATTATGTCACTCGATAAGTCCCTGTATTGTTGCACCCCTCGCACTACCGCTAGACCCGTACGTATGTAAATGCTTATATTTCAAACTATAAATGCATGCTTGCCTTCTTACATTGTAGCTTGTACTTGTTTCCTCGTTTCAATGCTAGCCACATAAATCTATGCCATAATCATGTAACACTATACATGTCATGCATTCATCTAGTTCTCCTTGGAAGACTATATAATAGTCGTTCCATGCAAGTATAAACCTGAAAGTATCCGGGACCATTAGGTCGCCAAGGCAATTTTTGAACAAGGGGATTTGCACCATGTCAATAATCCAAGAATCACAGCTCGTGGAGCATACTCATTCTGAACAAGAATCAAGAATCAACATGTCATGAATCCCGTGAACCTGAGACCCAAGACTTGCATGTCGCGGACAACTAGTGTACAAGGTATTCATGTTCAGGTTCCTACGGACGGTCGCCGTGGCACCGGGGCCAATCCGATCTGGATAAAACTTTACGATAGTCGCATGGTAGTGGACGGCATAGAGTGAAAGCCCCCTTGGCCTCGCATTGCACTCTATACCGTCCCAGACAAACTTGGCATATAGCGACTCATACATCACGCATCTAATATCGTACCGAGATTATAACCTATCCTTTATGACAATGCCAGCGACGCCTGTTCATATAGATAAGTCATCCTCGCTTAGCGGCAATCCACGTGCGAGTCATTGCATCGCATCCAAGAATCTGAAATACCTGAACGAATATGAGTAAAAGATAACTATACATATTGAACACCTGAAAATCTATTGCAACACACATGAGTATCCGCCTAACTCGTGTACCTAAAATAGAACCTCGCTCACGATACTTGTGTTTGCTTATATAATTGCCTTGGATTTTATTATATATTCTCGTGCTTAGTTTAATTTGGTTTTCCTTGGACAGGGAAGGACGGATGGTAAGTTGGTAAGTATCACCATGTTACTCTTATATCGTACGGTGCACCATCACACGAGTTAGGCTTATACATTATGCCATAAAATTGATCCAAAGGCAAGACTAGAAAGGTAACTTAATAGATGGTGCACATAACCTATATAACGTGTTTGGATTTGTCGAGCGGGGGAGAAGCCTCCCCACCAGTGCATTTATGTACCGATATCCCATCAGATTGCTTGTAGGGTGCGAGAGAACCTCGTTCGGTGCAAAAACTCCCTTCATGCGTGCTAATGCGTAGAGTTTACTCCGGAGCATTAGAGTGTTACATCCTAAATTAAAGCACATATATAAGACATAATGTTAGAATATCGCTATGTATCTTTCTACAAATGTAGCCACTTGGAACGCTTTACTGTTTCGAGAGAGAGAGGCTTGATCGACTTGTAATCTCAGCCTAGCACCGTTGTAACACTTGTAAAATATCAATAAAGAGCTTGTTTTACTTCTATACTTGTGTTATTCAATGCTTCCTTTATTGACGACTCTGTGAACTTGTTACCAATCGCCTATTCGTTTCTTATTCTACTGCATTCGGACTAGCTATGCGACTCTGTGGCTTAGTCATTTTACCGCCTGTTCGGATCATGGCCTTGTACGGGCGTAGCTTGTGCTCATGCGGCATCACATCCAAATGGGGAAAGATTATCCTGCGGGAGAGCTAGCATGGTGATTCGCGCCCAGTGGGGACGGCCGATTACCTGTGGGAGATTGGGGCATGACATATTGGTATCAGATCATAGCTTTACGCCTTTATACTTCTTATCAATTTTCTCATTTTCGAAAGCTCGTTCGTTGGTTATGAGTATACAACCTCTCTCGTTGACCTGATGGGATGTTCCATATAATGAGTTAAAATAATTTTAAAAGTGCATGTGAATGATATGATTGCTTGTACAAAATTATGATATGAAAGCCTTTGTGTCGACCTATGTTAGGCTTTGGGGGAATAGACTCGTGCAATAATTTAAAAGTTATATGCGAACCCGAATACCTATACGTGTTTAGCCAACTGGTTAGTGTGCGGAATAGAATATCTTTCGGACTGTTGGCTATGCACACAATCTTTTGGCTAAGTTGTATTAAGTATCGCACGCCAAGACCTTTTGGTGCTAGCTAGTTATAAGCGAGATTGTGATATCGTTCAGAAAAAGATAAGTCAGACTTAGAATTGCAACTGATAGAAACGTTATCAGTTTATCTCTAAGGTGAATATTGAGAATCATGCTTGAATTTTGGGAAATAGCTCAGACGGTATTTCGTGTCGGCAGATACAAATCAGATATGGGTTACTTGGATGACTATCAACCAGATATATATATGAGACTAAGATTTATCAAGCGATGCTTAGGTGTCGTATAGGAATTCTAAGTAATAACTTGGTGAATATACTAGTGATAGATGCGAACACAATTCAGGATTTAATTGGGTGACTTGATTCCTGAGTGGTGTATGGATCATTTTAGAAATGTTCAAACAAATTCATAGGTCTAGTGCGATAGTTGGATTGAACGATTTGGGAATATCTTAAACAAGTGATAAGGCTTATATCAAATAGGGATTCAAGAAAATAAAAATCAATATCTTGGTCAAAGAAACTTGGTAAAAACTTGAAGGATTGTGCAAGCGATTTCGAATTAAATTAAAAGGATTAAAACTTGAGTAGGATATCGCTCGATAGAAGTTATCCCGAGAATGAATATTGTGGTTCGATGAAAGTGGTAAGCGATAATGGATTTTATCTAGAGTTTGGAAGAACGATCTTGAATTTAGTTCAAAAGATAACCTTCGAAATCAGTCCTGGCAGAGAACGATTATCCTACGGGAGCACCGACATGGTAATTTCACATTTGTCAGGGATAATCGAACTCATGGGAACATGTTCGGTGATTATTCTAAAGGAACTCGATAAATGGAACGTATCAAAATTAGATAGACTTTGGCTTGAATATTTGAACTTAGTTGTTTGAGGAATGCTAGAAGTAGACCATAGAATTATTGAACGGAGACTTTAAAGTTGGACGATTTGCAAGACGAATTATAATCACGGTATAAACGAACATGACTGGGTGGATAAATATATATAACTTGGATGGAGCAAAGTAAAATGATAAGGTATCTCGATCGTTTTGAAGATAACCATAACGTTCGACGATCTTGTCTTGTGCAAGCGTAACTCTATGCTCGTACTTGTGTTACACCTGGATTAGGATAATTATCTAGCGAGAATGTTAGCGTGGTGATCTCACGTCCAACGAGGATAATCAAACTTGCAGGAAACCGAAGCATGATAATTGATTGATCGTCTTGACTTACGGTTCAACACGATACGACGAGTTTAGGAATACAAGTGAATCAGAAGTATTTCAAGGATAAGTTAGTCTAAAACCTGGAGTGAGTCACGCTTGATGGTTTCGTGAACGGATACATGAATCTTGTTGGATGACTTAGAGTTTAAGATTGAAATCAAAGATTTAGAATTGATCATGGCTTGGTGGTCTAGACTTAGAATGGATATATGGATTCTATCAAAACATATTTGAAGGAGATAGACTATGCAAATTGCTAGGCTTGTCATGCATCTTGTATATATTATGGATTTGACTGAACGGACTCGAACCATATACAAATAAACGTATTAATGTGGATAGGATGATCTGTGCTCGATGTTTAAAAATTTGAGTAAAATGAGCTTGGGTAGAATATCTCGTGAAAGAGAACAATAGTTTGACCTTAGGAATTGGGGCGAGCATCGTGCGATAAATTTGTATGATGAATCGTGTGCTTGAACTTGTACCTATGACCTTGTGAGCTGACCTACTAATTAGGCAAATGACCCTGTGCCGAGTGAAAGAACTTGTGTGACTGATTTTAGCATATTGCTTGAACAAGCCATAGAACTAGGGCAACAAGACATAGAGTTAGACTTAGAACAGTAAACGTGTGTTGCGTTTGACTCGAACGGATGGACGCTAGTAGATTGATCGGATATATCGTGCTTAAAGGTAGTGCAAAACTTGATTTTAGTTGCAATGGAGAATGACTTATAATTTATTGACCCTGTTGGAAGTATCATCGTGATTCATAAGACGAGAACCCTTAAGATTTTTGCGAGTAGCTTATCCGACTTCACTATCGCTATGTTTGGTAGAATAGATATATTTGAGGGACACCTTGAACATGTGCACGATCCAAGAGCCAGTAATATGTTAAACTCGAGTGCAAAGACTTCGTTATCGCTAAGTTGGTTGACATGCATATGTTTGAGGAATGCTTTAAATATGTGCACGATCCAGACTCGTGATATGCTGATCTCGAATGCTAGTGCAAGTGAATATGTTAGATTCGCATAGACGAGTATAACATTTTGATAAGTTTGCCCCAGCCTTAGATCATTATTCAAGATGGATTATAACATAGCCCGCGTTAAGCGATATATGTTCCGTGCTAAGGCGCAGTACAGACCGAGTCATAGCTTGGATTGACTGATAGAACCATTCAATGAGACATACCAAGCATACACGCGACACGGCATAAGGAACGAGTAGGAAATTGTGTTCGAAGGGATCTAGTGGTACCGATTGCTATGCTTGAGATAGATTTGATAGTGCGATAGAATAGTTTACGATCAGGAAGTCTCGAGGATGAAAATTTTTTTTAGTGGTATATAATGTGATGACCCATTCCGTTCAAGAGGACAGCCGATTCAAACGGCACAAGTGCAATAACCTGACCTGCTTTGCTTAGCGAGAAGACTCATTTGAGGCAAAAGATTTCAGACTTGGCCCTTCACGAGTTCATACTTAGATTTTTAAAGGCTCGCACGGAGTATCGCTCAACCGAGATAAATTATCGCTAAGGTGGGTGGCTATGATGAACTTGTCTTTGCTTAGCCATCACACTTAAAATATGAATGATACATGCTAGTCGCTAGGTGAATCACCCCCTACATGCTAATAAAGAATATAACACACCTAGCTAAGGGAATAATCCCATCTTTTTTTTGCTTGTGTTAGAATATGGAAATAAAACTTTGCTTATAAATGGACCCTCGTATGCTTCATTTGCTTTGTGGAAGTAGACCCCGCTATATCTCAAGTAGATTATCATATACTCTTCGTAGTGCACTTTTTCACTTGTTTACACTGTACACCCATAGATTATATCGCTCGATAAGTCCATATACCGTTGCACCCCCCGCACTACCCCTAGACCCGTACTTATGTAAATACTTATTTTTTAAATTATAAATACATGCTTGCCTGCTTACGTTATAGCTTGTACTCGTTTCCTCGTTTTAATACTTGCTACATGAATCTATGCCACAATCAAGTAACACTATCCATGTCATGCATTCATCTAATTCTCTCCGGAAGACTATCTAATAGTCGTTCCGTGCAAGTATGAACCTGAAAGTATCTGGGACAGTTAGGTCGCCAAGGCAGTTCCCGAACCAGGTGATTTACACCATGTTAATAATCCAAGAATCACAGCTCGTGGAGCATACTCATTCTGAACAAAGAATCAATAATCAATAATCAATATGTCATGTCATAAATCTCGTAAATCTGAGACCCAAGACTTGCATGTCGTGGACAACTAGTGCGCAAGGTATTCATGTTCATGTTACTACGGACGGTCGTCGGGGCACCAGGGCTGATGCGATCCGATCTGGACGGAACTTCACGATAGTCGCTTGGTAGTGGGTGGCATGGAGTGAATGCCCCCTTGGCCTCGTGTTGCACTCTATACCATCCCGGGTGAAGGTGGCGAATAGCAACTCTAAGCTCGCGCATCTAATATCACTTTGAGACTATAACCTGTCCTTTATGGCTATGCCAGCGACTCCTGTTCATATAGATAAGTCATCCTCGCTTATCGATAATCCACGTGCTAGTCATTGCATCACGTCCAGAAATCTGAAATACCTGAACGAATATGAGTAAACGATATATGTACATATTAAACACCTAAAAATCCATTGCAACACATCCGAGTATCCGTGTAACACGTGCACCTGAAACAGAACATCACTGACGAAACTTCTGTTTGCTTATACAATTGCCTTATATTTTATTATATATGATCGTGCTTGGTTTAACTTAGTTTTTCTTGGATAGAGAAGGACGAATTGTAAGTTGGTAAGTATCATCGTGTTACTCTTATATCACACGGTACACCGCCACACGAGATAGGCTTGTACATTATGACATGAAACTAATCCTAAGGCAAGACTAGAAAGGTAACTTAATACATAGTGCACGGAATCTATATAACGTGTTTATATTTGTCGAGCGAGTGAGAAGCCTCTCCACCAGTGCATTCATATATTGATAACCCACCAGATTGCTTGCAAGGTACGGGAGAACCTCGTTCGGTACGAAAATCACCTTCGTGCGTGCTAAGGCGTAAAGTTCACTCTGGAGCCTTGGAGCGTTGCATCCAAAATTGAAGCACATATACAAGACATAATGTTGGAACATCGCCTATGTATTATTCCACAAATGACGCCACTTGGAACGCTTTTACTTTTTCGAGAGAGAGAGAGGCTTGAGCGACTTGTAATCTCGGCCTAGTACTGCTTGTAACACTTGTTCAATATAAATAAAGAGCTTGTTTTACTTCTATACTTGTGGTATTCAATGCTTCCGCTATTGACGACTCTGTGAACTTCTTACCAATTGCCGGTTCATTTATTATTCTGCTGCATTCGGACTAGCTGTGCGACTCTGTGGCTTAGTCATTTTACCGCCTGTTCGGATCATGGCCTTGCATGGGCGCAGCTTGTGCTCGTACGGTATCACGTCCAAATGGAAAAGATCGTCCTGTAGGAGCATAGGTACGTTAATTCGCGCTTAGCGGGGATGGCCGATTACCTGCGGAAGATCGGGGCATGATACAAACTTTATACGCAACTTTTTGAGGTTAATATTTAGCCCCGATGTGAGCAGTTGCACGAAGTCAACAACGTGCATGGACAGCGGGCTAGTTAAGAGAAGTGCAAAGATAGCTGAACTTAGGCGATGGTCATACCAGTTAAGTAAATCACAACTTGCTCGCACGGTCATACCAGTTAAGTAAATCATGCTTCGCATCAAACTACGAAACTTGGGGATAGGTTGTATCGACTCAGTAGAATGATAAGCAGATAAGTATAAGGTGGGCAAGCTTTATCCCTTATTTTCTACTCCTTTATGCCTAAAAAAAAAAAACCTTTGCGCGCATGAAACATCGGAGAATCATTGTGCGTGGTTCAGATAAATAGTAGTCGAATGATTTATTGAACACAAAGATAGAATAATAAAATAGAGTGTATCGAGGCATGTATCAAATGCACGAGCATCGAATGGGAATACTTTATCGAGCGAGCGAGCATGCATCCATGCACGAGTATCAAATATAATGTCTCGTTAAGCAAAACGTGTAGTTGCAGTTCAAAACCATACGACTGTGTCGGAAGGGTGTGTTGTGTCACGACCCGCACCCGAGGTAGGGATGCAAGCCGGGAACAACGCCCAGCCTACGCCGCAGAATCGGAGGTAGAACACTGTCTGGGTAATCTATCTATCAATATAATGATCCACCAACAATAACAATATACTCAATTACAGATCTAAGATGGAAACGAGCACGAATATGATAAAGAATAGAATAGTCACACACAACTCATGAGTCTAAATAATACATAAATGAGTCTGAAAGAATACTAACAAAATAAGCTGGAGACAAATCTCGCACAAGAATACTAAGAAGCTACAAGTCCCGGGTCATCTATCTCAGTCTGGATAAGTCCCTCCTGAGCCATAGTCCCTGACTCTAAACCCACAATATCTTGGGGTCCATAATGTGTAGGGTACTAGTCCTTAGTGTCATCTGGAAAAAATATATCCAGTCAGGAAAGGAGCAGAGTACATCTCTAACAGCAGTTCTAATCAATGATAAAAACTATGTAACAGTAAATAGATGTGAATATACAAGATGCACAATAGATACAAGAGATATACAATAAGGAAATACTGGAATAATATAATAATGAGAAATATGACAATGAACAAGAATACTAATGACTAAGTGTGTGAGTACTAGCTTTAACATGTGATCGTCTTAGGAACATAATACAAGATTTATGGCCTGGCTAATCATACGTGCGGTGTATGATTAATACTATTCAAGAGCAAGACTTAATACAAGGAGAGTATGACACATATCTACACTAAAATACTCCCCACCTCGACTAGTATAATAGATCCAACCATGGTATGCTATGGCACGGGATTCTCTAGGAAGGTAGCAAATCTTCCCTAGAATCAGTGTCTGTACATGTACAAGATAATCAATAAAACAAGGCTTGCACAAGATACACCATATATCAAGGAATAACATCTCATGACGAGATCCGGATATACCAATCCGTGTAACCATCGTGTCAAGAAACATGGATATCTACACTAGATACAATGAATATAGAGGATATCATAAATGAGAAACTATCAGAGAATATACTCGCCTGAAGTCCAATGAACAGTCTCACATATATCTGATACGGTATCTCGAAGACCTCGATATGGAATATAACATCAATAAAAGATTTCGGAAAGAAAATAAGTTAAACTAGTCAACAACTAGGTCAACAAGCCATTTCTAAGTCAAAAGTTAAACTAGGTCAACTCTAAGTCAAACTATGGTCAACTATGGTCAATTATGGTCAAACTATGGTCAATTATGGTCAATTATGGTAAACCTATGGTCAATTATGTCAAACTAGCTATTTTTAGGTTATATGAGTCTATCTCAAGAATATTGGGTTCAAACACGAGAGTCTAGGTCATAAAGCTATATCTTAGGATACTAGGATACCGTATCTCAGGATACGTAAATCAATAGGTAAAATATCATATATGCATATCAAACAAATATTAATTATATAAAATCCTATTTACAAATATTAAATGGATACCTTAGTTTCGAACCAACTTGGTATCGCAACAATAAACCTCAATCTGGATATCGAAACCTGAACCTTGGGTATCCCCAAATACCTTGATACTTACCTTGGCATTTCAAGGTAATATCTAAAACCTTGCTTATACTAACTAACCATAAATAATATATGCTAACAACTAAATATTATACATATAGTATACTAAAACATAATTAGCAATTAGGAACATATATACGTATATATATTAATACCATATATATAGACATATATATCTAATATAATTAAAATACATAATAACTATATAAACCACATATCTGTCGCTGAAGCCCCTCGCTGCCGTCGCTAAAAACCTCTGATGAACTGCTGATACCGCTGCTGTTACTGTTGCTATCGCGATAGTCTTTTCTGCCGTCGCTGTTACTGAGCTGCTGTTGTCGCTGTTGCTGCTGCAGCCTTCGCTACTGCTGCTGCTGTTGCTATTGTTGTTGCGGCTGTTGTTGCTATTTCCCTGTTGCTGCAGCTGCTGTTTGGTAATGTTTGAACCGTTGACATAGCTGCTGTCGCCTCTCCCATCTCTTATATAACACAAGATATAATTTATATATAACAAAATATAATATATATATATATCACAATATTTAATTACTACTATATATAACTTACAACTATATACAAATATATGTAAACATACACACACCTCCATAACATATATATGTACAACATACATATAACAATAACATACATATATATATATAGTAATATATATATATAACAACACATATACGTATACGTATATATAAGCATACACAATATAAATACATATACTACAATATATTAATAGCTCTTATATATGTAGAATAATAGCTACATAAATATATATACATATAGTTAAAATAGATACATAGATCTATGACATCTAATTCATAAATATATATATATATAACACTAATATATATATACAGACATATAAATACACATCACAATGACTAAGAACAATGGAGAAATAGATCTAAAATTAAATTGCACAAACACATGGAGCGTATCACACCCGTATTCTACTAGATCTAGGATACGCTTGTGCCACAAGTCCACAACATATCCAAACGTACCCCGAAGGACACGAGCAAGTCTAATATATTATTTATGAACAATACGAAGAGTCAAACACAAATCTATCTATCCGTGTCAAAATATGACAAGCACAAAATCCTGTGTCGGAGGAAAAACCCCCAAATCAACACGTGTCACCAAATTGTTGGGAAACAACCTACACGTACCCAATTGTGGATATGACACTAGCCCCAAATACACAATCACATGCCAAATTGATCTATAGGACCAATTAACACACACAACAAATGTCAATCTCGGAATTCTCCCAAAATTGACACAAAAAGTACCATAACTTTTACAGTAGGCCTCCTATGAACACAAAACCAAATCCTATGGGTAGCCTATGCATATGAGTTGATTTCTCATGGTTAAATCTCAGATTTAGAACCTAAATTAAGGGGAAAAACTGAATTATATCTATTGGAAGATGGATTCCCAATGAAACCTCCAAATATGATGAATGTCCTCCAACTTATAGATCCTAGCTCCTCTTTGTAGATCCTTGCTTCCTCCTTTTAGATCCTGGCTCCACTAGTCTCCAATGGTGATTTGGGAAGGAATTGGGATAAAATTTGGTAGAGAAATGATATGTGGATAAAGGAATTTGGTTGAGGAAAATTCTAGATCTAGTTTCCAAATGAAAAGAGGAGAAATTTTTTTTCCCCTCTTTAAATATAGGCCGGCCCCCTTTCTCCTTCCTCAAGTCACTATGAAATGTCCAATATACCCCTTGGGGCCTCTCTTGAAGAAATAATTAAGGAGAAAAGCTTCTAGTCTAATTGTTTAATTAAATTAATCATCCTCCTAATCAATGGGCTTTCTAAATGGGCTAAAATCTAACAATTAAAATATGTTGGTCCATGAGTCTAAACTAAACAAGTTAGGTCCACTAATATAAGTCCAAAATAAATAACTAATATCTAACAACATTTAAATAATATAATAAATAATTATTTACATGCACTATATTTAATTACTTATAAAAATACTAAAATACCCTTTCCTGGAAATGTGGTAGTGACAAGTCTACCATCATTAAAATAATTTTGTCTTCAAAATTCAAAGAGGAAAACTATCCCCCAAAAATAACAGAATATAGCAAAAGAACAGAACTAAAGAACATAACTAACTATGAAAGAACATACCTCAAGGCACAAATAAATATGGATAACGCTCTCGCATTTCATCCTCTCTCTGCCAGGTAGACTCCCCTGGAGAGTGATGACTCCATGAGACGCATACCAAAGGAATAGTCTGGTTCCTCAATAACTTCTCTCTCCGATCCAGAATCTCAACTGGCTGTTCTGGATAGCTAAAAGTAGGGCCCACCTCTATCTCTGAGTGATTCAATACATGACTAGGATCTGCCATGTACCACCTTAACTACGACACGTGAAACACGTTGTGCACTCCCTCCAATGCATGTGGCAAGTCTAGTCTATAAGCATCTGCACCGACCCTCTCGAGAATAGTGAAAGGTCCGATGAATCGCGGACTAAGCTTCCCGCCTCCACCAAAGCAAATCGTGCCTCGTGTCGAAGAAATCCTCAGAAACACCAAACCACCCACCTAGAACAAAAGACCACCTTAAGAACTTAATCTATAACAAACAACCATTAACAAGTATAAAACAAAAATCTAAACTATACCTCAAACTCCAAAGGTCTCCGGTGGCTATCGGCCCAATGCAGCTGTCTGTCCTGCGCCACTCGAAGTCTGTCTCTGATCAACTGAATTTTTTTTGTTGCATCCACAACCATCTCTGGCCCAAGCAAAACTCGCTCTCCAACATCGTCCTATGACAAGGGAGTATGACATCTTTGACCGTACAGAGCTTCAAAAGGTGACATCTCTATACTAGCCTGGTAGCTGTTGTCATAAGCAAACTCTACCAAATAGAGATGGTCCTCCCAAGAACCCTCGAAATCTAGTACACAAGTATGCAACATATCTTCGAGAGTCTAAATAGTCCTCTTTGACTGCCCATCTGTCTGGGGATGATATACAGTACTGAAAATGAGCTGAGTGTCCAAACTCGTCTACAAACTCCTCCAAAAATGAGAAGTGAAATGACTATCCCGATCCGAGACTATGTTAATGGGAACTCCATGTATCCTGACGATCTGCCTCACATACATCTCTGCCAGCTTCTTCGTAGACAAACCCACCTTGAAAGGCAAAAAGTAGGCTGACTTGGTCAACCTATCAACGATGCCCCAAATTGCGTCTTTCCTTCCTGGAGATGGTGGAAGTCCGGACACAAAATATATAGTAATGTGCTCCCACTTCCACTCTGGAATGGGTAATGGCTGAAGTAAACCTCCTAGTCTCTGCCTCTCGGCATTCACCCGCTGGCACACTAATCATCTGGATTCAAACTGTGCCACTTCCCTCTTCATGCCATACCACCACACACTCTCACGCATATCCCGATACATCTTGTTGGCACCTGGATGCATGGAATACTGAGGGAGATACGCTTCCTATAATACCTTCTCACGCAGCTCCCTACTAGGCATACACAATCTAACTCTATGCCGTAAAGAACCATCCTCGGCAATGGTGAAATCATCCTCAAATCCTGCTCTCACCTAAGCTCTGATGCTCCTTAGAGATACATTCTCATATTGTGCTGCCTTGATCCTGTCCATCAAATCTGAATATATCTACAATCTCCACATCTGTATCGCACAACCAGGAACTATCACCTCAATGCCCAAGCTCTCCAAGTCCTCCAGTAAATATCGATCCTGCATCAAGAACATAGCTACCGGATACCTACTCAAAGTATCGACAACTATATTTACTTTTCCAGGATGATACTGCAAAGATATATCAAAATCCTTTATCAGTTCTAACCATCGATGCTGCCTCATATTCAACTCCTTCTGTGTGAAAACGTACTTCTAGCTTTTGTTGTCTATGAAGATCTCCACACGCTCTCCGTACAAATAATGTTTCCACAACTTTAGGACGAAGATGACTGCTGCCAACTCCAAATCATGGGTAGGATAGTTCTTCTAATGAGGACGCAATTGCCTGGATGCATAGGCAATCACTTTCCATTCTGCTGAAGAACGCAACCCAGAACTTTCCCCGATGCATAACTATAAATAATAAAACCTCCAGACCCTGATAGAAACGTCAAAATAGGAGAAGACGTCAACCTCTTCTTCAATTTCTTAAAAGCAACCTGGCAATCCTCCGTATAAACAAACTCTACATCCTTCCTGGTGAGTCTGGTCATCGGCTCGACAATCCTCAAAAAATCCTGCACAAACTTCCTGTAGTAGCCTGCCAATCCCAAATAACTCCTGACCTCTGCTACCGAACTCGGGGTCTTCCAAGATTTTACTGCTGCGATCTTGTTCGGATCCACTGAAATACCATCACCAGTCACAACATGCCCCAAGAACTCCACCTTGTCCATGAAGAACTCACACTTGGACAACTTCCCATACAGCTTCTCCTTCCTCAGCAACTCTAACACAATCCTCAAATGCTCCTCGTGCTCCTCCGGTGTCTTCGAGTATATGAGTATGTCATCGATGAACACCACCACGAACTTGTCAAGGTACTGATGGAAAACTTTATTCATCAAGTTCATAAATATTGTCGGTGCATTAGTCAACCCAAACGACATGACCATAAACTCATACTAACCATACCGAGTTCTAAAAACAGTCTTTGGTATGTCCATCGGCTTCACCTTCACCTGGTGGTAGCCTGATCTCAAATCTATCTTAGAAAACACCTTGGCACAACTCAACTGATCGAACAAGTCATCAATCTGTGGCAAAGGGTACTTATTCTTGATAGTGAGATTATTCAATGTCCTATAATCAATGCACATGTGCACCGATCCATCCTTCTTCGGTACAAACAATACCGATGCTCCCCACGGTGAAGAACTCGATCTGATAAACCCTATATCCTGCAATTCGTCCACCTACTTCTTCAGCTCGACCAGCTCGCTGTTGTTTACTCTATAGACATGTTGCGAAATTGGTTCTGAACCTCGTACCAAGTCTATAGAGAATTCAATATCTCGATCTGGCGAAAATCCTGGCAATTCCTCAGGAAACACATCCAAGAACTCTGCTATCAATGGATGCGACAACTCCTTGTCTTCCACCATACACTACCAGAATAAGCGGGATTAGCGACATTTTTTAGCGACGTAAAAGTAAAACGTCGCTAATATTAAATAAATCAGCAACTCCAAGGAATAACGTCGCTAGACGTCGCTAATTGGTGACATATAGCGACGTTTAGCGACTTATTTAACGACGTTCCTCTTTTAGACATTTAGCAACGTATTTAGCGACGTCCAGGACGTCGCTAAATTAGCGAATTCTTTACTGGTGTCGCTAAACGTCGCTAATTTGTTTTATTTATCAATGTTTAACGGCTAACTTAGCGACGTCATGACGTGCGTCACTAAAATGTTGCTAAATAAGTTTTATTTTGGGATTATTTCCCCCATTTTTTTGATCCCACTCCCAAATATTTTTTCTCCCTCTCCCAAATATTTCCCCCTCCCCTCGTCCCCTCCTTCCTCCGGCGACCCTCCTCCCTCCGGCGACGTGCTTCCTCCCTCCCGGCAACCCCCCTCCGGCCGCGTCCTCCCCCTCCGGCTCCCCTCCTCCCTCCGGCGTCCCCTCCTTCCTCTCGACGACCCCCCTCCGGTCGCGTCCTCATGCCTCCGACCGTGTCCCCTCCTTCCTCCGGCTCACCTTCTTCCTCCGGCTTCCCTCCTCGGTAAGCTCCTCTCTCTGTCTCTCTCTCTCTCTAACAAGACATGACACGATACGACACGACATGATACGACACTAACCCTAACTCTTTGCTGCTGATTTTAGCTTGGAGTGTCCCCAAATGTAATGCCCTTCAGTTTTATTTATTGGCTCTCGATAACGGTTCATTGTGCAGAGACCTGTTAGTGTTAAATTTTATTTTAAAGCACCTTATGACCTAAGAAATCCTTCATATACTATTATAAATATCCTTTGGACATGCTTTCAAGCAGAGCTAAAAGAAGTAGATGATGAACTCAGTAGATGGTAGCTCATTCCCCATACAAAATTTGTATACTCGAGGTTCTGGGAACTGTATTCAGATATACTGTATATTTGAATAGTACGTTGTGGCTTCTTCATCTATTAATACAAAATTTAGTACATAAGGTTCTTAGACAAAATATTCATACAAATGCTGGATGACCACATCAAGATCATTTTTAAGCTGGAAGCCTGGAACAGCCAGGATGAATATGATTTTAGATATGTCTGGATTATATGTATACAATTGCTTAACAAGGGTTGCATTGTGTGCGTGTGGAGGGCATGATTATAGCACTTGGCCATGTAAAACTGTTATTGTCTTGCGTCTATAAATTTATATAGTAGGCCCTTCTTGACAGTGATGCATAATTATGAGAAGGTTTCTTTTTAATTTAATGCCGGCTTGTGTAGGTTATAGGTCTAAATGTTGCTACCTCTTGCCCCCTCTCTCTCTCTCTCTCTGCCTCAAGAATTTAAGAAATGTTTATATACTCGCATATGGGTGATACTCATGTGGCTCACTCTGATACTAGCTCGTAGATGATATCTCGGACTACTGATACGATTGGCTAGTAGATGATAAGTTGGCTATGCTCCTGAGACTCTTGCTACTCTGCTACTAAGCTACTGAGCTGCTGTTGAACCTATGCACTTTGTCACTGTACTGCATACACTTTGATATTGCTACTAGAAGTGAAGCTCACTGGTTTGGGTTCGTAACAAAATCGAACACACATACACACCCTCATTCCCGTATCCGTGTCCGTGTGTCCGTGTCAGTATTAGGGTTATTATCCGCATTTCTAGCATTCAGTAGGGAAAACAAGAACCATGAGTAATGTTAAGAAGCTGGCTCAACAATAATTGACTTGATTTATTTCAAGTACAACATACAGGAGAGGCTAGGTGCCCCTTCCTAGACATTTCCTGATATCTCCTACAAAAAATAATAAAAGCATAGGGCATCTTGACATTTATAATTGACCATTTTTGTCATCCGGGTGAAGCCTCGTTCTCCTGATGCATTTTTGTGTGACGACTTGTCCTAACTAAGTTAAATTATAGTTGTTTACTCACTTTTTATGTGTGACGACTTGTCCTAACTAAGTTCATAATCACACTGTATGTAATTATTTATAGGATACATATTGTATATAATTATTTATAGGATACATACTGTCATTTTTGCAGAAGTATCTAGAAATGGATATGAATTACAATCTGTGTCATCGTTCGTGGATGTACAACCGTCATCCTGATGACATGTGTGGTATACGGGATAAATTTATAGAGGGTGTACAGCAGTTCCTGCAGTTCGCCTACATGGACGGTACCAAAATTAAGTGTCCGTGTGTGAGATATCGTAACAGGAAATATCATCCAGAAGTGGAAGTCACATATTATTTGTACTTGAAGGGCTTCACGCCAAATTATTATCAGTGGACCACGCACGGAGACCTTGTGTCTCTAGCATCAGAGTCGGAGCCTTATATGGAGCCGTATATGGATGTCCACGACCACGATGCTTACGACGACGGGTGGGTGAACATGGTTTTTGATGCGGCAGGGCCAAGTTTCAATCCGGACAATTATGATACGGTGGGACCTAGTTTTAATCCGAACAATTATGATGCAACTGAGGAGGCACCAAATGCCGATGCTGTAAAGTTTATGGAGTTGCTGGAGAATGCAAGGACTCCACTATATCCTGGTTGTGAGGATCATTCACCGTTGGAGGTGGTTACAAGATTATTGAGTATCAAGTCTAATTTTAACATGTCGCAAGAATGCTATAATCGACTGATCGATTTGATTATAGAGATCTTTCCCGAGGGTGCAAAGTTTCCTAAAGACTTCTATCGATCTAAGAGGATGGTGAGATCGCTCTGGATAGGATACGAGAAAATTGATGCATGTCACAACGGGTTCATGTTGTACTACAAAGATGACAAGGATGAAGATGTATGCAGATTCTGTGGTGCTGATCGCTACAAGGCCACTGTTAGAGGAAAGTCTGTCAGTGCAAGAAAGCCTACCGATTCGATGTACTACTTACCTTTGACGTCGCGGTTGCAGCAGTTGTTTATGGTTAAGGAGACTGCAGAAAACATGAGTTGGCACAGGCAAAAACAGATCGAAGGAGTATTGGATCATCCATCCGATGGAGAAGCATGGAAGCACTTTGATCGAGAGTATCCAGATTTTGCTTCGGATCACGTAATGTCAGATTGGGGCTCTCCTCTGATGGTTTTATCCCAATCGGACTTTTGGGCTCCCAGTATTCATGTTGGCCTGTGATCATCACTCCGTACAATCTACCGCCTTGGATGTGCATGAAGACTCCGTATATGTTCCTAACCGTTATTATCCTAGGTCCGAACAATCCGAAGAGGAACATCGATGTGTATTTACAGGCTTTGATAGATGAGTTGAATCAGCTGTGGGAAGTAGGTGCCAACACGTACGATGTTTCTAGAAAGCAGAATTTTTAGATGAGGGCAGCACTTATGTGGACCACCAATGACTTTTCGACCTATGGGACGTTATCGGGATGGAGCATCCATGGTCGTCTCTTATGTCCGGATTGCATGGACCGTACTAAGGCTTTCCGTTTGAAATACGAAGGAAAATCGTGTTTCTTCGATTGTCATCGATAATTTCTGCCGAAGGATCATCCGTACCGGAGGAACAAGAATGCTTTTCGTACGGGCGTTGTGGAGAAGGCCAATCCACCGCCAAGGTGGCCCGGATACATGATATGGGAAGAGGTAAAAGATTTACCAAGTGCTATCGAAGAGCTTACTAAGGGGGTACAAGTGTGACGGATTTAGTTGCACCCATAACTGGACGAAGTGGAGTATATTCTGGGATCTGCCATATTGGAGCACCAATCTGATCAGACATAACCTTGATGTCATGCATATCGAGAAGAATGTATTTGATAACATAATTAATACTGTAATGGAGGTAAAGGGGAAGACGAAAGATAATCCAAAGGCCACATTGGACTTAAAAGAAATATGTAGACGTCCTGCATTACATTTGATAGAGAAGGGGAATGGAAAGTTAAAGCAACCTAAAGTCAGTTTTCTCACTGGAGAAAGAGGATAAAGGAAGACTTTGTAGGTGGATTCAGGGTCTAAAATGTCCAGACGGGTATATGTCGAACTTGAGAAGATGCATCGACCTCAAGGAGAACAAACTGGCGGGTATGAAGAGCCACGATTATCACGTATTCATGGAGAGGTTAATTCCAATTGCATTCCAGGAATTCTTACCGCAGGTCATTTGGGATCCATTGACAGAGCTCAGCATATTCTTCAGGGATCTTTGTTGTACTAAGTTGCTCGTCGATCGTCTAGAAAAGCAAGAGAAGGACATTGCGGTAATACTATGTAAGCTCGAGAAGGTATTTCCTCCTGGATTCTTTGACTCTATGGAGCACTTGCCAATTCATCTTTCCTATGAGGCACGTGTTGGTGGTCCTGTCGGTTATCGGTTGATGTACCCCTTCGAGCGGCATCTGAATCACCTAAAGGAAAAGATGAAAAATAAGGCACGGGTTGAGGGCTCTATTTGTGAAGCTTATATTCTCGAGGAGATTACAAACTTTTGCTCGACGTATTTCAAACCTCATGTTGCTACTAATAGAACGAAAGCTCCGAGAAATGACGACGGATATCAGGAATCTAATGATGCAATATTCAAAGTATTCAATGTATTTGTAAAGCCTTCGGAGAAAATAAAGAAGAGATATTTGAATGATAATGAGCTAAGGGCTGCTCAGTTGTATATATTACTCAATTGCGACGAGGATGAAGTGGAGAAGCTAGAGGGGTAAGTAATTAATACGTCCACGTTTATATCATCTCAATGTAATAGTATAAGCTACTATTATGCTACTAATCAACAGTTGCTTCATTATTTTTCAACACATATAATGATGGGTTGAGGTCGGTTAGACCCTACATAACAGACAAAGAAGTAGAACAAGAAATAAAATGCCATTTTCCTTCTTGGTTGAGTGCATATGTAAGGTGCTTGGTAATTACTTTTTATTTCTGCACTTACACCACAAATAACTTACTATCGCTACTTTGGTATTTAGGTCGATCGTCTAATAACACCCGAGACTGAATCTATTAGAACTCTAGCCAATGGACCAATTACTGCCATTAAAATATGGCCAAGTTTATGTGTGAATGGGTTTAGGTTCAAGTCAACAAATGCTCCTATCAAAGACAGCATTGTGGATCTTGATTCCACGAAAAATAGTTGTTTGTGTATCAAATCTTCGAACTACAAAGACGTCGATCCCGGCAATGATTTCTTTGGCATCTTACGAGAGATTATGGAGTTGACATATAATTATGGCACAGAACCTACTAATATCGTACTATTCAATGTGAATGATTCGATCGGATTCAAGATCAAGGTTGGAAAATTGACAAGCATTGCCTTGTGGATATAAACTACAAGCGTAGATATCAAGGCTACGAACCATTTGTCCTATCAAGTCAGGCTCAGCTCATGTACTTCACAACTTATCCTAGACAGGGGACATCGAGGTCTGATTGGTGGGCAGTATGCAAGACTAAAGCTAGAAATACCTTTGACATTGACGAAATAGCTTATCAGGAGGACGATCTACCTCTTGTAACAAATATTGTAGATGTGGACTCAACGGAAGTTACTCATTACACAAGTAATAATGTAGAAGATATAGAATTATCCGAAGAGGAAGACGAAGTAGATGAAAGTGAAGACGAAGAGGAGGAAAAGGAAGAGGAGAACGAGAAAGGCGAACAAGATAAATTTTCTGAAGATGATTGAAAATAATATATTTTGCCTGTAGAATGTAACTATATTTGACTGTAGAATATACTATTTTGACGAATATATGTATTATATTTTGACTGTAGAATGCTATAAGATATGCATAATATTTTGACTGTAGAATGTACTATATATTTGTGTTTGTCTTTATTCATCATATGTTGTTATCAGGTATGACAGGACGACGCGGAGGATTCGGCAGGTCCCGAGGTAGACAGAGTGCTCCTCCGGAACTGCCTACTGTTGGTTCTGGATCATCGTCGCCCAGTACTCCAGTATATCGATCAGTCACATCTCCAACTGCAAAGATGTTACGTGGCTTCACTCCTGGGATAAGTAGTTCCAGGCGTGATAGTACTCCCTCGTCCAGCGTTTCTCATGCTGACAGAACCATGGAGACAGATGAGCATGTAGAGAAGGTAATGCCAATGTTGTCCCAGCATCAACAAGATCCTCCATGCGCACCTCCGTAGGAGATGAAGACAGAGATTTGGGCCGACGGTACAAAGTAAGTCAATTAGATGGTTTAGCATAATATATATCGTGTTTTTCTTTATTCATCCTATATTGACTTTTTTGATCAAAATAATTATCTCTGTATAGATATCGTCCATCGTCGGTTCAGAGACGCCTGGGCCTATTTTTGAGGAAGAACTATGGTGGCCCTTGGATCAACTACTCTGAAGCTCCGGAGGAGAGGAAAGCGTTCTGGTTTGCGCACTTCAAGATAAAAATATATTATATAAATCTTCTAATTTATGCATATTATATAACTTATCCGTGATGCTCACTTACTAAATTATTTATTGTAGCAAACGTATTTCTATCCTCCGTACCGGGCCGAGTTGATCGAGCGGCTGTTACCTACCGTTGCCGCCAAGCTTATCCGTGATGCTCTGGATGACCAGAAGGCTCATGATCGTGCTGGAAAACCGATCCAAGGTTGGATCACGCCTGAGCAGTGGACTGTGATGAGGACTAGATTCGAAGATCCGAGCTACAATGAAAGGTCTGATAAGGCCAAGGCGGTTAGGAGGAATGCTGCCAAGTGGTGTGGTGGCTCGATTCCGATGACGGAACCTTTCCGTCATTTGGTATGTTTTTTATTTAAGATATATTATTTTAATGTAAGTACGATAAAATAGTAGTAGAAAAAAATATTTAAGTTTAGTACTAAATAATATATTTTTAACAAGTACAGTGCGGTGAGGATGCAAACATGGTGACCGTCTTCTTGGCCACCCATCGCAAGGACGAAAATCTTATTGATGAGAGGGCCTCGCAGACCTATGTAAGTATTACTTTAATTTGTGTTAATTTTAATATAACTTAGGCAATTAGCCAGTTTCCAAACTTATCTCGACCGAGTATCTTAGGCTGCGTGAGCGGGCGACTGCTGGTGCACCTACAGCTGGAGAGGCTGGTACTTTCTCGCAGCCCGATCCAGCTCCATCGACGGACGACCTGTGGGTGACCGTCGCTGGTGATCTCCAGACGGGTACGTACTACGGTACGGGGCCGTCATCTAGGGCCTCCCCGACAAGTGCGCATTCCCCACAGCCCTCGTAGTCGTCGGCCAGAGTCTACAAGGCTGTTGACCATCAGATTACGTCTCTCCATGACGAGTTGCTGTGAAGGATAGAGGAGCAGCCCCGGTCCCTGCCGCAGACGGACGATCCGATGCTCATCGTACGATTCAATATGCTCGACCGCAGCATCACGGAGCTCCGAGATTTGACAAATGATCTTAGAGCCTCGATAGAGCACAACGTGACGGAGCTGCAGGCATCACAACTATCCGTGGGCGAGAGGCTAACGATGATGCAGGATTCAATGGTTCATAGCAGTACGAGGCTGTTAACTACCTTGGATGCTTACAACCAGCGACTCGCAGACTTGGAGCGGATACGTCCTCCTGGTGCGCCTACATCGACATAGACTCCACCGACGTCACTGCCTTCTCTATCGACATCGGTGTCGATTTTACGGAAGTAGTATGATCTGTTCTTATCCTTCATGCACGCCAGTGGTCATCCTCCTGCTGATCCGCAGTAGTATAGTTGTTGGATATTTATATTCTTTATATTATTTAGGATGAGACTCATTGTATGGATATATATTTGCTGTATTCTTTATGATGATATTTACTGGATATTTTAGTTTCTTTAAATTTTATTATTTTATTCATATAAAATATATGTTAATTTATCGGTGTTGAGTGTTCAACCCAAGGGGGTCGATAAATCCAGAAAATTCAACGGAGGGTTGCTCCGGATCTATTTGTACAGATTATGAATTAATAAACTGCAGGAATAATAGTTTAGAAATAATTCAGTACTCATTTTTTTTATTTTTTTACTGTACATTTAGCGATGTTTTTAGCGACGTTTAGCGACGTTACTACATGTCGCTAAATACGTCGCTAAGTTGCGACATTTCTACATGTCGCTAATGACGTCGCTAAAAATGTCGCTAAAAATGTCGCTGTACGTCGCAAAACAGTATTGCCAGGTCATTAAAGACGTCATTGTAACGTCGCTATATAAGTCGCTAATTAGCGACGTTAAACGACTGATGAGCACGTCGCTAATTAGCGATGTTGCGTCGCTAAATGTCGCTAATTTAGCGATGCAGTTACGTCGCTAAAAAATATCGGTATAGCGACGTTTAGCGACATTTTTCCTTTCAGCGACTAGCTGAGTTTCAACTTCTGTAAAATGTCGCTAATTATGTCGCTAAATGTGATTAGCGATGTTTATTGGTCATTTAGCGACGTTTCTTTACGTCGCTAATTTAACTTTTTCTGGTAGTGATAGCTCAACAAATAATGCCTTCTCCCTACTTTGCAGCTCCTCTATCGAACTCGAACTCTGGATCTCCTGGCGCGCTACTAGAGTAAGCGGGATTAGCGACATTTTTTAGCGACTCCAGGTAAAAACGTCGCTAATTTAGCGACTCCATGTAAAAATGTCACTAGACGTCGCCAATTAGCGACGTCTAGCGACGTTTAGCGACTTTTATTAAGATTTTAAAAGATTAGTCGCTATAAGTTCAATTAAGGTCGCCAAACGTCGCTAATATATCTGATTTAGCGACGTTTAGCATCATAATTAGCGATGTATATATCAAAAATATTTAGCAACGTGTTTAGCGACGTCTATGACGTCGCTAAATTTTATTTTAGCGACGTTTATATTTGACGTCGCTAAACGTCGCTAAATTTTGGTTAATTAGGGATCAGTTTTCTTTTCCCCCATCTGTCAAAAATTTTGAAAGTTTTCGATTTCCCCCGCCCCTCCTCTCCGGCGACCGTCTCTCCACGGCTGCGGCTACTCCGGCACCCCCCTCCTCCTCCTCGAGCTCTAGGTAATCTCTCTCTCTCTCTCTCTCTCTCTCTCTCTCTCACATGTGATACTGACACAACACACACTTGACAGACACGACACACGCACACAGACACGACACACGCACACAGACACTGACAGACACACACGACACACACACACAGACGCAGACACACACACATATACACACACACACACGACACACGCACACAGACACTGACAGACACGACACACGCACACAAGCTGATACCTCATTCATAAAAGCCCCGTCCATTTTATATACCAAATTTATTTTGGTCAAAGGTTCCATTACCAACCTTGCAATTTGGCAGATTGATGCTTCGGCAAGGATGTTTGCTAACACCAACCTTAAATATTGGGTTATTTCACTTGCCCATAGAGCATCGTTTGGGTAATTTTGTGTCAAATCCATTTGAACTCCAACAGTTGTAGATCTCTCAGAATATGGTATAATGTATCTAGTGCCATTTGAATGGCAGATTCTTATAAGTTTAGAATTTTGGTAACTCCCACCCTGTATATTATCTAAACTACATCAGATACCCTCTCTTATTTAACCTGGTGAATTAATAAAACAAAACAAATATCTAACCACTTGCTACTCTCATCATAGCATATGTCACTATTCAAATTTCTATTTTGAAACCTCCAGGCGAATTACCTTCAAGCCATTAGATAAAGACAAACAGATTGGACAAATTTGTAACTTTATTGGTTGATTGTTGAGCTGAGCTTGCATAAATAAGATTGGTAGAGATTTACTAGGATCTAAATTCCCTCAGGGTTAAGGTATAGACAAGTATCAGGTAGGTGTTCACCGGTCACTAGTTGCATGCCAATACAGCCCTTAACTGATACTGTGGTATCAGAGATTTAATTGGCAAGAGTGATCAGTGCAGTGCAGTTCAATTAGAGCACAAAAGTGCGGTGAAGTGAACTGATACTGTGGTATTAACCTAGTATTGACTAGTATAAACTAGTATGGATCTAGAAGTGGCTTAGAAACATCACCATGAACTAGTTAACCCTGTTTATCATTTCAAGGGCTCTTGGACTTTGATAAATGAAAGTATGTATTATATCAGTTATGAAATTAAAGTATTGGTTATTTTAGACTTTGATAAATGGTTATTTGTTTTGAATATTGCTTATTTTAGACTTTGATAGATGAAAGTATGTATTATATCAGTTATAATTTTTATAGTACGGTTAAGTTATGAAGTGAGGTGATAAACCATTGTATGTAATGATTTATATGATACATACTATCATTTTTATAGAAGTATCTAGAAATGGATATGAATTACTATCTACGTCATCGTTCGTGGATGTAAAACCATCATCTTGATGACATATGCGGTGTGCGGGATGAATTCATTGAGGGTGATCTACCTCTTGTAACAAAATAGCTTTGACATTGACGAAATAGCTTATCAGAAGGATGATCTACCTCTTGTAACAAATATTGTAGATGTGGACTCAACGGAAGTTACTCATTACACGAGTAATAATGTAGAAGATGTAGAATTATCCGAAGAGGAAGATGAAGTAGATGAAAGTAAAGACGAAGAAGAGGAAGAGGAGGACGAGGAAGGCAAACAAGATGAATTTCCTGAAGATGATTGAAAATAAAATATATTGCATGTAGAATATAACTATATTTTGACTGTAGAATGTAGATCAAGGTTAAAAAATTTACGAAGTAGATGTACCCTTTAACGAATATATGTATTATATTTTGACTGTAGAATGCTTTGAGATATGCATCACATTTCGACTGTAGAATGTACAATATATTTATGTTTCTCTATATTCATCATATGTTGTTATCAGATATGACCGGACGACGCGGAGGATTCGGCAGGTCCCGAGGTAGACAGAGTGCTCCTCCTGTACTTTCGACTGTTGGTTCTGGATCATCATCGCCCAGTACTCTAGTGTATCGATCACTCACATCTCTGACTGTTGGGACGAGTAGTTCCAGGCGTGATAGTAAACCCTCGTCCAGCGTTCCTCCTGCTGACGGAACCATGGGGACAGATGAGCATGTCGAGGAGGTCGTGCCCACGTTGTCCCAGCATCAGCAAGATCCTCCATGCGCACCTCCGGAGGAGATGAGGACAGAGATTTGGGCCGACGGTACAAAGTAAGTCAATTAGATGGTTTAGTATAATATATATCGTGTATTTTTTTATTCATCGTATATTGACTTTTTCAGTATTCTAAATTATTATCTCTGTATAGATATCGCCCATCGTCGGTTAAGAGACGCCTGGGCCAATTTCTGAGGAAGAACTACGGTGGCCCTTGGATTAACTACTCTGAGGCTCCGGAGGAGAGGAAGGCATTCTGGTTTACGTACTTCCAGGTAAAAGTATATTAAATAAATCCTCTAATTTATGCATATTATATAACTTATCCGTGATGCTAACTTACTAAATTATTTATTGTAGCAAACGTATTTTTATCCTCCTCACCGGGCCGAGTTGATCGAGCGGCTCTTTCCTACCGTTATCGCCAAGCTTATCCGAGATGCTCTGGATGACCAGAAGGGTCGTGATCGTGCTGGAAAACCGATCCAAGGTTGGATCACGCCTGAGCAGTGAACTACGATGAGGGCTAGATTCGACGATCCAAGCTGCAAGGAAAGGTCTGAGAAGGCCAAGGCGGCTAAGCGGAATGCTGCCAAGTGGTGTGGTGGCTCGATTCCGATGACGTAATATTTCCGTCGTTTGGTATGTTTTTTCTTTTAAAATATATTATTTTAATATAAGTACCATAAAATGGTACTTGGAAAAAATGTTAAAGTTTAGTAATAAATAATATATTTTTAACAGGTACAGAGGGGTGAGGATGCAAACATGGTGACCGTATTCTTGGCCACCCATTGCAAGGACGAAAATCTCATTGATGAGAGGGCCTCTCAGACCTATGTAAGTATTACTTTACTTTGTGTTAATTTTAATATAACTTAGGCAATTATCGAGTTTCCAAACCTTTCTAGGCCGAGTATCTTAGGCCGCGTGAGCGGGCGACTGCTAGTACACCTATACCTGGAGAGGCTGGTACTTCATCGCAGCCTACTCCAGCTCCGTCGGTGGACGACCTGTGGGCGACCGCAGCTGGTGGTCTCCAGAGGGGTATGTACTACGGTACGGGCTCCTATGGCGCCCTGGTTGTGACACAGTCATCTAGGGCCTCCCCGACAGCTGTATATTTCACACAGCCCTCGCAATCGTAGCCCTCGCAGTCGTCGACCAGAGTCCAGGAGGCCGTCCAGGAGGCCGTTGACCGTCAGATTGCTTCTCTCCGTGACGAGTTGCTACGAAGGATGGAGGAGCAGCCCCAGTCCCAGCCGCAGGCGGACGATCTGATGCTCATCGCACGATTCGATATGCTCGGCCGCAGCATGACGGAGCTCCGGGATTTGACAAATGATATTAGAGCCTCCAATGACCACAACATCAATGGGCGAGAGGCTGACGATGATGCAGAATTCAATGTTTCATAGCAGTACGAGGCTGTTATCTACCATGGATTCTTACAACCAGCGACTCACAGACTTGGAGCGGGCACGGCCTCCTGGTGCGCCTACATCGACACAGACTCCATGAACGTCACTGCCTTCTCCATCGACATCGATGTCGATTCCACGGGACGAGTATGAGCAGTTCTTATCCTTCAAGCGCGCCGGTGGTCAGCCTCCTACAGATCCGCAGTAGTATAGTTAGTTACTGGATATTTATATTTTTTTATTATTTAGGATGCGATTGTATGGATATAAATTTGCCATATTCTTTACGTTTACGATGAGATTTGCTGGATGCTTTCTTTTCTTCAAATTTTATTATATTATTCATATTTTGGTTTATAACTGATGACTGATACTTGGTCTGTATTTACCTAGTGCACTATAATTTTTCCCCTTGGTGCTGCTACTGTGTTCTTTATTTAATTATTTCTACTACCATCATATACCTGATAATGAACCCAAGGGGGTTGGTAAACCCAGAAATGCAATTCAGAAATATATTTTTATTTTTTTTAAATTAGCGACGTTTAGCGATATTTTTAGCGACGTTTAGCGACGTTCATTTACTTCGCTAAGTACGTCTCTAATTAGCGATGCTGTTACACATTGCTAAATACGTCGCTAATGACGTCACTAAAATCGTCGTTGTTCGTCGCAAATTGCTGACATGGCAGTACTGCTAGGTCATTTAAGACGTCGGTGTAACGTCGCTATATAAGTCACTAATTAGCGAAGTTTAGCGACGTTAGTATACGTCGCTATTTAGTGACTCCGCATCGCTAAACGTCGCTAAATGTAGCGACACTTTAAAGTCGCTAAAAAATGTTGGCATAGCGACGTTTAGCGACGTTTTTTGTTTTAGCGACTTGGTTTTTTCCGACTGCTTTAAAACGTCGCTAATTACGTCGCTAAACCAATTTAGCGATATTTTTTTGTTATTTAGCGACGTTTTTAGACATCGCTAATTTGACTTATTTTGGTAGTGGCGGACAGAACAAAACTCTACCTCCTCTACAATCTATACTAGCACGGTGCCTACTCAACCAGTCTATCCCGAGTACAATATCGTCGCTCAGAAGTGGCATTACAAGTAGACACGCACTCAACTCCCGGCCTCTTAGAGTAACACTCCGATCCTTGCAAATATCATTAACCAGGATAATACCTCCCCCGGTCATGATCTTGTACTCTTAAGCAAAGACTTAGCTACCAAACCAGGCTTCAGAGCAAAAGAAACAGATACAAAACTATGAAAAGCACCACTATCAAACAAAGCTAAAGCTGGAATGGAATCAATATGGCACATGATGTAAGACACACAAGAAAGGACAGTTTAAAGATCAAATATCAATATCAAGGAAGAATAGTTGAGTAAATCAAAAGAATTTTTTCTAGATGTGATTGAGTATTCTCAGCCTATAGCCTATATCCTATATCATAAAACAGGCTCGTAATAGTACAACTAAATTGTCGCACTACCACGATATCGCACAACATGCGAAGCCAGACTTGCATGGGCCACCACTAAAAATGTGTCACGACACGCACCCAAGGTAGGGATGCAAGTCGGGAATAATGCCCAGCCTACGCCATAAAATCGGCGGTAGAACACTGTCTAGGTAATCTATCAATTAATATAATGAACCACCAATAATAACAATATACTCAATCACAGATCTAAGATGGAAATGAGCACGAATATGATAAAGAATAGAATAGTCACATACAACTCATGAGTCTAAATAATACATCAATGAGTCTAAAAGAATACTAACAAAATAAGTTGGAGACAAATCTAGTACAAGAATACTAAGATGCTACAAGTCCCGGGTCATCTGTCTCAGTCGGGATAAGTCCCTCCTGAGCCAGGGTCTCTGACTCTAAACCCACAATATCCTGGGATCCATAATGTGTAGGATACCAGTTCTCAGTGTCATCTGGGAAAAATATATCCAATCAGAAAAGGAGCAGAGTACATCTCTAACAACAGTTCTAATCAATGATAAAAACTATGTAACAGTAAATAGATGTGAATATACAAGATGCACAATAGATACAAGAGATATACAATAAGAAAATACTGGAATAATACAATAATGAGCAATATAACAATAAACAAGAATACTAATGACTAAGTGTGTCAGTACTAGCTTTAACATATTATCGGCTTGGGAATATGATACAAGATTTATGGCCTAGCTAATCATACGTGCAGTGTATGATTAACACTATTCAAGAACAAGACTTGATACAAGGAGGGTATGATCATATATCTATACTAAAATACTTTCCACCCCGACTAGTATAATAGATCCAACCATGGTATGCTATGGCACAGGATTCTCTAGGAAGGTAGCAAATCTTCCCGAGAATCAGTATCTGTACATGTACAAGATAATTAATGAAATAAGGCTTGCACAAGATACACCATATATCAAGGAATAACATCTCATAACAAGATCCGGATATACCAATCCGTGTAACCATCGTGTCGAGAAACATGGATATCTACACTAGATACAATGAACATAGAGAATATCATAAATGAGAAACTATTAGATAATATACTCGCCTGAAGTCCAATGAACAGTCTCACAGATATCTGATACGGTACCTCGAAGACCTAGATATGGAATATAACATCAATATAAGGTTTTGGAAAGAAAATAAGTTAAACTAGTCAACAACTAGGTCAACAAGCCAGTTCTAAGTCAAAAGTCAAACTAGGTCAACTCTAAGTCAAACTATGGTTAACTATGGTCAATTATGGTCAAACTATGGTCAATTATGGTCAATTATGGTCAATCTATAGTTAATTATGCCAAACTACCTATTTCTAGGTTGCATGAGTCTATCTCAAGAATATTGGGTTCAAACACTAGAGTCTAGGTCAAAAAAGCTATATCTTAGGATGCTAGGATACTGTATCTCAGGATACCTAAAACAATAGATAAAATATCACATACACATATCAAACAAATATTAATTATATAAAATTCTATTTAAAAACATTAAATGGATACCTTGGTTTTGAACTAGCTTGGTATCGCAACACTAAATATCTGGATACCCAAACCCAATACCTTGGGTATCCCCAAATACCTTGATACTTACCTTGGTATTTCAAGGTAATATCAAAAACCTTGCTTATACTAACTACCCATAAATAATATATGCTAACAACTAAATAATATACATATAGTATACTAAAACACAATTAGAAATTAGGAACATATATACATATATATATTAATACCATATATATACACATATATATCTAATATAAATAAAATACATAATAACTATATAAACCGCATATCTGTCGCTGAAGCCCCTTACTGTCGTCGCTAAAAACTTTTGATACGTTGCTGAAACCGCTGCTGTTACTATTGTTATCGCGACAGTTTCCTGCTGCCGTCGCTGTTGTTGAGCTGCTGCTGTCGCAATTGCGGCTGCAGCCGTCTCTACTACTGCGGCTGTTGCTATTGCTGCTACGGCTGCTGTTGCTATTTCCCTGCTGCTGCTGCTGTTTGGTGACGTTTGAAACCGTCGCCATAGCTGTTGTCGCCTCTCCCATCTCTTATATAACACAAGATATAATATATATATAACACAATATATAATATATATATAACACCATATATAATATATGTATATATATATATATATATATATAACACAATATATAATTACTACTATATATAACTTACAACTATATACAAATATATGTAAACATACACACACCTCCACAACATATATATATACAACATACATATAACAATAACATACATATATATATAGTAATATATATATATATGACAACACATATACGTATACGTATATATAATCATACACAATATAAATACATATACTACAATATATTAATAGCTCTTACATATGTAGAATAATAGCTATATAAATATATATATATATAGGTAAAATGGATACATAGATCGTTGACATCTAATATATATATATATATATTTTTATATATATATATATAACAATAATATATATACATACATATAAATACATATTACAATGACTAAGAACAATGGAGAAATAGATCTAAAATTAAATTGCACAAACACATGGAGCGTATCACATCCGTATCCCACTAGATCTAGGAAATGCTTGCAACACGAGTCCACCACACATCCAAACGTACCCCGAAGGACACGATCAAGTCCAATATATTATTTATGAATAATACGAAGAGTCAAACACAAATCTATGTGTCTGTATTAAAATATGGCATGCACAAAGTCCCGTATCGGAGGAAAAACTCCCAAATCAACACGTATCACCAAATTATTGGGATACGACCTACACATACCCAATTATGGATACGACACTAGCCCCAAACACACAAGCACATGCCAAATTGATCTATAGGACCAATTGACACACACAACAAATGTGAATCTCGGAATTCCCCCAAAATTGAGACAAAAAATACCATAACTTTCACAATAGGCCTCCTATGAACAGAAAACCAAATCCTATGGGTAACATATGTATATGGGTTGATTTATCATGGTTAAATATCATATTTAGAAGCTAAATTAAGAGAAAAAATTGAATTGTACCTATTATGAGATAGATTCCCATTGTAACCTCCAAATATGATGAAATTATCCTCCAACTTGTAGATCCTAGCTCCTCTTTGTAGATCCTTGCTTCCTCCTTCTAGATCCGTGATCCACTAGTCTCCAATGGTGATTTGGGAAGGAATTGGGATAAAATTTGGTAGAAAAATGATATGGGGAAGAAGAAATTTGGTTGAGGGAAATTCTAGATCTAGTTTCCAAATGAAAAGAGGAGAGAGAAATTTCTTCCCTCTTTAAATATAGGTCGGCCCCCTTTCCCCTTCCTCAAGTCACTATAAAATGTCCAATATACCCCCTGGGGCCTCTCATGAAGAAATAATTAAGGAGGAAAGCTTATAGTCTAATGGTTTAATTAAATTAATCATCCTCCTAATTAATGGGCTTTCAAAATGGGCTAAAATCTAACAATTAATACATGTTGGTTCATGAGTCTAAACTAAACTAGTTAGGTCCACTAACACAAGTCTAAAATAAATATTTAACATCTAACAACAATTAATGAATACAACAAATAATTATTTACATGCACAATATTTAATTACTTACAAAAATACTAAAATACCCTTTCCTAGAAATATGGTAGTGACAGTGTTGCACCCATGGAACACTGTATCGAGAAGCGTTATGGTACCTTGTGACATAATTTGATAATGGTATAATGTGGTGAGTCAATTTGTACATCTTCAGTTATGTTTTGAGTGATGCTTGAGTCTTATAGTTATCTATTCATGCGTTGCATGGTCATGGACAACCTATGGACAAGGTAAGGAGATTCCTCGATCGGGATAGGCACCGAAGCACCGGGACCGTTCAGCCTAGGGGGAATTTGGAAGTGCTTTTAAAGCATGGTATAGCGAGACATACATCTGAGGTATTGTAACCTTCGGCTGGATGGCACATCGCTTACTTCGACTCGTATTTTGATACAAGGCATTTGCAGGACATACAATTGAGGCATTGCAGCCAAATATACTGGAAGGACAGCCCATATTTGTTATATAAAGTCCATTATGGCTCAGCCTATAACCTTCATATAGATAGGAGTCGATATGATAAGTTAAGCTTGTGCATGTGGTTAGCAGCCACTTTGTCTCAGGCAAGAGTGTACGCATCGTCTATAGTAAGAGCCACGGATGGTGACATAATTTGATGCGTTTAATACTTTACTTATGCGACTCAAGTATAACTGATAACTTGCTTAGTTATACATGCGATTGAGTATAACATGCTTAGTTACCTTTACGATCGAGTACAACATGCTTACATGCTTACGGAACTACAAGGCTTATCATAAGTACATATTTTCTTGCTTTTGATATATGCCAAGACATGAACTTGAATTCATCAAGTTCTAAATAAAAAGATTATTATATAAACTGCATGCTTTCACATGATTATTTAGTGTCGGTTTAGGCGAGTGGGTTATTTTACTCACCAGTAAAAGATGTGTACTGATACCCAACCACCCTTGGTATGAATGTCACGCCCCAGTCCCAAAATACGTAGGACTAGGAACACATAAGCATGCCAGTCGCATGGATATGGCACTCTAATATATGGAAACCAAAATCCACACGTACGCTGTAATATGAATATCAATCCATAAGTGGTATAAATATATGTCACAAGTCACAGGGTATAATCTAAATCTCATCCACGAAAATTAATATAAAAGAATAACCAGCATCTATATAACTAGATCTCAACATAAGTATCTAAGGATGATAGTTGGATGGAAACAAATCCACTACCAACTCGAATGTAAGAGCAAATATAAAATAAGTACAACACAACAACACCATATACGAACACCAGCTAGCAATCACGGGCTCGAAGAGAGGACATCCACGAAACATATATAACCATCCAATCTGCGCTCCTGCAAATACTCAAGAACCGATACACCTGGCAGAGGACCAGGTCCTCAGAGTGACGTAACAAGATACAGAAAAGTGAGCCAACTTGAATACAGTAAACATGTATATAATTTAAAAATAAATAAGTATATTGTACAAGATAATCTATATGAATACAAATGAGGATAACTTTTTGATGTATGGGCAAGGGTAGGCTACTCGATCTACCTCACAACTCACACAAACGTCAATGGACATCAGAAATTGACATACCGCGGGGGTAGCAACCAGCGAGACTCTAGAAATCGACATACCGCGGGGGTAGCGACCAGCGCGACACACGCCCGTAGTGCGAGCTATATACTACGGTTTACCAGAGTGGTTAAAAGTCCATACGCCTAATGATTGTCCTCTAATGATAGTATGTGCCATGTGTGTGTCAACATATCTAATATATAGTATGACTGAAAGAACTACACATGCAATAAATAAAAAGAAATACAATAAATACTGGAAGCAATTTGGCAAGGTATCTTGCTTGTAAGAAAGCTGTAAAGTGTAACGTCCCGAAGTCCAACACACAGGATCAGAAGCTATGGTCGCATAACAAATGTCTCCGGATGCTAAAATAAACATCGCCAACGTTCCCAGAATAAGCAAAATAGCTAAAAAGCACTTCCCTTTCGTCCAATTTGGACACAGGGGCAAAACGGTAATTTTGGATCAAAATGGGGTCCACGTGTGGCCCACTTTGTACCGAAATGTCAATACGAACCCAACGGTATATCCAAATGTGGATTTCGATGAGCCGGACACAATTTCGTCCAAAAAGTCAACTGTGGAGCCCACCAATTGGCGACTTGGTCAACTGTCTCAGAATTGCGTGAAAATTGGGTCACAGGACCAGCGCGTTACCACGAGTCCAATGGTGCAAGTTTCGTCACAATCTGACGGGCGTGCACAAAATACACACAACTTCCACAAAAGTTACGACACGAGGTGTGTCCGCGGATACGGGCTGATTTCGGCGCGCACACGCGTCCGACTCAGTTTCTACAAAATTTTACGTGTCCGGTTATGCTGCGAGCACCGTTCGGTACACTTGATACATGGCGGGGCGGTCCCGTTTGGCGGGGCGTGCTCCGTTTCACAACTTTTAAAAATCTGGAAAAAGTGGGTTCGCGGGATTTTGTGACGAATTTAATTCTGTCCCCAGCAGTTAATAATCTAGGGTTATTTTACAGAAAATAAACTAGGTCAAGTGGTCTACGTATACCAAAAAGAATCACCAAATTTGGATCTCTGTGGTGGGAGATACGAACTCGGCAACATGTGTGGTCACCGCAGTTTTCTGCGATCCCAGAATTTGGTCTGCTTGCGCCAACTTGGACGCTATTTTCGCCTATGGGTACACGTTGTTCGAGGTCTGCTATCATACAGATATGGAAGAGAGTTAAGGGGTGAGCATACCGGTGAAGACGGAACGACGTTTGGTTGAGCGAGTCGTCGGAAAACAACTCCGGAATGTAGGTACCTTGTGTGGGAATCTGCAGTGCGCGAGGTCGCGATCGTCGGGATTGGTTTGGACGGCCTGGCGGGGTTCTCTGGCTGCAGTGGCGGCTCTCTCTAGGTCTAGATGAGAAGAGGAGGGTCTGGAGGTTTTAGATTAGGGTTTAGAGAGATAAATATATATATATATATAATACGGAGAGAGAGAGAATGGTTCGGTTTTAAGGTCGCGGGCTAAGGTGGCGTTGGCTGGGCTTTGCTAGGAATTGGAATTTATAGGTGGGCGGGTCTGTGTGGTAAAGGAGGAGTTTTGCTAGTGCTTGCTAGCAAGTTGCTAACGTTTGCTAACATTGGAATGATTATTAGTTAGTTATTATTATATTAGTTATTATTATTAATTCCTTTCTTTTCTTTTCCTTTTTCTTTTTAAATATATATATACATATATATATATATATATATATATATATATATATATATATATATATATATATACTCATAAGAAATTTTATAGATTATAATAATGCACACCATTAGGCTAGCAACTGCTCAAGGGGTCTCCTACATGAAATAAATTCTAAAAAATTCCTTATGGTCCCATAAATCCTCTAAGTGCCCGAACACCTAAAATAAAAATTATTAAAAATTTATTTCTCCTATTTAGCCACTAATTACTATAATTAAATTAATAATTAATAAATAAAAAGGGTATATACGATTTTTAGGAAGGGGTTTTACATTCTACCCAACTTATAAAAATTTTGTCCTCAAAATTAAAATTAAGCCACGATAGAATGTCAAGGATGGTATACGATTTGCATTGTTTAAAATACAAGGCTAGGTTTAAAGGAGTGGACGATGTTGCACGTTGCACATCCCGAAAATCATAGAAAAATCTACAAGAGCAAAAAACAAAAATAGGTTTCTTCATGTGTCATATCCAATGGTGTGGACACTTAAATGCTCTTTTGCATAAAAGCGTCCAACAATTGGAAAATTGCACAAAGGTGAGAATTGGATGATGGACACATCTAGAATAAGGGTATAGAATTTGTAGGAAGGCAGTGGCTAGTGTAGTGTTCCAATTATCGAAGCACGGTAAGATGCGCTAGGTGATATAATTATTGCAAAATTAAATAAAAATATCGTGTTCTATCTCTACTGGATTCAATCTAGCCTTAGGCTCACTATCTAAGCCAAGTAGGTCTAATTTGGGGTAAGGGGTTCACAATCTACCGAACTTAAAATTTATCCATCTATCACCTAAGACTATACATCTAGGAACACTATCCCTCAAATTGTTTAATCATGTTATTCAATCCTCAAGGTTTTAACACCAAACATATCATCTATGATATGCCCTTAACCAATTATAAAAGAGAGTCACTAAGTCATATGATTAGCTTTATGGGGTATATCTGGTACTATCAGTGTCAACTTATACCAGCACGAGTTTTCGTCTTTCTAAAATAGGTGAAGACGGAGAGCAATAATAAAGAATTCAAGGTGAAGGCGACAGAATACGAGTACGAGGTTCAAAGAGATTAAAGAATTCGAAGAGAGAGTTGTCAGGACAATTGTGGATTAAAATCCTATTTTTGGTAACTTCCTATTTACATGCTCGTATCAGTACAGTTACGTAACCGATACGATGTGTCAGGCATGTCTAGGGGCAAGTACTACCATATATCTTAATCCACGTAAAGTAGTCATGCAAAGAGCGAACCAAGCGCACTAAGGTTAGCTAGACCTTAATACACCGATTCTGATTAGGCAATTATATCATTTTGTGCACCCAATAATACATATGTCATGAACAAGCTCGATAAAAGAATAAGCTTACAAAAACTAGGCTACAATAGCAGCATAAGTCAAGGTAGTACAACAAATATAAATACGTTGGATTATGATGAAAGAAGGTACATAACAATTCAAGTTCACAAAAAAATAACACTCTTACAATCTCTACAGTTGCCATACTAATTCCTTGTCTAAGTCGATAGTCGACAAAGTAGGGGTACAGCCTCTAAGTTCTACAGTCCAAAAAAAACACTGTCGTCCTAAGCTAGCATACAATTAATGTTGTTCAATCACACTTCGATAATAGGGCAAAAGACTATGTGATACTAGGTTGTGAGGTATACTACCCAACTTATAACAATAAACTAATACCGTAATTGTCTTAAGGATAACGTAGAAACTCCTAGTAAGGTCTACGAGAAGGGGTCTTGGTACTTATTAGGGTATCCGCTCATATTACATAGGTCATGGTCGTACTAAGTCTTAGTCTTAGTGCAAGTGTCAATAGTAAGAATAAAACAGTTACTGGCCTCAAGGGAAAGGGAATATAACTCGTATTAAGGTGGGGTACATATTACGCAATTTAAAACTAAGGGATAAGCACCAGGTCTCAATCTACAAGAATAGCTTAAACCATCAAGTTCTAACTACTAAGTACACCATTTCAAAATTCAAGAGTAACAACCAAAATCCTAGCAAGCTATATATATCCTAAAATAGAATAAATTCACTTGGTCTATAATAAGAAGTGTCAGATGGCACGAGTTGAAAGATGAAGAATAGAGGAACAAAATTTAGTCATCGCGTAATTAGCGAATGCTAAGGTCGCAGAGGAACAATATATGAAATTAAAATAGGGCTCTAGATAGCATCATGTTTTTCTAAGGAGGAGTGGTATGCCAGTTGCTATGTTCGAGTTATGATCAAGAGAAATTTTATATCCATTGCTCTTGGCTTCCTAAGGTACTGTCTGCTACTAATAAGACAATAATCTAAGTTTATAGTTCTAATATTATCTCACCATAAGAGTTAGGTCCAGCCCTAATATTTAATCCTAGATTTCTATTGGTTCCTCAATACTAAGGTCAAACACTATGGTCAAACTTCTAACTAACTCTAGTAGTATCTATACTACTCCCAAGTCCTCATATTACATCAAGGGGTAATGGTAAACCAATCTATAGATAGGGAATTCTATGGTTCACTAGATATTCTAAACTTAGTGGTGTGTCTATATTCTCGTTGTATTCTTAATAGGTGTGCTACCATAATTATCATCCTAATAACAGGGATTCCTATATTCTAGCAGAAGGCTATTCTTAAAGAACTATTAGGGAAGTATAAGAATCAAGCATGATACAATTATTCAGATAGAATGGATTGGAAGGAGAGCGATTCATAGTCAATTGTGGATGAGATCCTATACTCTATTCCTAGGTGCAGGCTTGTTCGGTACAATAACGTAACCGAGACAATAAACTCTCGACCTGCATGGGCCACCACAAAAATATATCATGCCCCAGTCCCAAAATACGTAGGACTAGGAACACGTAAGCATGCCAGCCGCATGGATATGGCACTCCAATATATGGAAACTAAAATCCACACGTACACTGTAATACGAATATCAATCCACAAGTGGTATAAACATATGTCACAAGTTACAGGGTATAATCTAAATTTCATCCACGAAAATCAATATAAAAGAATAACCAGCATCTATATAACTAGATCTAAACATAAGTATCTAAGGATGATAGTTGGATGGAAACAAATCCACTACCAACTCGAATGTAAGAGCAAATATAAAATAAGTACAATACAACAACACCATATAAGAACACCAGCTAGCAATCACGGTCTCGAAGAGAGGACATCCACGAAACATATATAACCATCAAATCTGCGCTCCTGCAAATACTCAAGAACAGATACACCTGGCAGAGGACCAGGTCCTCAGAGGGACGTAACAAGATACAGAAAAGCGAGCCAACTTGAATACAGTAAACATGCATATAATTTGAAAATAAATAAGTATGCTGTACAAGACAATCTATATGAATGCAAATGAGGATAACTTTTTGACGTATGGGCAAGGGTAGGCTACTCGATCTACCTCACAACTCACACAAACGTCAATAGACATCAGAAATTGACATACCGCGGGGGTAGCGACCAGCGAGACTCTAGAAATCGACATACCGCGGGGGGTAGCGACCAGCGCGACACACGCCCGTAGTGCGAGCTATATACTACGGTTTACCAGAGTGGTTAAAAGTCCATACGCCTAATGATTGTCCTCTAATGATAGTATGTGCCATGTGTGTGTCAACATATCTAATATATAGTATGACTGAAAGAACTACACATGCAATAAATAAACAGAAATATAATAAATATAAAGAAATATACTAAGCATGCAAAATACTCTAAGTAATTTGGCACGGTATCTGTCACGCCCCGATCTCCCGCAGGCTATTTCGGCCGTTCCCGCTAGGCGGGAATCACCCTCGCCAGCGCTCCCGCGGAACGATCGCTTAACCCATCCGGGCGTGATGCCACACGAGCGTGATCCACGCCCGTGCAAGGCCATGGTTCATTGGCTGGCGGTAAGAGTTCTAAGCCATAGAGTCGCACAGATTATCCGAGTGCAGCGGAGTCATGAACGCATAGGCGATCAGTAACAGGTTCACTGAGTTGACAATATAGCGAAAGCATAGAAACACAAGTTGAAGTAAAGCAAGCTCTTTTATTGATATAAACTTGTGTTACAGGCGGCGTATAGCCGAGATTACAAGTCGCTCATGCCTCTCTCTCAGAAACAGTAAAGCGTGCCAAGTGGCTACAACTGTGGAATGAATGTACAGGCGATGGTCAGGCGATGTTCACAACTTATGTCTTGTATATGTGCTTCAGTCCCGGACGCACCGTTGTAAGGCTTCAGAGGGAACTCCTGGCCTTAGCACGCACGTTGGAGGCATCCGTACCGAACGAGGTTCTCCCGCACCCTGCATACACACTGGTGGATTATCAGTACATTGAATGCACTGGTGGGGAAGCTACTCGCCCGCTCGACAAATCCAAACACGTAATACAGGTTCCGTGCACAACTATTAAGTTGTCTTTCTAGTTGCCTTAGGATCAGTTTTATGCAAACATTGAATAGCTTATCGTGTCGGGTAGTGCGCCGTGCGATATTTGAGGAAACACGGCGAGACTTACCAACTTACCATTTCTTCTTCCCTGTCCAAGGCAAATATGATTAATTCAAGCACAGTAAGTATAAACATTCAGGAGGCATAGCATATGCAAACAGGAGGGTTCTTATAACATGATCGTTCAGGTGTTAAGTTATTCATTGATGCTATGCAATGACTCGTACGCGGATAGCCGCTAAGCGAGGATGACTTGTTTATCTTCCATTTTACAAGCAAGCATTGAATAGTTATAATGTTCAAGTTTAAACACACGAGGTAGACAGAGTCATGGATAAGGATAACATGCAACGAGAGCACACGATGAACACACGATACGCTGCAAGTTATCCCATCCGTACACGATGACTAAGCCACAAGTTTAATTGCATACGATGATCACTGGCTTGATGCCATAATGGACTAGTCATGGACATGGATAACAAGCAACGAGAGCTCATATTGAATACACGATAACACACGATGCATTGCAAGCTATCCAGTTCGCACACGATGACTACACACGAAGTCTGCCCGGATCGGATCGGTGCCAGTGCCCCAGCACCGTCCGCAGAACTTATACCCTTGTGCACAAGTTGTCGATGATCGAACACGATTATTAATTTACACACGAGCACACGAGATTCATTTAGCTATTGGATATGCACAGTCTCCTGGGCTGCTGTAAGCCCGCACACGAGGGAGACTTGTAGGGAGATCCGAATACCTGAATGAGTCTTGCTACAGGAGCATGATTCTTTTACTTGGCATGATGCAGTCCCCTGGATCGGGAACTGCCTTAGTGACCTAACGGTCCCGAATACTTGCGGGTTCATTCAGGCACGGAATGACTACTTTGTAGTCTTCCGAGGTTTGGATGAAAACAATGCACATTCAAGCAAACAAGCATGCGTTTCTAAGGAACATAAGAAGGCACGTTGCTCGGACCCGAAGGTAAGCCGAGAATTGAAACCATTAAGGGACTTACCATGCGAGGGTCTGAATATAAGCAGTATTTTAATTTCCATGTTCTAGCAAGAAATACAAGTTGGGATTATTCCCTTAGCTAGGTGCGTTGGATTTATTTGCATGCAGGGGGTGAATCACCTAGCTACTAGCATGAACATTCCAGATTTTATGTGTACTGGCTAAGCAAAGATAAGTTCACCGTAGCCACCCACCTTAGCGATGATTCGCCTCGGTAGAGCGATACGCCTGAGCGAGCCTCTAAAAGCCTAAGCCGGATTCTTGTAGGGACAAGTCTGGATATCCTTTGCATTCTTGTTGAGGCAAAGCGGGTTGGGACAGCTGCACTTTTGCCGTTTGAGACGGCAGCCCGCTAGAACGGAACGGGGTGTTACAGTATCTTGCCTGTAAGAAAGCTGTAAAGTGTAACGTCCCGTAGTCCAACACACAGGATCAGAAGCTATGGCCGCAGAACAAATATCTCCGGATGCTAAAATAAACATCACCAACGTTCCCAGAATAAGCAAAATAGCTAAAAAGTACTTTCCTTTCGTCCAATTTGGACACAGGAGCAAAACGGTAATTTCGGATCAAAATGGGGTCCACGTATAGCCCACTTTGTACCAAAATGCGTGCCAAGGGTAACAGACTCTAAATAGGACAAATTATAGGTCAAAAAACTCTAAATGTCAATACGAACCCAACGGTATGTCCAAACGTGAATTCCGATGAGCTGGACACAATTTCGTCCAAAAAGTCAACTGTAGAGCCCGCCAATTGGTGACTTGGTCAACTATCTCAGAATTGTGTAAAAATTGGGTCATAGGACCAGCGCGTTACCACAATTCCAGTGGTACAAGTTTCATCATAATCTGACGAGCGTGCACAAAATATGCACAACTTCCACAAAAGTTGTGACACGGGGTGTGTCAACGGATACGGGCTAATTTCGGCGCGCACACGCGTCCGAATCAGTTTCTACGAATTTTTACGTGTTCGGTTATATTGTGCGCACCGTTCTGTACACTTGGTACACGGCGGGGCGGTCCCGTTTGGCGGGGCGCGCTCCGTTTCATAACTTTTAGAAATCTGGAAAAAGTGGGTTCGCAAGATTTTGTGACAAATTTAATTCTGTCCACAGCAGTTAATAATCTAGGATTATTTAACAAAAAAAACTAGGTCAAGTGTTCTACGCATACCAAAAAGAATCATCAAATTCGGATCTCTGTGGTGGGAGATACGAACTCGGCAACATGGGTGGTCACCGCAGTTTTCTACGATCCCAGAATTCGGTCTGTTTGTGCCAACTTGGGTGCTATTTTTGCCTATGGGTACACGTTATTCGAGATCTGCTATCATACAGATATGGGAGAGGGTTAAGGGGTGAGCATATCGGTGAAGACGGAATAGCGTTTGGTTGAGCGAGTCGTCGGAAAACAACTCTGGAACGTAGGTACCTCGTGTGGGAATCTACAGTGCGCGAGGTCGCGGTCGTCAAAATTGGTTTGGATGACCTGGCGGGGTTCTCTGGCTGCGGTGGCGGCTCTCTCTAGGTCTAGATGAGAAGTGGAGTCTCACGCCCTGATCTCCTGCAGGCAAATCGGCCGTTCCCGCTAGGCGGGAATCACCCTTGCCAGCGCTCCCGCGGAACGATCGCTTTGACCCATCCGGGCGTGATGCTGCACGAGCGTGATCCACGCCCATGCAAGGCCGTGGTTCATTGGATTGTGGTAAGAGTTCTAAGCCACAGAGTCGCACAGATTGTCCGAGTGCAGCGGAGTCATGAACGCATAGGCGATCTGTAACAAGTTCACTGATTTGACAATATAGCAGAAATATTTAAACATAAGTTGAATTAAAGCAAGCACTTTATTGATTTAAATATGTGTTACAGGCAGAGTATAGCCGATATTATAAGTCGCTCAAGCCTCTCTCTCTGAAACAATAAAAGCGTGCCAAGTGGCTACAATTATGGATGATTTGTACAGGCGATGTTCAGGCGAGTTCCAATATTATGTCTTGTATATGTGCTTCAGTTCCGGACACACCGTTGCTTTCAAAATGATCTTCATGCCTAAGCACGCACGTAGGAGGCATCCGCACCGAACGAGGTTCTCCCCACCCTGTATATAAACTGGTGGATTATCAGTACATTGAATGCACTGGTGGGGAAGCTACTCGTCCGCTCGATAAATCCAAACACGTAATACAGGTTCCGTGCACAACTATTAAGTTGTCTTTCTAGTTGCCTTAGGATCAGTTTCATGCAAGTATTGAATAGCCTAACGTGTCGGCAGTGAGCCATGCGATGTTAGAGAAAACACGGCGAGACTTACCACTTACCATTTCTCCTTCCCTGTCCGAGGCAACAATATATTCAAGCACGACAAGTATAAACATTCAGGGGCATAGCATATGCAAACACGAGGGTCATTTTAACATGATCGTTTAGGTATTCAGTTGTTTATTTGATGCGATGCAGTGACTCGCACGCGGATAGCCGCTAAGCGAGAATGACTTATCTATATGAACATGAGTCGCTGGCACAGCCATAAAGGACCGTTTAGTCTCAGGGCGAAGTGACGTGCAACGCGGGTGGCGAGCCCTGCTGCATAACACTTGTCGGGTAACATACGACTATACATTCGTCCCGTCTGGATCGGATCGGTCCCAGTGCCCCGGTGACCGTCCGTGGAACTCAACATAATATACCTTGTGCACACAAGTTGTCCGTGACTATGCAGGTCAGGGCCTATCCTTTTTCCATAGCTTGACATGATAATCATGAAACTTAAACTTATTCTGATCGAGCATATTGCTCCACGAGCTAGGATTCCATCAGTATATAACACGATCCTCGTTCAGATGCATACTTAGCATGATTATCATTCAAGTGTGATTCACGTTCAGTATTCATTCTTGCTTGATGCATTCCCCTGGTTCGGGGATTTGCCTTGGGTGACCTGACGGTCCCGGATACTTGCAGGTTTACTTGCACAGAAGAACTATTTGATAGTCTCATGGCTAACAAGAATGCATGCACAATACAATCACGTTAGACATTCGTAAGCAGACAAGCATGCGTTTCTAAGGAATATAAGCAGGCACGTTTGCTTGGGCCCGAAGGTAAACCGAGAGTTAGATCGTTAGGGGACTTAGCATGCGAGGGTCTGAATATAAGCAGTATTTCAATTTTTCATGTTCTAGCATAAGCAATACAAGTTGGGATTATTCTCTTAGCTAGGTGCGTTGGATTCATTAGCATGCAGGGGGGTGAATCACCTAGCGACTAACATGAATATTCCAGATTTTTATGTGTGCTGGCTAAGCAAAGACAAGTTCACCGTAGCCACCCACCTTAGTGATGACTCGCCTCGGTAGAGCGATACGTCAAGCGAGCCTCTGAAAGCCTAAGTCAGGATTCCTGTAGGGACAAGTCTGGATATCCTTTGCTTCTCGTTTGAGGCAAAGCGGGTCGGGACAGTTGCACTTTTGCCGTTTGAGACGGCAGTCCGCTAGAACGGAACGGCATGTTACATGGAGGGCCTAGAGGTTTTAGATTAGGATTTAGAGAGATAAATATATATATATATATATATATATATATATATATATATATATATATATATATATAATAGGGAGAGAGAGAGAGAATGGTTCGGTTTTAAGGTCGCGGGCTAAGGAGGCGTTGGCTAGGCTTTGCTAGGAATGGGAATTTATAGGTGGGCGGGTCTGTGTGGTAAAGGAGGATTTTTGCAAGTGCTTGCTAGCAAGTTGCTAACGTTTGCTAACATTGGAATGATTATTAGTTAGTTATTATTATATTAGTTATTATTATTAATTCCTTTCTTTTCTTTTCCTTTTTCTTTTTAAATATATATATATATATATATATATATATATATATATATATATATATATATATACTCATAAGAAATTTTATAGATTATAATAATGCACACCATTAGGCTAGCAACTGCTCAAGGGGTCTCCTACATGAAATAAATTTTAAAAAATTCCTGATGGTCCCATAAATCCTCTAAGTGCCCTAATACCTAAAATAAAATTTACTAAAAATATATTTCTCCTATTTAGCCACTAATTACTATAATTAAATTAATAATTAATAAATAAAAAGGGTATATACGATTTTTAGAAAGGGGGTTTTACAATGAAAGATCGCTCGGACGTACCCAAAGCGTTGGAAGCTCAGGTTTAGCAAGATGAAGGTGTTCGATTGAGGATATAAGAAGACATGATGTATGGAACGACGTGATCCTTTATGATCAAGAGAGTTCAATGTTTGTTGTAAGCTAACTTGGCATATTTATTAGGGCGATTGAGATCCTTTGTAACCGCAACTAATATTCAATAAAGGGCTTTGTTTTGTATACTCTGATTATGTTTCCTTGTGACTATATATCTTCCGTTGTAACTTGGCCATTTCGTGATATGCAAGAGAGTTCCATGAGTGTTGTAAGCCTACTTGGCATATTTATTGGGGCGATTGAGATCCTTTGTAACCGCAACTAATATTCAATAAAGGGCTTTGTTTTGTATACTCTGATTGTGTTTCCTTGTGACTATATATCTTTCGCTGTAACTTGGTCGTTTCGATGATATCCATGATGTTTTATATTTTTTCCTTGTGCGAGTGCAATCTAGACTCGTACGACATCATGTTCGGGGGACGACTATCGACTCTACGGAGTCGGGGAGTGACAAGTGGTTTCAGGGTGCCCGATTTTATTTCCTTGGACAATCATTCATTTTATCACAGTTCTAAATTACCGTCGCAATCGATCGATTCTTGACTCAACTCTATTCTATACTAGATGTTCCATATAATAAGTCTATATAGATTTGTTGTAGTGTGTATCTTTGCTGCATGTTTTTCTATCGATTGTGACGTTGAGTAACACCGAGAGATGTTTGTTACATTTTGTGCAACAAGTTAATCTGTCGGATGATTTTGGCTATGTTGTATCATGCCCCGCTCCCAATATATGGAAAGCGAGAATATAACGAGCATCCCCAAGCTACATGCTTTACGAATAAACCTATATTCCTAACCATGATTGCTGCTTGTAAGTTCTAGGATAAAGTTTAGGGTAAAGCTAAACCATCAATAAGTAAATTATACTCATAATATCAAGCTTTTACAATTACAACTCACAAGTTTTGAGTTCTGTCTTCAAAAAAAAGGATAAAAGCTACTCACTAAAATATACAACCATATAACTATCTCCCATAAAGATTAATACACATATAATTATACAGGAACAAAAAATAAAGTTGTTCTACACGCGATATCCCTTACTCTTCAGATTTGTCTACATTATTATATAAGGGAAGAATCACGTCTTCGTCTCGGCCTTTATCTAGTGGACAAAAACTAGGTCATCAAAGACATACAAGTCCTCAATTCAAGGAAAGTAAAACAAATAAAATAATGTGATACTGAAGATCAAGTGCAATAGAAATCTAACCCAAATATACTCTAAGTACAAAAATTTAATATAACTTTGAACTAACTTCTAAAGTAATCTTAATCTGGTAAAATAAATGTATCCAAAACTATTTTCTAAGTCCTAAAGTCACTAACACAGTCACAAGTCAATTTTTTATTTGATGATGCAAAGTTTAGAGAACATGTTTGGATCTCACAATCACAGTGTCACAACCACTATCTAGGCAATACTCACGTTATTAGGGATCAGGTGATACCAGGTAGGCACGATGCTTAGTAGTCCATCCACTCCTCTTCGGGAGCAATAAATTATAATATTATTTAATACCAAATTTGGCTTTTTATTGAATTAGGAGAAATATTTATAGATAACACGAGATACAGGTAAGTAGGTGATCTAAGCAATCACCCACTCTCAACGCAAGGCCTTACGAAGGAGCTATAGTTATTGATCAGTTTTATTTAATTATATTACCCAGATTTTATACGTTGTGATCCAAACTGTTCTCCCCTGCCCAATGCTCTATTCAACAATCACAATCAATCCTAAGTTCATTCTAATAGTTAAAATTTGTTTCCCGGTTCAAGTATATATCATGATTTGCAATTCTGGAATACAGGTATCACTTGCAGGAATGCTTCCAACTATTAGAATAATACCAAATAAATTATTTATACATGTTAATCTCATGTAATATGAGAATACAGTTAACAGGGTATTCCAGAACCAAGGAAACAATATTTGATAATCTGATCACTTACACGTTTACAAGAACATGTCCGTACGAATTCAAACTTAGATAGTTAACCTCTAGTTATTCCTAGAGTTATCGTTACTCTGTCTCTAGTCAATATACAGTTATCTAGGTTTAGGGTTCGGTACGATACCACGATGTTTAACCTTCAAATTAGGCTCTATTCTGAAATCCTTTTCGGACAGAGTCTCTTTTTTATTTTGAGCTTCGAACACAGTAATATATCCGTGTCACTACCATATTTTCTAGGAAAGGATATTTTAGTCATTTGGTAATTAATTAAATATTATGCATGTTAAATTTTTATTTATTATATTATTTATTTATTATTAGCATGTTAGATTTATTTTTGGACTTGTGTTAGTGGACCAACTAGTTTAGTTTAGACTCATGGACAGTTATTTAATTCTAGTGAGAACTGAGCCCAATAATTAGAACCCCAATTATTAGGAGGAGGATTAATTATGTTAAACCCATTAGACTAGACACTTACCTCCTTAATTAATTTCTTCATGAGAGGCCCCAAGGGGTATTTTAGAATTTATATAGTAGCTTGAGGGAGGGGGCAAGTGAGGCTTATATAAAGGGGATGAAAACTTTCTCTCTCTTCATTTTTCATTCCAAATCTAGATCTAGAAAATTTCCTCAACCAAATCCCTACCAAATTTCCACCAAATTATTTCGCAAATCACCATTGGAGGTTATTAGAGTATGGATCTATAAGAAGGAAGCATAGATCTAAAGGAGAAAACATGTATCTACAAAGAGGAGCAAGGATCTACAAGTTGAAGGCCAATTTCACCAATTTTGGAGATTTTATTGGGAATACATCTCCCAATAGGTACAATTCAATTTTTTCTCTTAAATTAGGTTCTAAATTTGAGAATTAACCATGAAAAATTAACCCATATGCATAGGCTACCCATAGGATTTGGTTTTGTGTTCATAGAAGACCTATTGAGAAAGTTATGGTACTTTTTGTGTCAATTTTAGGGAAATTCCGAGATTAACATTTGTTGTGTGTCAATTGGTCCTATAGATCAATTTGGCATATGCTTGTGTGTTTGGAGCTAGTATCGTATCCATAATTGGGTACATATAGGTCATATCCCATCAATTTGGTGATACATGTTGATTTGGGGGTTTTTCCTCGAACACGGGACATTGTACATGTCATATTTTGATACGGACACGTAGATTTGTATCTTACTCTTCGTATTGTTCATAAATAATATATGTGACTTGTTCGTGTCCTTCAGGGTATGTTTGGATGTGTGGTGGACGCGTATCACATGCGTATCCTAGATCTAGTGGGATACGGAGTGATACGATCTATGCATTGGTATAATATAAATATTAGATCTATTTCTCTTGTCATTGTGATGTAATTATATTGTATATTTTTTTTGTGTGACAATATTTATGTATTATTGTGTCTTAGATCTATGTATTAGGTATGTACTATATGTGTATATATTGTAAGTAGCTATTCTCCTACATATGTATATATTATAGTATATATATATATAGTATATATGTTATGTGTAAATATGTATATATATTATTACTATATATATGTATGTTATTATTATTATACGTGTTTATTATGTACATATATTCTATATAGTTGTAACTATGTATATATATGATACTATATTGTAACTATGTATTATTATGTAAGTATATATATATTGTAGCATGTATATATATATATATATATATATATATATATATATATATATATATATATTTATATATATATTTATATATTTATATATATATTTATATATATATATATATATATATATATAGATATATAGATATTTAAATGGATATTTATATGTTGTTATATTTATATTTATATGTGGATGTTATATGATTATATATACATATACATATATGTATAGTTATATATATACATATTAATATTTATGTGTGTGTATGTTACTATGTGTATTATGTACATAATACTATGTGAGGGTATGCGTATAATTATTAGTAGTATTTAAGCATATGATATATATATATATATATATATATATATATATATATATATATATATATATATATATATATATATATATATATATATATATATTGGGTTATATATGTATGTATTGTGTGTATATATATGTATATTATTATGTATAGTTATTTGTACATAATAATATTATGAGAGTGTAGTTATATTTATGGTAGTATTGGTATATAGAGAATAAGGGAGGTGAGATGGCAGCTCACTCTAAAAACAAGGGTGGCGGTGACGTGGCACAATCTCAACCACACATTTCATAATTGGCAATTTGCACTTAACCCCCTCCCCTCGTTTGTGTGGTTGAGATTGTGCCACGTCACCGCCACCCTTGTTTTTAGAGTGAGGTGCCATCTCACCTCCCTTATTCTCTATATATATATGTATTGGGGGATATATATATGTATTTATATATATATGGTAGATATATATATATATGTTATTATATATTATATATATATATAGGTTTCAGCGACAACAGGAGAGTGTCACAACAGTAAGCATCGAAACAGAGGAGAAATAGCAGCAGCGGCAGCAGCTTTTCAGCGACAGCAGTCAGCGACAGTTACAGGAAACTGTCGCTGAAACAACAGTGTATCAGTAGAGTATCAGAAGCTTCAGAGACAATTTTTAGTGACTGTGCAGGAAACTGTCACAAAAATTACAGTGTATCTTTATACACAGCAGCTTATCGGCGATAGTGGACAAGGGCTTTTAATGACAGTTTGGTAGTTTTTAATATATTAGATATTAATATATATATAGATATATATGTATATATATATATGGTAATTAATATATACGTATATATGTTCCTAATTTTCTAATTGTGCTTTAGTATACTATATGTATAATATATTTAGTTATAGCATGTAATATTATTGGAATAGTTAGTATATTTTAGTTATCTATTGTTATGAGTATCTTTAGTTATATATATTATATATTTGTAGGTATGTATGTATGTACGTATATATGTATTAGTATTTAGTGTGTAGTTGGTAGTCAGTATTTATTCTATTTAGTATATACTAGAAGTTATATTGGATTGATATATGTATACATGTAGTTATTGATGGATAGTTAGTACATATATGAAGTTTTGGCAATTACCTTGAGATACCAAGGTAAGTATCAAGATTACCAAGGTATGAGTAGTAGTTATTGGCATAGTAATAGGATAGTTGTAAACTAATTATGGGTGGGTATTAAGATGACTAAAATAAGGTATATAGTATTGTATAAATATTAAATATATGGTAGTTTATAATTATGGTTGGGTAGTTAGTATAAATAAGGTTTTTAATTTACCTTGAGATACCAAGGTAAGTATCAAGGTATTGGAGGATAATCAAGGTATTGGGTTTGGGTATCAAGATAGAGGATTAGTGTTGTGATACCAAGTTGGTTCAAAACCAAGATAATCATTTAGTATTTGTAATTATAATTTATATATTTAATATTACTTTATTATAGATATGTGATATTTACCTATTGTTTGCATATCCTGGGATATGGTATCTTAGTATCCTAAGTTGTAGCTTGTATGGCCTAGATTCATAGTGTGTGAGCCCAATATCTTTGAGTTAAACTTATGCAACATAGAAATAGGTAGTTGACCATAGTTTGACTATAGTTGACCATAGTTGACTTAGAGTTGACCTAGTTTGACTTTTGACTTAGAATTGACTTGTTGACCTAGAAGTAGACTAGTTTAACTTATTCTCATTCCAGAACCTTGTATTAATGCTATATTCCATATATAGGTCTGTGTGGCACCAGTTTAGACATATTTTGACATTCATTATTCTAGACCATAGGCGAGTACATTCTCTGATAGTTTCTCATTTATGATATCCTCTATGTTCATTGTATCTAGTGTAGATATCCATGTTTCTTGACACGATGGTTACACGAATTGGTATATCCGAATCTCGTCATGCGATGTCATTCCTTGTATATGGTGTATCTTATGCAAGTCTTGTTTCATTAACTATCTTCTTGGGGAATCCTGTGCCATATCATACCATAGTTGGATCCACTATACCAGTCGGGGTTGGGGAGTATGTAGTGTAGATATGTGATCATTCCCTCCTTGTGCAAGTCTTGTTCCTTGTGAGTGTTGATCATACACCGCACGTATGATTAACCAGGCTATTTACTCTTGTGCAAGTTCTCAAGCCGATCAAATGTTAAAGCTGGTACTCACTCACTTAGTCATTAGTATTCTTGTTCATTGCCATATTGTTCATTCTTGTATTTATTTCCAGTATTGCCTTTATTGTGTATCTATTGTACATGTATATGCATCTTGGATATTCAATCTATTTACTGTTACATAGTTTATATCATTGATTAGAACTGCTGTTAGAGATATACTTCGCTCCATTTCTGACTGGAAAATATTTTTCAGAGGATCCGAGAGATTGGTGTCCGACATACTATGGACTTCGACTAATATGGTGCAGAATTGGATCCACTAGTTCTGGAGTGATTGCCGAAAGTTTTATCCGGATCACTAGTTTTCATAGTTAGTTTCTTTATGCATTTTGGTACCGGATTTATTTCCGGCTTGTAGTTTGTGGTTGGATATTGATTTTATTGTTGATTATTATATTTTGGTGTATAGTTAGACTTCCTTCATATCTTCTCGTAATTTAGATTGTGATTGAGTTTTGTGTGAGCTATCGTTGGAAGACTTAGTATTATTGTGAGATATTTAGATAAGATAGTTGACCAAGACAACGTTCTACCGCCGATGCTGCGACATAAGCTGGGCATTGTTCCCGACTTACATCCCTACACCGGGTGCGAGTCGTGACATATTTTTAGTGGTGGCCCATGCAGGTCAGGCTTCTTAAGTTGTACGATGTCGTGGTAGTGCGATAACTTAGTTGTACTACTGTGTGCCTGTGATATGATATAGGATATAGGACACTAGGATGAGAGAGGATACTCAATCACAAATTTCTTGAGAGATTCCTGGGATGACCCTTGAGAATCTTATTATAATTCCCATTTGAAATCTTTTCTCTTGTTTCTGTTCGCTCTTACTTGTTGTTGTTGAAATTAATTCTTGGTAATCGATTATTGAATTTGATTCTTGGTGATCGATTGTTGAATTTGATTCTTGGTGATCGGATGATTCAAAATTCTTCATATTCGTTATTTAGTTTGATTTTATGTTGAGAGAAATTTTACGGACTAAGTTACGGTATCATCTGATGACATATATTGATGAGGTCAGTGAGAAAGGTAAAATGTCTACTTTGGTTATGGAGCCTAGAGTTTATCGCAGCCATATTAGCTGGCATAGCGGAAATATAGGGACCTGACTTCGGTTGTACATATCTTAGTTATAAAATTTAGAGTTTCTCACAGCCATACCGGTTGGCATGGTGAGGATTCTAGATGACATGATTATAGAGTTGCATACCCTAGTTATGGAATATATTATTTATCGCAGCTATGCTTACTAGCGTGGCAAGGATTATGAGTGTCATAATTTTAGACAGACATGTATGACTATCAGATTGTATCTTAAATTGGTTCTTAAAGTATCATCTTTATACTTATTCATTTATATTATTTCAGGACTTTGTTCCTTTGTTCCTTAGCTTAGTAGAAGAGATACTTTCAGTTCTTTAGTCTAGTTCCTTATAGAACTTCATTATGGAGTCCTTGTTAGTGTGATAATTGGGAGTTACAATTAGGTCTGTGTCTTGAGTATTAATATTAACTATTGAGAGTGTGACTTATGAGTCTGTAAGTGGTTCTTGGTTAGGCATGTGAGAAATAGGCATAAATCTAGGGATAACCCATAGCATAGTACTTTGTAGCACTAGTTCTATAAAAGGTGTTATTATAGATAGTATGGGTACTATAGGTAGAAGGGAGAGTAGAGAGTATCAGTAGTGGTTCCAGGAGTTAGTATCAGAGTCAACATGCCAGTTTAGGATAATCATGAATTCATGTTGTTGGGTGATCCATGTAAACAATTAAGTATAAAAAAAATTGTGTTAAAAATCAATAAGGTATGATATTCAAATTGGTAGTTGATACTTGAGTGTGTCAGGAGTATAGATATGTATATTCATTAAGAGTATTAATGAGTGTGCCATAGTGGAAAGGTACCCATAAGTGTATGGGATATCGTCAGGAATAATAATATATTGTGCTAAAGTAGTAAGACTTGTATTAAGATAAAGTATAGCATTAATGTGAGTAGATAGAAGTGTACCAGTATATGACTAGTGATGGGTATCTCACCTAATATTGAGGCTAGTGATGTATTCGAAGCAATAGGTGAGGAGAAGTATCGAGAAATTATGCGCAGGATGTATAGTGGATGATAAGTGTTAGTGTGGAAGTTCATGAGTATCAGAACTTATCTTAGTTACGAAAGCTTGAGTGCTAATATTATGTCATGAGTTGAGAAATATCAAGATTTGTCATAGAAGATATATAGTGCATCACTGATTTACATATCCGTCTGTAAGGTTTGAGGAGAGATACATATACATCAATAGAGATATGGAATCATATGTCGACCTTTGAGATTGAAGTAAAATATGTGTATTATAGAAGTTAATAACTAGTTCATTGGATGCAAGTGATCATGATTTTTAGTGAGTATTATGAGGTGATCTAATGATGAAGCTAGTGTCCTAGAAACATAAGGACATATGTTTTATAGTTAGGAAGCTAGTGTTACTATATCAAGAGTGCTAGTGTTTCTTTATCAGGGATTAGTTGAGTAATGTTATAGTAATAATAAGTACCTTGTGTGATGATATTTGGATTGGTGTATCAGTTAATATGGATAGAAAGATATTTGGAAGTAATAGTATAAGTGATCCAAGCAGTAGAGGAGAGAGACAATATATATATAGAAGTAAATAAGTATAGTACTTTGCTAAATTTGATTATAGAGGTCGTATGTATCAGGGAATAGTACGAGGGGTATAAGAATACCAGTGAGATATCATGGTGTTGTAATGGCTAGAAGGTAATTGCGTATTTATTATAATACTAATATACAAATAAGAACCTTAGGATGATTAACAAATGTTAGAGGATGAGTTACATTAAGTATCAGATAGAAAGAGATATCCTAGTAACAAGAGACGAAGTACTTTAAGTATTATGGAAGTTGAGGCAAGTAATTTTAGTATAATAATATAGAGGAGAGACATGAGTAACTTGGTATGAGGATGATATCTAAAAATACATATGAGAGCTGATGCCTTGTGTAGACAGTAACAAGATTTAAGTAAGGCATCCTATTGGGAATATTAGGTTGGACGAGGGTGTGCTAATAAAACACATGATTGAAAAGGTATACAAGTGTTCCTTGCAAGAGAATGATTGAGAAATTTTGGTGATTACAAGAATTAAAACAGAACAAGGGGTAGTATCTTAGCAGTGTTTTGTATAGTATCCTAAGTAGCAATTGCCAGTGTGCTAAGCATGTCCATGACCTAGAATTAGAGTATATCACTAGTATTTAGTAACCCTCAGTATTAAGAATGTCTTGATGATTAATGAATGCTTAGTGTGATGGAATAGGCCACAGGTGGCATAGCAGGTTATTCCGTACCAGTAAAGGGAGACATCTCAGCAGGACAGAGACTGAATTTCATGATAGTTAGAAACTATATCTAAGTATGATTTCTCTTTCAGTAGAATGATATGATTGTATGTTATAGGATATATATACTATTTTAGACTGTGATTGATGGGGTTTGACCATAATAAGATTTGTATGAATAGGATATGACTGACCCAAGACAGAGGGGTGAGAGTTTTAATTTCGAGGACAAAATTTTTCTAAGGGGGTAGATTTGTCACTACCACATTTTCTAGGAAAGAATATTTTAGTCATTTGGTAATTAATTAAATATTGTGCATGTTAAATTTTTATTTATTATATTATTTATTTATTATTAGTATGTTAGATTTATTTTTGGACTTATGTTAGTGGACCAAGTTGTTTAGTTTAGACTCATGGACCAACATTTAATTCTAGTTAGAATTGAGCCCAATAATTAGAAGCCCAATTATTAGGAGGATGATTAATTATGTTTAAACCCATTAGACTAGAAGCTTTTCTCCTTAATTAATTTCTTCATGATAGGCCTCAAGGGGTATTTTAGACTTTACATAGTAGCTTGAGGGAGGTTATTAGAGCATAAAGGGGATAAAAACTTTCTCTCTCTTTATTTTTTATTCCCGATCTAGAAAATTCCCTCAACCAAATCCCTACCAAATTTCCACCCAATTATTTCCCAAATCACCATTGGAGGCTATTAGAGCATGGATCTACAAGAAGGAAGCATAGATCTACAAGGAGGAAGCATGGTGTCACGCCCCAGTCCCAATAATACATAGGACTAGGACACGTAAGCATGCCAGCCGTATGGATATGGCAACTCCAATATATGGAAACCAATCCATACGTACGCTGTAATATGAATATAAAATCCACAAGTGGTATAAAATGTAATACAAGTCATAGGTTATAATCTAAATCTCATCCACCAAAATCATATAGAAAGAAATAACCAGTATTTATGAAACTAGATCTCAATAAGAAGTATCTAAAGATGATAGTTGGATGGAAACAAATCCACTACCAACTCAAATGGAAAAGTAAATACAATATAGATACAACTCACTCAACCAATAAGTACCAGCTACCAATCACGGCTCGAAGAGAAGACATCCACGAAGCATCTATATCCTTCCAAATCTGTGCTCCTGCAAACACTCAAGAACAGGTACACCTGGCAGCGGACCAGGTCCTCAGAGGGACATAACAAGTATACTTAAACACATGCCAATAGAGTACTGAAATAAATATCCAATGGTCGCCTAACCGTCTAAGTGAATGCAGTTAAGAACAACTTTCCCCACAAGTGAGCTATCTGGCTGAAAACTGGGATTTGGCATGGTTCTCTTTTGAAGAGCCAGGGGCCCAAAGGCACGTCGTCTTTTGAACGGCGGAGGCCCGCCAATGTATATATAAGGGTCATCATCACCCGTTTCTCCAGCGGAGAATCCGGGCTTCACGGAAAAAGTGTAAAGGAGCTCAAATGCGGTACTTGTTGTTCTCCCCACCCCATGCTCTAAGCATGTCATGTCCATGACACGATAAACCTCTAATAACTGCCAAGTCTACTAGCATGCAAAGTTTCTAACAGCAGTTATTCCTAACGCACGGCCCACACGTACAGGAGGCCAGACCTGTCACGCAGTCCGTGATCTATATGAGACTCACACTCGTGTAACCACTGTGTCACGGCCAATGAACCTAATGGTGCTACATGATAATGGGGTAGTCTCATGAACAAGGTCAATGCAATACATAAATAAAAACATATCGCGACGTCACCGTCGCGCGCATTTTATATAACAATTAAAATATATGAACTAAAGACAGAAAATAAAGATGCATGCAACATATGGAATATAAATGACAGTACAATGGCAAGGTATACTTGCCTGGCAAGGAAGCTGCAATGTACCAATAACCTGCTCCAGAAATTGCGGAGAACAAATCCAATATCCTATACACACATAATATAATATAATAAAATTATTAGTCATTACACTAGTGCACACACAACAATATTTATACTGGACTCAGGGGGTATACTAGGGGTATCACTAGTCATCTAACACGGTAAATTATGCGTTAAATTACGCGGGATCATATCTTCAAGTATTGTACGAAATCGGACAGTCAACTGACGGTGTCTACGCCAGTACATTAATGTACGCAAGGCGGACAATTCCCAAGTGTTTAGGGTCAACATGGTCAAGGTGAGTACGGGACAGTCCATGGCGTCCTAGGGTCATACAGTCTGAATATTTAGTCCTAATTTATAAATTAGCATAGTATTTAATTACTTATAATTTATGTACATACCATATATTTATATATTCTATATATAACACCCAAATATACATACCAATTGAATATGTGTATTAAATATCTATATAAATATATGTATATCAATGATTAATATACGCGTACACGTGCATATACGTACACGCATCTGGGTTCACCGACTCAGGGCATGATGTCAACTAACAGCCAATAAGCAATACTAATATCCTACTGGCATACACACAAGCACATATAAAAGAGAAAGATGGACAGGTTCGTACCTCGGAGTACGTACACGGAATCGGCTGGACGACGACGAAGAGATGCTGATGATGATGACGAGGGCAATGATGTTGCGATGATGATGATGGTAATGAAGATGACGAGGATGACAGTGATGACTGGGTTGATGACGTAGATGATGATTGGGATGACGGTGAGGGTGATGGAGTGGTGATGATGAATTGAGACGAGTATGATGTTGGTGGTGCTGATGATGATGATGAGGACGATGGTGTTTGACAAGGACGATGACGAGGATGGAGACTAGGATGATATGGGTGATGATGATGCAGGATGGTGATGTTAATGGGGATGTATTTATATTGATGGTGGATTGATGGTGAGATGACGATGGTACGATGCCGATGATGGAATGACGAAGAGGGGATGGCGAGGGTGATGGCTACGACGTAGATGACGATGGGGATGACAACTAGAACGTCGATGGCGATGGAGATGATAATGTGATGATGAGTTGTTAATGGTGCTGGTGTTAGTGATGATGGTTGTGTGAATGACACTCCGGCCAGGGAGGAGGTGGTCCGGTCAGGCCAGGGGGTGGTCCGGTAAGGAGGACAGGGTGCAGGAGGAGGAGAAGAGGTTGACGACGGAGGGAAGATGGCATTGGTGACGATGATGGGAGTTGATGGAGATGATGAAGAGGAGATTGATGAAGAGGATGAAGAGGAGGATGATGATGACTGCTGTCGACTGACCGGAGGCCGGCCAAGGGGAGGAGGAAAGACAGAGGAGGAGGAGAGCGGAGGAGACTGGTGGTGTAGGTGCAGGTGACTGCTCGCTGTGGTGATGGCTTGGTGCAGTCGGGCTCGGGGAGGAGTTCGGAGAAGAGAGGGCAGGAGCGGGGATGTCCGGCGTGGTGGCTGGCGACGTTCAGACGGAGAAGAGTAGCGGGGTCAGTGTTAATGGAGGAAGACGTCGGCGGTGATGGTTCATCGACGTGGGATTCGGGGTGGTCGAGTGCTGGCTCGAGGGGGAGCAGCGGGTCGAGGCTCCGGCAGCGGAGAAGAGCAGGACGGGGAAAGTCGACTGCTGGCTCGACGTTAATGGCGAAGGAGTCAGGCCGGCGCGGCTGTGCACAGGAGGAGGATGGTGAGGGAAAGTGGCAGATCGCCTCCGGCGCGGGTAGAGAAGGTGAGGCGGAGGGATGGAGATGAAGGTCGCCGTCCGGCGGGGATAGCAGGGAGGTGGAGCAGGGAAATGAGGTGGTCACGATGCTGGTAGGGGTGATGAGTCTGTCCTGGGCTTCGGCGGAGAGATGTCGAAGGGGGAAAGGCCACGGTGGCTGGGGGCATCTTCGGCGAGGAGGCCGACAGGGATGGCATGGATGAGGGATGCACAGGAATGGAGATGTCGGCTACTGGAGTTTAGCTTTGGAAGAATAGGAAAAATAAAGAAAAGGGGAAAAGAATTATTTATATACATATGTAAAACTTGGTTTGGGTTGACCTAGGGCAATGTGGGCTTGGCCAACTCTTCTTGTAGTGGGCCTTGGGCTCCATATCTTGGGATTGGACTTGGGCTCACATGAAGATGTTGGGCTATAAATTACAATTATTAATTGCAAGGGTTGGATTAAAATAGGAGGGCGATGATGCGCGTTTGAAATTCCAGAAAATTATGAGAAAATCCACGTGAAGGGAAAAATCGATTCCTTTGTGAATTGTCCAATGGTGGGGACACCTCTGTGCATTTTTGCATAAAAGCCCCCAACAATTGGAAAATTGCACAAAGGCGGAAATTGGATTTAATTAATTAAATTGAACCGCGCACGATATTCTAGAATTAATTAGGAGTACATGGGATTAAATCAGGCGGCCATAATTATCAGGGGCGTAGAGGGGATAGTGTAGAATATTAATAAAATCTGGGTTGCACAAAACGGTCAAGGTTGTGTCTCCAATTTCGATTGGAACGCACGAGGGTACAAAATTGGAATTTATAATTAATAAATAACGTCTGCGACGTTTGTTGTGCGGCTAAAATATAGTATCAGAGGGCAATGTTATAAGTTGCACAAGGGCCAGGAAAGTAGGCGGGCACGTCTAGGTCAATGTTGTGAAATTCGTAGATAGGCAACGGCTAGTGAGGTGCTCCAATTATCGAGCAACGGTAAGGTGCGCTACGTGTCATAATTATTCCGTAATTAAATTAAATGCCGTGTTCTAATTCAAATTGGTTCAAACTAGCCCTAATTTCACTATCTAAACCAAGTTGCCCTAATTTTGGGTGAGGGGGTTTACAATCTACCCAACTTAAAATAATTTCGTCCTCGAAATTAAACTAGGGTAGGGTTTCTCTATCTAACCTCACTTGATTACAGTCTAAAGAATCCTCCTTAAGTTAACATGGTAGTTTCTACCCAACTTAGAATTTACCCATCTATCATCTAAGGCTATACCTCTAAGAAGGCTATGTCCCAATTTATTTGATCATGTTATTTAATCCTCAAAGTCTTTTAACACCAATTATATCCTCCATGATATGCCCTTAATCACTTAAAAAAAAAGTAGTCACCAAACAATGTGATTGACCTATGGGGGATACCTAGTATTATCTATATATCAAACTTATACCAAGCAAGACGTTTCATCTTTTCGAAATAAGGAAAGACGTAGATCAATAAATAAGGGTTCAAGGGAGAAGTAATAGAATGCAAGTATGGGGATCAAGGCGTTTCAAGGAATCCAAGTGGGAATTGTCAAGGCAGTTGTGGACTGAAATCCTATTTGGTAAATCCGTATTCGCATGCTCGTATTAGTACAGTTATGTACTTGATATGATATGCTCTGACATGTCTAGGGCAAGTATATTCGTCTACTAATCCCTACATATCTCAATCCACGTAAAGTAGTTATGCGAAGGGCGAACCAAGCGTACTAAGGTTGATCAGACCGTAATACACTGATTCTGAAATGTATTAGTGTAGTACTCCAATAATACATGTCATGAACAGGCTCGATAAAGGATAAGCCTACAAAACTAGGCTATAATAGCAGCATAAGTCAAGGTAGTACAGAGATTATAGATACGCTGGATTATAATGAGAGATGTTACAAAATAATTCAAGTTGCAAAAACAAAACAACATAAGCAACAATAACAAAAGACCCTACAATCTCTACAGTTATCATACAACCTCCTTGTCTAAGTTGCTAGTCGACAGAATAGGGCATGAACCTCTAAATTCTACCGTCTGAATTAATACTGTCGTCTACTGCTAGCATACAATTAATGTTATCTTCTTATGCAAGTCTAAGGTCGGTGTCATTTGGTTATACTTCACCAATGGGTTTTAAGAGGACTGTGTGATACTAGGTGGTGAGGTATACTGCCCAAATTAAAAGAATTAACTAATACTGTGATTATCTTAAGAGGATCCTACAAAATAATCTTGCACATGTACATAGAACATAAACTCTTATTAGGGTCTCCTATTGCATTATATAGGTAAGGGTCAAGTGCTCATAGAACATGTGTCAATCATAGGGATAGAAGAGTTACTAGCCGTTAAGGGGAAGGGATCTAACTCGTATCGAAGTGAGGGTAAAATTACATGGTTTAAAAACTAAGGGTTAATCATCGGTCACAATCTACAAAACAACTTAAACTTATCAAGTTCTAACTACCAAGCATAAAAATTTTCACATTCAAGGCTACAACTATAATCCTAGCAAACTATGAGCCCTTAACAAAGAATAAAATTACTTGGTCTATAATCAGAAGTGTCAGAAGGCACGAGTTGAAAGATGAAGAGAAGAAATGTAATTAACCGTCGCAAAATAGCGAGCGCTATGGTCGCAGGGAAACAATATATAAAAATAAAGATAGAGGGCTCTAGATAGCATCATGGTTCTCTAAGGGGAGTGGGGTATTAGTTGCTATGTTCGGGGTATGATCAAGGGAGAAGTGTTGAGTACATTCCTCTAGGCTTCCTAGGGTGCTGTCTAATAATAAGGCAGTGATCTAAGTTTATAGTTCCAATATTATCTAACTATGAGAGTTGGGTTCAGTCATAATACTAAATTTTGGTTTTCTATTGGTTCCTCAATACTAGGTTCAACCATTATGGTAAACTTCTAACTACTCTAGTAGCGTCTATACTACTCTTAAGTCTTCATAATACATCAAGGGGGTAATGGTCAATTCATCTACGGGTAAGGGTGCTATGGTTCATTAAGTATTCTACTCAGTGATGTGTCAACACTCTAGTTGTACTCTGAATAGGAAGATTACTCTACTTATCTCCTAACAACAGGAACTTCTATATTCTAGGAGAAAGCTATACTTAAATAACTATTAGGGAAGCACATGAATCAAGCATGATGCAATTGTTCAAATAGAACAAATAGGAGGAAGATGAATCATAGTCAATGTGGATGAGATCCTATACTCTAGTCCTAGGTGCAGGCTTGTTCGGTACAGTAACTTAAACCGAGACAATATGCTCTAGACCTGCATGGGCCACCACAAAAACATGTCACGCCCCAGTCCCAATAATACATAGGACTAGGACACGTAAGCATGCCAGCCGTATGGATATGGCAACTCCAATATATGGAAACCAATCCATACGTACGCTGTAATATGAATATAAAATCCACAAATGGTATAAAATGTAATACAAGTCACAGGTTATAATCTAAATCTCATCCACCAAAATCATATAAAAAGAAATAACCAGTATTTATGAAACTAGATCTCAATAAGAAGTATCTAAAGATGATAGTTGGATGGAAACAAATCCACTACCAACTCAAATGGAAAAGTAAATACAATATAGATACAACTCACTCAACCAATAAGTACCAGCTACCAATCACGGCTCGAAGAGAAGACATCCACGAAACATCTATATCCTTCCAAATCTGTGCTCCTGCAAACACTCAAGAACAGGTACACCTGGCAGCGGACCAGGTCCTCAGAGGTACATAACAAGTATACTTAAACACATGCCAATAGAGTACTGAAATAAATATCCAATGGTCGCCTAACCGTCTAAGTGAATGCAGTTAAGAACAACTTTCCCCACAAGTGAGCTATCTGGCTGAAAACTGGGATTTGGCATGGTTCTCTTTTGAAGAGCCAGGGGCCCAAAGGCACGTCGTCTTTTGAACGACGGAGGCCCGCCAATGTATATATAAGGGTCATCATCACCCGTTTCTCCAGCGGAGAATCCGGGCTTCACGGAAAAAGTGTAAAGGAGCTCAAATGCGGTACTTGTTGTTCTCCCCACCCTATGCTCTAAGCATGTCATGTCCATGACACGATAAACCTCTAATAACTGCCAAGTCTACTAGCATGCAAAGTTTCTAACAGCAGTTATTCCTAACGCACGGCCCACACGTACAGGAGGCCAGACCTGTCACGCAGTCCGTGATCTATATGAGACTCACACTCGTGTAACCACTGTGTCACGGCCAATGAACCTAATGGTGCTACATGATAATGGGGTAGTCTCATGAACAAGGTCAATGCAATACATAAATAAAAACATATCGCGACATCACCGTCGTGCGCATTTTATATAACAATTAAAATATATGAACTAAAGACAGAAAATAAAGATGCATGCAACATATAGAATATAAATGACAGTACAATGGCAAGGTATACTTGCCTGGCAAGGAAGCTGCAATGTACCAATAACCTGCTCCAGAAATCGCGGAGAACAAATCCAATATCCTATGCACACATAATATAATATAATAAAATTATTAGTCATTACACTAGTGCACACACAACAATATTTATACTGGACTCAGGGGGTATACTAGGGGTATCACTAGTCATCTAACACGGTAAATTATGCGTTAAATTACGCGGGATCATATCTTCATGTATTGTACGAAATCGGACAGTCAACTAACGGTGTCTACGCCAGTACGTTAATGTACGCAAGGCGGACAATTCCCAAGTGTTTAGGGTCAACATGGTCAAGGTGAGTATGGGACAGTCCACGGCGTCCTAGGGTCATACAGTCTGAATATTTAGTCCTAATTTATAAATTAGCATAGTATTTAATTACTTATAATTTATGTACATACCATATATTTATATATTCTATATATAACACCCAAATATACATACCAATTGAATATGTGTATTAAATATCTATATAAATATATGTATATCAATGATTAATATACGCGTACACGTGCATATACGTACACGCATCTGGGTTCACCGACTCAGGGCATGATGTCAACTAACAGCCAATAATCAATACTAATATCCTACTGGCATACACACAAGCACATATAAAAGAGGAAGATGGACAGGTTCGTACCTCGGAGTACGTACACGGAATCGGCTGGACGACGACGAAGAGATGCTGATGATGATGACGAGGGCAATGATGTTGCGATGATGATGATGGTAATGAAGATGACGAGGATGACAGTGATGACTGGGTTGATGACGTAGATGATGATTGGGATGACGGTGAGGGTGATGGAGTGGTGATGATGAATTGAGACGAGTATGATGTTGGTGGTGCTGATGATGATGATGAGGACGATGGTGTTTGACAAGGACGATGACGAGGATGGAGACTAGGATGATATGGGTGATGATGATGCAGGGTGGTGATGTTAATGGGGATGTGTTTATATTGATGGTGGATTGATGGTGAGATAACTATGGTACGATGCCGATGATGGAATGACGAAGAGGGGATGGCGAGGGTGATGGCTACGACGTAGATGACGATGGAGATGACAACTAGAATGTCGATGGCGATGGAGATGATAATGTGATGATGAGTTGTTAATGGTGCTGGTGTTAGTGATGATGGTTGTGTGAATGACACTCCGGCCAGGGAGGAGGTGGTCCGGTCAGGCCAGGGGGTGGTCCGGTAAGGAGGACATGGTGCATGAGAAGGAGAAGAGGTTGACGACGGAGGGGAGATGGCATTGGTGACGATGATGGGAGTTGATGGAGATGATGAAGAGGAGATTGATGAAGAGGATGAAGAGGAGGAGGATGATGATGACTGCTGTCGACTGACCGGAGGCCGGCCAAGGGGAGGAGGAAAGACAGAGGAGGAGGAGAGCGGAGGAGACTGGTGGTGTAGGTGCAGGTGACTGCTCGCTGTGGTGATGGCTTGGTGCAGTCGGGCTCGGGGAGGAGTTCGGAGAAGAGAGGGCAGGAGCGGGGATGTCCGGCGTGGTGGCTGGCGACGTTCAGACGGAGAAGAGTAGCGGGGTCGGTGTTAATGGAGGAAGACGTCGGCGGTGATGGTTCGTCGACGTGGGATTCGGGGTGGTCGAGTGCTGGCTCGAGGGGGAGCAGCGGGTCGAGGCTCCGGCAGCGGAGAAGAGCAGGACGGGGAAAGTTGACTGCTGGCTCGACGTTAATGGCGAAGGAGTCAGGCCGGCGCGGCTGTGCACAGGAGGAGGATGGTGAGGGAAAGTGGCAGATCGCCTCCGGCGCGGGTCGAGAAGGTGAGGCGGAGGGATGGAGATGAAGGTCGCCGTCCGACGGGGATAGCAGGGAGGTGGAGCAGGGAACTGAGGTGGTCACGATGCTGGTAGGGGTGATGAGTCTATCCTGGGCTTCGGCGGAGAGATGTCGAAGGGGGAAAGGCCACGGTGGCTGGGGGCATCTTCGGCGAGGAGGCCGACAGGGATGGCATGGATGAGGGATGCACAGGGATGGAGATGTCGGCTACTGGAGTTTAGCTTTGGAAGAATAGGAAAAATAAAGAAAAGGGGAAAAGAATTATTTATATACATATGTAAAACTTGGTTTGGGTTGACCTAGGGCAATGTGGGCTTGGCCAACTCTTCTTGGAGTGGGCCTTGGGCTCCATATCTTGGGATTGGACTTGGGCTCACATGAAGATGTTGGGCTATAAATTACAATTATTAATTGCAAGGGTTGGATTAAAATAGGAGGGCGATGATGCGCGTTTGAAATTCCAGAAAATTATGAGAAAATCCACGTGAAGGGAAAAATCGATTCCTTTGTGAATTGTCCAATGGTGGGGACACCTCTGTGCATTTTTGCATAAAAGCCCCCAACAATTAGAAAATTGCACAAAGGCAGAAATTAGATTTAATTAATTAAATTGAACCGCGCACGATATTCTAGAATTAATTAGGAGTACATGAGATTAAATCAGGCGGCCATAATTGTCAGGGGCGTAGAGGGGACAGTGTAGAATATTAATAAAATCTGGGTTGCACAAAACGGTCAAGGTTGTGTCTCCAATTTCGATTGGAACGCACGAGGGTACAAAATTGGAATTTATAATTAATAATAACGTCTGCGACGTTTGTTGTGCGGCTAAAATATAGTATCAGAGGGCAATGTTATAAGTTGCACAAGGGCCAGGAAAGTAGGCGGGCACGTCTAGGTCAATGTTGTGAAATTCGTAGATAGGCAACGGCTAGTGAGGTGCTCCAATTATCGAGCAACGGTAAGGTGCGCTACGTGTCATAATTATTCCGTAATTAAATTAAATGCCGTATTCTAATTCAAATTGGTTCAAACTAGCCCTAATTTCACTATCTAAACCAAGTAGCCCTAATTTTGGGTGAGGGGGTTTACACATGGATCTACAAAGAGGAGCAAGGATCTACAAGTTGAAGGCCAATTTTACCAATTTTGGAGGTTAAATAGGGAATCCATCTCCAAATAGGTTCAATTCAGTTTTTCTCCTTAAATTAGGTTCTAAATCTGAGAATTAACTATGAAAAATTAACCCATATGTATAGGCTACCCATACAATTTAATTTTGTGTTCATAGGAGGCCTATTGAGAAAGTTATGGTACTTTTTGTGTCAATTTTGGTAGAATTTCGAGATTGATATTTGTTGTGTGTGTTAATTGGTCCTATAGATCAATTTGGCATGTGCTTGTGTGTTTGGGGCTAGTGTCGTATCCATAATTGGGTACGTGTAGGTCGTATCCCATCAATTTGGTGATACGTATTAATTTTGGAGTTTTTCTCCGACACGGGACTTTGTACATGTCATATTTTGACAGGACACATAGATTTATATTTGACTCTTTGTATTGTTCATAAATAATATATGTGACTTATTCGTGTCCTTCGGAGTACGTTTGGATGTGTGGTGGACTCGTGTCACATGCGAATCCTAGATCTAGTGGTATACGGAGTGATACGATCTATGTGTTAGTATAATATAAATATTAGATCTATTTCTCTTGTCATTGTGATGTAATTTTATTGTATATATATATATATTGTTGTGACAATATTTATATATTATTGTGTCTTAGATCTATGTATTTGGTATGTACTATTTGTGTATATATTATAAGTAGCTATTCTTCTACATATGTATATATTGTAGTATATATATATATATATATATAGTATATATGTTATGTGTAAATATATATATATGTTGTTACTATATATATGTATGTTATTATTATTATATGTATTTATTATGTACATATATTCTATATAGTTGTAACTATGTATATATATGATACTATATTGTAACTATGTATTATTGTGTAAGTATATATATATATATATATATATATATATATATATATATATATATATATATATATATATATATATATATATATATATATATATATATATATATATATATATATATATATATATATATATATGTATATTTAAATGGATATTTATATGTTGTTATATTTATATTTATATGTGGATGTTATATGATTATATATACATAAACATATATGTATAGTTATATATATACATATTAATATGTATGTGTGTGTATGTTACTATGTATATTATGTACATAATACTATGTGAGGTTGTGTGTAAAATTATTATTAGTATTTATGCCTATGATATATATATATATATATATATATATATATATATATATATATATATATATATATATATATATATATATATATATATATATATATATATATATATATATATATGTTGTGTATATATATATGTATATTATTATGTATAGTTATTTGTACATAATAATATTTTGAGAGTGTTGGTATATTTATGGTAGTATATGTGCATTGGTATATATATACCAATGCACATATACTACCATAAATATACCAACACTCTCAAAATATTATTATGTACAAATAACTATACATAATAATATACATATATATATACACAACATATATATATATATATATATATATATATATATATATATATATATATATATATATATATATATATATGTTTCAGCGACAGCAGGAGAGTGTCGCAACAGCAAGCGTCGAAACAACAAGCATCAAAACAGCAAAGAAATAGCAACAGCGGCAACAACTTATCAGCGACAGCAGTCAGCGACAGTTGTTGGAAACTGTGGCTGAAACAACTGTGTATCAGCAGAGTATCAGAAGCTTCAGCGATAGTTTTACTGACAGTGCAGGAAATTATCACAAAAACTGCAGTGTATCTATATACACAGCAGCTTATCGACGACAGTGGACAAGGGCTTTTAATGACAAGTTTGGCAATTTTTAATATATTAGATATTAATATATATATATAGATATATATGTATATATATATGGTAATTAATATATACATATATATGTTCCTAATTTCTATTTGTGCTTTAGTATACTATATGTATAATATATTTAGTTGTAACATGTAATATTATTGGAATAGTTAGTATATTTTAGTTATCTATTGTTATGAGTATCTTTAGTTAAATATATTATATATTTGTAGGTATGTATGTATGTACGTATATATGTATTAGTATTTAGTGTGTAGTTGGTAGTTAGTTTTTATTCTATTTAGTACATACTAGAAGTTATATTTGATTGATATATGTATACATGTAGTTATTGATGGGTAGTTAGTACATATATGAAGTTTTGGCAATTACCTTGAGATACCAAGGTAAGTATCAAGATATACCAAGGTATGAGTAGTAGGTATTGGCATAGTAATAGGATAGTTGTAAACTATTTATGGGTGGATATTAAGATGACTAAAATAAGGTATATAGTATTGTATAAATATTAAATGCATGGTAGTTTATAATTATTATTGGGTAGTTAGTATGAATAAGGTTTTTAATTTACCTTGAGATACCAAGGTAAGTATCAAGGTATTGGAGGATAATCAAGGTATTGGGTTTGGGTATCTAGATAGAGGTTTAGTATTGTGATACCAAGTTGGTTCAAAACCAAGATAATCATTTAGCATTTGTAATTATGATTTATATATTTAATATTACTTTATTATAGATATGTGATATTTATCTATTGTTTGCATATCATGAGATACGGTATCTTAGTATCCTAAGTTGTAGCTTGTATGGCCTAGATCGATTCATAGTGTGTGAGCCCAATATAGTTGACCATAGTTTGACTATAGCTGACTATAGTTGACTTAGAGTTGACCTAGTTTGACTTTTGACTTAGAATTGACTTGTTGACCTAGAAGTTGACTAGTTTAACTTATTCTCATTCCAGAACCTTGTATTAATAAAATATTCCATATATAGGTCTGTGTGGCACCAGTTCAGACATATTTTGAAATTCATTGCTCTAGACCGCAGGCGAGTACATTCTCTGATAGTTTCTCATTTATGATATCCTCTATTTTTATTGTATCTAGTGTAGATATCCATATTTCTTGACACGATGGTTACACGGATTGGTATATCCGGATCTCGTCATGCGATGTTATTCCTTGTATATTGTGTATCTTGTATAAGTCTTGTTTCATTGATTATCTTGTGCATGTACAGACACTGATTCTCGGAAAGAGTCGCTATCTTCTTGGGGAATCCCGTGCCATAGCATACCATGATTGGATCCACTATACCAGTCGGGGTTAGGGATTATATAGTATAGATATTTGATCATACCCTCCTTGTACAAGTCTTGTTCCTTGTGAGTGTTGATCATACACCGTATGTATGATTAACCAGGCCATTTACTCTTGTGCAGGTTTCTAAGCCGATCATATGTTAAAGCTGGTACTCACTCACTTAGTTATTAGTATTCTTGTTCATTGCCATATTGTTCATTCTTGTATTTATTTCCAGTATTGCCTTTATTGCGTATCTCTTGTACATGTATATGCATCTTGTATATTCATATTTATTTACTGTTACATAGTTTATATCATTGATTAGAACTACTGTTAGAGACGTACTTCGTTCCATTCCTGATTGAAAAATATTTTTCAGAGGATACGAGAGATTGGTGTCCGACATACTATGGACTTTGACTTATAGATGGTGCAGACTTAGACCCAGTAGTTTTCATAGTTAGTTTCTTTATGCATTTTGGTACCGGATTTATTTTTGGCTTATAGTTTATGATTGGATATTGATTTTATTGTTGATTATTATATTTTGGTGTATAGTTAGACTTCCTTCATATTTTCTCGTGCTTTAGATTATGATTGAGTTTTGTGTAAGCTATCATTGGCAGACTTTGTATTATTGTGAGATATTTAGATAGTATAGTTGACCAATACAACGTTCTACCGCCGATGCTGCGGCGTAGGCTGGGCGTTGTTTCCGACTTGCATCCCTACACTGGGTGCGGGTTGTGACAATCCGATCCAGAGCAACTCTTCAAAGAACTGACATGGGTCAAAGCCCCTTTCGGTGGAACTACTCTACACCTAACACACGCAGTTAATAAGATAGATAGTAAATGCATAAAAGCAAAAAACCAAATTTTACAAAAATTATAGCATGTATAACCTACTTTATACAGAACATAACTCCTATTATATGAATAAAAATACCATCAAATTATACTTTTGGAAAGATTATGGAATACTCTTCAATTTTTGTTTAGACATAATCAAATTTTGACAAAGTTTAATAGGTCAACACTGGTCTACAAAATAAGGTATAAAATGAACCAGATTTCGTTTTCCAGAATTGCACGTTGATGGTGCATAGCCAATAACTCCTATTAAATACACCTGAATGCTATCGTAATATATTCGGTTGGAAATTGTATTGAATTCTTTTCGATTTTTGTTCATACATATCTTGGTTTTGATGAAGTTTAATAGGTCAAAATTGGCATACACAAAAATGTGTACATAGGTTCCAAATTTTGATTCCAAGATTATACACCTCTGTTACACGACTAAAAATTTCTATCATATGAATTCAAACCCTACCATATCATATATCATTGGAAAGCTTATCGAATTCTCTTCGATTTTCATTTCGAAAAAATTAAATTATGACAGGGTTTCGTAGATGAAAAATGACTCGGGAAAACACTGTACCGCAGGAACGAATTCAGCTCTACGTTTTCTAATTCTAAATCATGTCCAAGCCTTATATGGGTGTGTCACCTTAATAAAAAAATCTCTTATAATTATGTTCTAAACCATGTATGTTATTCTTAAAACTTATCTAGAATAAATACTTAATTTGAACAATAAAAGCAAACTAAAACAAAATGGAAAGTACACAAAAGAAGATTCGTACAAGAAGTACAAATAGTTGAAGGACTAGCTTTGGCTTTCTAGGGTTTGTAGATAATGTAGATATGAAAATCTAGGGTTAGAAAATAGTAGGAGAGTTAGGAAAGATGGTGATGATATAAAGTGGTCAAAGACTTATGTAGGAAAGCAAGTCTTTAATACATACATATATATATATATATATATATATATATATATATATATATATAAGAAGTTCTTATATATTAAAGTATTACTCATTATCTATACTAGATATAAAGGATCAAACCAACATATAATTGGACCATCCCATAGCCGGCCAAGCAAAGGGAAGGGTAGTAGCTTCCTTAGGAAGCTTGGGTAGGGGTATTTTAGTAATTTAGGTTTAATTAATAAGGATGCTAATTAAACCTATTCTCCTAATTTAAAACACCTCTTTACACTAAATCAAACCCTAATAATGAATGATATGGTACATACTAATACCTCTAATAAAATAAAAATATTTATGTATAATAAATAATAATATTATATTAGAAATTTTGGGAACCTGAAAAATCATATTAAAATAATGCATTTTTTTGTAAAGCTTATTTTTCATAAAATCTGTATTTCCAAATAAATAGTAATAATAATAATTAAAAATAAATTTTGGAACCAACTAGACACTCTGCCCTCTTTAGAAAAATTTCGTTCTAGGAATTCAAATTATGCTAATAGAAGTATATCAAAAGTATTTAAGCTTTTTTAAAACAAATCTTGAGTGCCAAATAGATAGAGATACTATTTCCGCATATCTTCTTTCTGTTTCTAGGTAGATTCACCCGTTGAATCTTTACTCCATGCCAGTCATATCAGAGATATGCTTTTGTTCTTGAGTATCTTTTCTCTTCTATCCAAAATTTTTATTGGTTGTTGTTCTATTCGGAGTGTCAGACCCACTGTTATCTCTGAATGGTCCAGTATATGATTTGGATCTTGTACATATCTTCAAAGTTGTGAGATATAAAATACATCATAAATTCCTTCTTGTGTTGGAGGTAAGGCCAATATGTATGATACCTCTCCAATTCTTTCAATTACATCAAATGGTCCATTGTACCTTGGGCTTAATTTTCCTCGAGTTCCAAATTTGATTATTTCTCGAGATGGAAATTTTTTAAGAATTCATGATCGCCAGGTTAAAATTCTAAAGATCTTCTATGTTTATCTGTCCACATCTTTTTCCTGTCTTGAGCTACCTGAAGAAGACTCCTTATAGCTTTAATCTTGTCGACAGTTTATACCACCATTTCTGGACCCAATAATTATCGTTCACTACATCACTCCAACATATAGGAGATCGATACTTCCTTCCTTACAAAGCTTCAAATTGTGCCATTTTAATGTTGGCATGATAATTGTTATTATATGAGAATTCAATTAGATGAAGATGATAATCCTATGATCCTCAAAAATCAAAAGTATATGCTTTCAACATATCTTCAAGTGTTTAAATAGTTCTTTCTGATTGGCCATCTATTTATGGGTGATATGTTGAGCTAAAGTTTAAACGTGTGCTTAGACTTTCTTGTGGGCTATGTCTGAAACTATGCTTGAAGGTACTCCATGCAGACTAACAATTTGTATCATATACATTTCAGTTAATATTTCAGTTGATTGACCAACTCAAAATGGTAGAAATTGAGCGAATTTTTTAAGTCTATCCACGATAACCCAAATAGCATTGTTAGCATTCTTACTCCTTGGAAGTCCTAATATGAAGTCCATAGTAATATGATCCCATTTCCATTCTGGTATTGGTAATGGCTGAAGAAGTCCTGCAGTCCTATGGTGCTCTGCCTTTACTTGTTGACACACTAGGCATTTTTATACAAATCTTGCAAAAAAATATTTTATTCCATGCCACTAAAATTTTTGTTTGAGATCTTTATACATTTTTGTACTCCCTTGATAAATATAATATTGAGGGTTATGTGACTCTGACATAAATTCTGTTCTTAGATCTCCTTTTGGTACACATAATCTGTGTTCAAACCTCAATGTTCCATCTGGATATTTACTTATTCCAGTCTGAAGCCCTATTTCAGTCTTCTTCCATAATTCTTGTAATTTAACATCTTCTTGTCGAGTTGTTTTGCTTCTCTCTACTAAAGATGACTGAACGTAGAAGTTAGCCCATAATCCTTCTGTCCTTGGATATATAATTTTAATTCTATTTTTTAAAATCATCAAGGATTTCTTTTGGTGTGTTCATAAAAAATGCTATAGGTCTTCTACTTAATGCATCTGCTGCTTTATTTAATTTGCCAGAATAATATTCCAGTTCCATATCAAAGTCCTTAAGTAACTCTAACCACCTTCTTTGTCTCATATTTAACTCTTTCTGAGTGAATATATATTTCAAACTTTTATGGTCAGTATAAACTTTAACGCTTTTACCATATAGTTAATGCCTCCATAATTTAAGTGCAAACACTACTACTGCAATATGTAGATCATGTGTTGGATAATTTCTTTCAGGTTGCTTCAACTGACGAGAGGTATATGTTATAACTCTTCTATGTTGCATTAGTACAAAACCCAGGCCTTTACCAGAAGCATCGCTATAAATTTAATAACCCCCAGATCCGCTTTGTAATAGTAGAACAAGTAATGTAATAAGTATCTTACAATTCTTCAAATGCTGCCTAATATTTGTCTGTCCAGATAAATTTCTCATCCTTCCTTGTCAAACGGGTTATAGGTTCAGAAATCCTATAATTTTTTTCTATATTTTTCTGTAATATCTTGCTGTCCCTAGAAAACTTTGGATTTCTGCTATAGATTTGAGTACAGGCCATAATTTTACTGCTTCTACTTTCCTTGGATCAATTAAAATTCCTTCGCCACTGATGTTATGGCCAAGAAAAGATATAGGTCTAGCCAAAATTTATATTTGCTAAGCTTACCGTATAATTGTTCTCGTCTCAAAGTTTGAAGTACTATCTGTAGATGTTCTTCATGTTCTTCTTCATTCTTGGAATATATCAAAATATCATCGATGAATACTATGACAAATTAATCCAAGTATTGGTAGAAAATACGATTCATAAGATCCATAAAGTTTGTAGAAGCATTAGTTAATATAAATGGCATAACTAAGAATTCGTAATGCCTATATTGGGTTCAAAAAATAGTTTTTGATACATCTTCTTTCTTTACTTTGACTTGATGACAACCTGACCTCAAATCAATTTTTGAGAACACTTGTGCCCCTCAAAGTTGATCAAATAACTCATCAATTCTTGGTAATGGATATTTGTTCTTGATAATCACCTCATTCAATGTTCTATAATTAATGACTAGTCGTAATGTGTCATCTTTCTTCTTCACAGACAAGCCTGGTGCTTCCCAAAGTAAAACACTTGGTTGAATAATTTTAGTCGACAGTTCATTTATTTGTTTATTCAATTCTACTAATTCTTTCTTATTCATTGGATACATTTTTTTGCTACTGATGCTGCTCCAGGAACCAGATCTATAGTAAACAATATTATTCTGTCTGGTGGTAGTTCCGATAATTCATCAAAAAATACATCCTTAAATTCTGATACTATCCTAGGGAATTGTTCTTCTTCAATATTTTGGAATACACCTCGAATTGGCATCCTATGTTCTTCATTCTTCTCTGTTTGATCTTCCTTATGATCTCGAATAAATTTACGTATTTCTCTTCATGGAAGTTGAAATATAACTCTTCCTTGAGCACAATCTATATTAGCTACTACTAATGTCAACTAGTCCATTCCGAAGACTGTATCATAATTGATCATTGGAAAAACTAATTGGAATGATTTACCTCCAATTCTAATTGTACAGGCTTTACATATATGATTGACTTCTACCAACCCATTTACGGTTAAAATTATCAATTTATTAGGTTATGGTCCAGTTTTAATCTCATGTAAACATATAAACGTAGCAGATATAAAGGAATGTGTAGCGCCGGAATCAAATAATACTGTTGCTGGATAAGATGAAACTAATATTATACCTGTCACAACTTCTCCAAAAACTTCCTCCTCATTAGTATCCATCAAGAAAGCCTGGCCATGCTTCTTCTTTCCAGTATAACTTTGGTGTGTTCTTTGTGCTTGTTGGAATTGTTTCATTTGGGGTGGTAATAGAGGCCTATACCGACTTCATGTAGGTACCATAGTTTGTATCACTAGTTCTGCCTGTTATATTGGCCTTGGGGTATTTAACATAGGCCTTAGTACATTTTCCTGAACTACCTGACCCTACATTCATCGGCCTTGGTACAAATTATTGATATGGCGCCATAGGCCCTGTCATAGACATCTGGGGATACTGTGTAATTTGATGATATGTTGCTCCACATCTTAAACATCATCTATTATATTTTCTACATTGATTCTTCAAATGGCCTGGTTTTCTACATCAATTGCATATAGGCACACCCTTCGATATTGTCATATGTGGTCGCTTGGCTTGACCTTCCCATTGGTTCTTTGAAAATATCATGGTTCAAAGTTTCTATAACGCAGACCTGCTACCTAGATGTAGACTGTTGCATATCTGTAACGCAGACCTGTATGTGTCACCACTGAAAATATGTCACGCCCCACTCCTAATATATGGTAAGTCGAGAACGTAACAAGCATCCCCAAGCTACGTGTTTTACAAATAAACCTATATTCATAACCACGATTGTTGCTTGTACTAAACCATCAACAAGTAAGAACTAAGTATACTCACAATATCAAGCTTTTACAATTACAAATCACAAGTCTGAACTATGTTTTCAAAAGAAAATATACAAGCTACTCACTAAAATATACAACCATATAACTATACTTACTAAAATATACAACCATATAACTATCTCTCATAAAGATTAATACAAGTTCATACAAAATTTTGTTCATCGCAGACAAGATGACGACTCAGCTGGGGAATACTTTATCCTCTAACGAGAAAGTGATAGCTCAATGCGATGTTGTATCGTTTGGCTCGATGCAGAAGACCTTGGTCGTGAAGTTCGACTAACAAGCATATGAAAAAATTCTCCATTCTAGGAGTAGTGCTCGCTCCTCATCCATACTCAAGTTAAGGAAGACCCGCAAAGTATGGGTGCCCAAGCCTCGTCACACATATTTCAAAGTTGCTGTCAAAAAGAAAAAAAAAGCATTCTGATTGACGAGAAATCCCATACAATTCTGTCAACAAAGTTCAGATAAATGACTTGGTGGATAACTCCCTTACGTTAAACAAGGGATACAAATCATGCAACTCACGCAATATCAAGCAAAGGGTGATCCACACCCAAGCTTCTGAGCCCATGCATATTCATTATAATATTGGGCAAGCAAGTTATGGACTCTGCTTTCCAAGCCAATCTCTCTACATGCGCGCTCTTCAAAGAGATAAAAGTTTCTCCAGAATCCATGCCAGCAGAAGAAAAACTACAAGCACACTAATGAATCTAAAGTCAATAAAAATTATTCTCCTCACATCATGATTATGTGCACAGTGGTGGGAAAGTTATGCACCACTCATCAGAAGCCTATTATTAGTATTCCATGCCAAGACATTAATGCAAAATTAAATGCACATAGGCAAACTATGCTAACTCTGTCTACGCCACAGAAAGTGCACTAAGCAGGGTCAACCTCTTCACAACGTGTAGTTTGTACGCGTGTACATAAGAAAACTGCTAGGGACAACTTCCTCTCATCCGTGAGAAACAAAAGCTTGAGAGATGAAAAATTACTCCCTAATTAAGCCAATACCTTACTCTATACACAGGGGACCAAAAATGTGCATATAAGATTCAATATATCTCATATAAAGAGGCAGAGTCTATCCTCTTCCTTCTTTTCTCTTCCCTCTTCTGATTTATGTGAGCTTATTGTACAAAAGCGTAAGGGGAGATCCTTTTGACTTTGCAACAATGTTTCCTAATGAATATTTTTGCATTTATTATAAGATTGTAATCAAATATTGCTGTACATCAGCAAATAGTTTATGTTTGACTGATTGATTTATACTATGTCTCCCAAATCTTGACATACAAAGAAAGCTGACAACCAGGAGTATGATGATGACGAACCGTTCTTTGCTCCAGCATACATGGCTTCGCATCTTCCCCGTGGCAGGAGATAATCAAGATGAAGTTCTTCAAGAACACCCAGCCATAGGATATTTGACTAACTCGTCGACTCCTTTGAAAGAGTATACATAAATACCCATTCCCAAAGATGGGAGCTCGTTCTTCACGGGAATACCTATTCCTCAGAATCCGAGGCCGGGGTAGCAATCCCCCTGATTCTGAAACTAACAGTGCAGATTTTAACTACACGGTTCTTTCTACCAATCCCTTTGTTGTACCCAAAGATGTTAGTATCTATGCCATCGGTGACGAACAAGATGCTCCCCCATCAGGATGTACCGAACAACGTATCAACTTATTAGAGGCCGCACTCAGGGACATGCACACCATGATGCAAAATATGCACCAAATGGTGATTACTTAATATTCTGCTACACCAGCTCCTATCAAAGTGGCTCCATTCATACTTCACAACCTACTCCTGGAACAATACCCCTGCAGGCTAACACAAATCTAGAAGTAGTCCCAAACCAAGATTTAGTAGCTCCAACTCTGAATCCTACCAATACTGGGAGTGGACCTCCATCTGTGGTAATATATGTTCACCCAGGATCTTACTAGTCAGCTGCACCACTCCTGCAAGAAGATCCTCTCGAACCTATCCGGGTGTTGCGTACACATGTCGATATTTTAATGAACAAAGATGAACTCCGCAAGCTTGGCATAAAATAACCTAATCCTCCTCTTTGGGATAATGTTCCCCTCCATCCTAAATACAAACCCAAATAAATAGTCTTGTTTGAAGGAAAGACATCGTCGAGCTAATATATTAAGTACTTCAATATTATGACAGCTCACCTGGAGAAAGATGATGCTCTCCTTACCAGATTATTCGTGGGATGCTTGGTTGGCATAGCCTACGATTGGTATCATAGTTTACCTGATAACTGTATATTCTCGTTTGATGACATGAAGTATCTTTTTCTCTCACGATTCTACGAGGGAGGCATGGATATGACGATGTCTTCGTTTATCAATATCAAACAGAAGGAGAAGGAATCCTCCCACGAATTCATAGAGCATTTTAGGCAAGCAACTGAAGTTGCCTCTCGGTATTCCAAATTTCGCATTTATCGCTACTCGCCAAAAGAATCTGCTACCTATAGTAGGTTTCTAGACAGGTCCAACTCAATTTCAAGACTGGGCGGAGTTTATCATCGGGGCCGAAGCTGCTGAAGGTAACACGAAATTGGCACGTAACCTGGGGATAAAAATGACTAATACGGAAGGGAAGCGCTTCTCCAACAACAACAACAATGCGAATAATCGTAACAGCAAAGAAAATAAGTCCTTAGCAATAAACTTGGCAAAGCGACCCACCTCTCCTTCAGCACAAAAACCTCCAAAATCTTCCAGACCTAAGGAGGAATATTCCTTTGAGGAGAGAGATATCCACAATATTTTGACTGTCTGATAAAAAGTAGCAGGTTGTAGTTGCCCGATATTAAACAACCAGAGGAGATTGGTAAAACAGATGACCCAAAGTACTGCTTATACCCTCGGTATATACATCATCCTACCAAGGCTTGTTATGTCTTGAAAAAGAAAATATAACAGTTGATACCTAAAGCTAGCACCCTTCATAATGGGGAGAAGACGGTTACCGCCAATATAGTGTCTCTTCAATTTAGTAATTTTCCAGCACAAGAAGTCCCTAACGACGCCATTCCAATACCGCGAGCTACAATAGAAGTGGTAAATCTCCTGCCTCCTTGAAGCCAAACAGAGGGGTTGGTGCCTCTTACCACATATCATTGGTGAGTATATGTGGATTCATCCCGACCTACTGCCAGATTGGGACCAGGGAGCAGCATCTTCTAATTCAAAATCCAAGAAGGGCAAGAAGTATAAACCATGCAATATTTTTTCTTCGGATCATCACTCAGATAGAGAAAAAGATCAACGTCAAGAAGACATACCTCTCGAGATTAGATTTCAAAATCTAAACATTGCTCCACCAAGCTCTACTCGCAAGCTTTGCTTGACCTACCGGCAATGGTGCATGAGTGGAAGTGTTCTGCAGAATAGAGCACAACAAATCTTCATTGCTTATGAAGGTGTTCCTACACAAATTTTATTTTCTCCTTCTATAATTAGAGCATCAAGCTCAACTAGTGTGGCTGAGAAGAAGCGTCCCCAATTTTATCACTATAGCCAATAATCTGTACCCTTGATGCAAAATATGGGATACGATTTACAGAAAGCTGAAGGTTTAAATTTTGTCATTGGACAACATATTCCTCTACAACTCCAAGGGCAGTATAACAAATCTCGTAGAGGATTGGGTTACGATCAAATTATCCTACAGACTCAATCCAAAAAAGTGGCATGCCAAAAAGAAACTCATAACTTGTAACATGATAATTCTTGCTTCGATGCCCGAAGAAGAATTCATGACTGGTACCAGGTTCGGTAAAGATTATCATAAAACTTATTAGTCTATCCTGAATGATGATCTTGATATTCCTTCTACTTCATCAACTTCGGTTGATCCAGTCACAGCCGAACCTGGTCCTTCGAAGCCAACTGTGGCAGAGAAAGGGAAGCAAAAAGAAGTACGCTTTGAGAAATCCATGAAGAAGAATGTACCTCAAGGACTTGAAAATCCCTACAATTTTGATATTGGCACAACTTGCCAATACTCCAGCCCGACTTTTCTTATTCGAATTACTTCGTCTGTCGAAGGATACTCGTGAAGCTTTGAGCGATGCTATGATACATGCAGACTAATGCTTAGCTCAACTCAAGACTCCTGATGAAGAACCACTAGCGTGCCCTTAATGCCACTACCTGATCGAGAAGATTCCTAATACCACTTTCAGGCAAGATGATATTCTACTGAAGAATAACTGGCATAATTGGCCTCTGAATTATACCAGTTACATCGGATCTATTAAAGTAAACCAGATTCACATCGACCCTGGTTTTTCATTCAGTATCATTCCTAAAAGCCTACTGAGAGGCTTGAAGATACCAATGCATAACCTATCTGCAACTAGCACTACCATTCTAGGCTTTAATATTGGAAGAAGTAAACCGCTGGAAAAGATACGCCTAAAAATTGAGATAGACGATCTACATACTGAAGTCACGTGCTATATGATCGACTTTAACTTATCCTACAACATTTTGCTGGGACAACCGTGAATACATGAGCATAAAATTGTACCCTCCAACCTGCACCAATGCTTCAAATATGTGGACAGTGGGGAGAAGTCAAAATAGAGGTAGCTGACCTCAATCAATTAAAAGGTGTCCAAGCCTATTTCTCTGACTCTGCATTCTATTTACTAGAGTATATGAAAGAAGAAGCTAATCAAGCTGGTGATGAAGTTGAGAATACCCCAAAGGAAAAGCCTTTGATGATCCGAGTCAAAGGACATACTACTCGTCCAACTCCTTTGAAGCCTCTAGGAATTAACCTGCACAGATCACCTATATTGGTCATTAACCTTCGACGCAGTGAAAAGCTAACATCGAAGAATGAGCCACTTGTTATCGACCTTTGTCGTAATAAGCAACAAACATTAGTAAATCAACCCCTAGTCATCAATCTTGCCAAGCCTCCTGTCAAGACTGAAGTTTTTGTTGAGTGTGAAAAAAGAAGAGATCTTGTATTTCATGAATAAAGAAGAACAACTTTGCACTAAATTGATGTTGAACCCTTTGCTAAAAAATTACAGGCCCTTTATCTTCATGAACCTCTGTCTATACCAGTGATATCTCCATTTTAATATAGTTTATTATATGAACCATATGAGGATGCATACTTTATAGTCCCAGCAAGCTAGGACAAGCGACGTCAGATAATTTTTGTTAAAGCTAGAAGCAAAAGAGTCACACAGACTAATAATTTTGACGAAAATATTGGGAAGTTACAACTATATCGTTACAGCCAACCTGCCAAGAACATTGTTCAAGAGATAGGATAGAACTTAAAGTCTGGTTTGGAACTGAATTATGAAAAAGGCAGACAGACTCCTATATGTCACTTCTCTCCAAAAGGTAAGCCAAAAACTTACTACCAGTGGACTGGTCATGGTTTAGGATATGTTACACCACCAACAAGTCCTGAAGGTTCAAAATCGAAAGAAGAGACGCATTATCATTTCTCTGACTTATCATTGTTGGATTCTAACAAAAGTATGGATGATGTATTCAAACAGGCTTTCTCTATAAATATGGTGTCAACTGGCCCAGATGATAAATACGTTGAACTATTAAAACTATTCGAGAATGATCCAAGGGCACAAAAGATTGATACTCAATGGGAGCTTCGATTTGAGCAACATGAACCACCTAGAGAGGATGAAGCAGTCCAAATTGATGTAGGAGACGAGTCTTCCCCAAACCAATCTTTATTAGCAAGAGTCTTCCTGAAGAAGATAAACAAGATTTAGTCCAGCTAATAAAGGAGTATATTGATGCCTTCACCTGGAGTTACGAGGATATGAATGGCATGGATCCTCAAATAGCCACATATAAGCTCAATATTCATCCAAATGTTAAGCCAATGAAACAACAACAACGGTGATTTCGTCTGGATATGATGGATGCAATTGAAGTAAAAGTTAAAAAACTAATAGCACGTGGCTTCATTCAAGAATAGGAGCATCCATACTGGGTAGCCAATGTTGTCCTAGTTATGAAAAAGAATGGGAAGGTCCGAGTCTGCATAGATTATCGAGATCTGAAGTCGGTCTGTTCAAAAGATAAATTTTCTCTCCCCATCACAAATATCATGATCGACAATACATGTGGCTTTGAACGTATGTACTTCATGGATGGATTTTTAAGATATAATCAAATTAAGATATCGCCTTATGACAAAAAAAATACCTCTTTTCGTACACCATTGGGGGTATACTTCTATACGGTCATGTCTTTCGAATTATAGAATATGGGAGCAACGTATCAACGAGCCATAAGTATAATTTTCTAGAAGCATTTACGAAAGATAGTAGAATGCTACGTGGATCATATTATTGTCAATGGTCATCTTAAAGATGATCACCTTCAAGATTTGAAGACTATATTCGAATTGATGCGCCACCATCAATTGAAGATGTATCCAACTAAATCTTTTTTGGGAGTCTCTAGTGGCAAATTCCTCAAATTTCTTATAACCTCCAAGGGTTGACCCGGATAAAATCAAATCTATCTACGAAGTGCGGCCTCCACACAATCTCAAAGAACTTCATGGTCTACAAGGTCGTCTGGCATATAATAGGAGGTTCATCACCAATATCTCGAGACAATGCTGACCCTTCACTCAGTTAATGAAGAAAGGCATATCCTTTGTTCGGAATGAAGCATATCAACAAGCATTCAATGACACCAAATGATATCTCATAAATCTGCCAGTTCTGGTGTCTCTGGTCATAGGGAAGCCTTTTTTATTGTATGTTCGAGCAATGGATCGTTCCCTAGGAGATCTTCTTGCACAGAAGGGTAACGAAGGCCATGAACAGGCAATCTACTATCTTAGCCGCATGATGGTCAGTATTGAACATCGATACAATCCTTTAGAAAAAGAATGCATCGCCTTGATATTTGTTATTCAAAAGATGTGACACTATGTGTCAGTTCAAACCATTCTTGTCATATCCAGAGTAAATACCCTCCGAATATTGATGACCAAGCCAAGCATACTCAATTCTCGGTTAGCTATATGGGCAACGATGTTATCACCTTATGACATGGTTTATGGGTTAAACCATTCATGACATATCCAAAGTAAATACCCTCCGGGAAGGTGATTGCCTATGCTTCCAATCAATTGCGCCCTCATGAGAATAATTACCCTACCCATGACTTGGAGTTGGCAGTAGTCATGTTTTCTCTAAATCTGCGAAAATACTACTTATACGGAGAGCGTGTGGAGATCTTTACAGACCATAAGAGCTTGAAGTATGTGTTTACGCAGAAGGAGCTCATCATGAGACAGAGGCAATGGTTGGAGTTGATGAAGGAATTTGATATTTTATTTAGTACCATCCAGGGAAGGCCAACGTAGTCATTAATGTCTTGAGTAGGTATCTAGTAGCATGTACTTAACGAAAGACAGACACTTATTGGCAGATCTTGACAGTTTGGGTATAGAGGTGCAAGTTCCTAGAGTCACGACATACATGTGGGGAATTCAGGTACTGTCAGAGTTGATGGACCGGATTAGAGCTATATAATTCGAGGATGAGTCTAGAGGAGTATCAGAGTGCAAGTTCGGATTGGATTGGCAAAGGACTTCTCTAATATAGAGGATGGATCATTTAGACACGGTACACAATTATGTGTGCTAAGTAGTGCTTTGCGCGAGGAGGTTCTTCAGGAGGCACATCGATCTTAGTACTCTATGCATCCGGCTGCCAACAAGATATATATAGACATGAGAGAGCATGTTTTGTGGTATGATAAGAAGCGGGAAGTGGCGAGCTTCATATCCAGATGTCTGGTATGCCAGCAGGTAATGGTGACTAACAATTATGCAAAGATTCATACTTTACCAAGAATAATTGCCAAAAATGCTAGAAAAGAGTGTTCTTGACAAAAATTGCATAAGAACATAGTGCAATCGGGTGATATGCACAACGAACAAATGCGAGAAAGAGGAGAGAGAGAAAGAGAGAGAGAGAGAGCTAACCTGAGGGTTGATGGTGAGGAGGGAGATCTCGTCGACCTTGGGCTGGAAGACGGCGAGCTGGGCTCCGCCACCGGAGGAGAGGGGGAGGCGGCGATCGCACGGGGAGTACTGCGTTGCTCTGGAGAAGAAGGAATCATTCGTCAAGAATGAAATTCTGAAGCTGAACCCATCCCATCGCTGGATCTTCACGTCCCCGCACGGGTAGTCGAAGCCGGGCATGTCGACGCTACTGGTAGTGCATAAGATTGGGTGGGTGATGAGGGGAGGGTTGGTGGTGTTGGGGATTTGGGATTGGGAGAAAAGAAGTATGTGGATGTGAAATATATAAGAAACCCTCGATCCCAAAATTTTGTTAAAACCATCAACTATTTTTATTTTTTTAAAAAATTACGAAAATGGCATCTAAAATGTGCGCGATAATTTTTCTGTACATACATTACTTGACGGTTATCAGAAAACCGTCAAGTAGTGCAACGGATTTTCTTGACGATTCATATAAAACTGTAAAGTAATAAGGTCAAATTTTGATACATACCAAAAAAATTGTTATTTTCTTGACATATGTCTAAAATTGTTAAGATAACTGCTTTCCTTGACGGTTTTGACTATACGTCAATAAATTGACCATCAAGAAAGGCCATTTTTATTATAGTAGATAATATGGACGTTGTACAACACCGTAGTCCTTCACGGACATCCCATTGGAGGATCTTTGGTGGTCCTATTACTTCTTGCGCACTTGGATGTAAGTAATAGATTCGAAACAAGCCTTGCTAGAGGTGATATGGACGTGGCAAAATTTGTAGACTTAACACCGTTGGCATACTTAGAGTTAAGTATGGGTGATAAGTTTTTGGATAATGATCGATATCAGAGATAATATAGACATGATAATCGATAGCCAAGCATGGAGGTTTGCTCAGAGGTAAGAAGGACATGGCAAACCCTACTGGAGAGGATGTGAGGACGATAGCTCAGAGGCAACGTGGACGTAAGCTAATTGATAGTCGTACCGAGAGGTTAGGTACAATTTTGATATTTTTGTGGAAGGAAAAGGAAACGAGCCAGAGGTAATATAGACATGGATGTTTTCCTTGGATGGAAATATAGACAGCTCATAGTTCAGAGGTAATATGGACGTGAACTATTTTTTCCATCGAGGATATCCTACTAGGGGATTTTTTAGTAGACTTATTACTTTTTGCGCATGAGAGTGCAAGTAGTAAGTTCGAGACAAACCTTATCAAAGGTAATATAGACGTGATATATTTTGTGGATCCATTACTTATTGCGTACCTGAGTGCAAGTAATAGGTTTGAGACAAGCCCTACCAAAGGTAATATGGACGTGACAGATTTTGTGGACTTAACACCGCTGGCATACTTAGAGTTAAGTATGGGAGATAAGTTGAGATGACAACTGATATCAGAGGTAAATATGGATCCGATAATCGATATCCAAACCCGAAAGATTTTTTCAGAGGTAATATGGACATGATAATCGATAGCCAAACCCGAAAGGTTTGCTCAGAGGTAATATGGACATGACAAACTCGGTCGAAGAAAAATGTTAGGGCAGTAGTTCAGAGGTAATATGGGCGTGAACCAATGTCCGAGAAACTCACAGAGGAGTGGTTTGCTCAGTGTGGTCTACCCGGAAATGTAGATAGACCTGAGGGTTTCTTCGCTGGAAAGATCGTTAGGGCGATAGCTCAGATGTAATATGGACATGGCTAGCGTCTAAAGAGACTGGTTTTTGGGTAGTCCCTGCGGGAGTGTGCAGGTGGACCTGAGGACTGCTCCGCTGGAGAGATTTTGAGGATCCACTATCCGTTGCGTATCTAGGACTCTTGAATATCGATAATGTCTTATTGAGAAAGGGTAATGTCGTGCGTAAGCACTCACTAGGGATGGACAACAAAAAGGGAGAACCATGTACATTTTTGTTGTCCTGATGGGGATAGAGAGAAGTACAATCCTAGTATTAAACATAGTATTTTTTTAGGAACTTGTTGTTGACGGGCATCATGAGCAAGTCGCCATTAGGTTTTGCCAGTCGGTAGGCGTCATTGGAGAATACAGATTCTACGATGAACGGACCTTCCCATTTGGGTTAAAACTTGCCGGCTGTCTTGTGGATCATAACCATCGGCCTTCTTACTGTCAGGATAAGGTAACCTATATTATAAGTCCTCTTTTTAACCCATTTATTGAAGGCCCCTGAGAGGCGTGCTTGGTACAACTCAATACGATGTTAAGCTAAAAAACGCTTCTCATATAGTGCTTCTAACACTTGTAACCATCGGTGGTGATTGTTGTTGATGGTTAGCTGGTTGGAGAGAGCTACTCAGAGCGAGAGATTTTGGATCTCGAGGGGGAGGACCGCTTCGCTCCCGTATACCAAGGAGAATGGCGTGCTAGCATTTGGCGTCTGGATTGTTATTCGATAAGCCCAAAGACATTTATCCAGCTTCTCATTAGAGTCGCGCTTATTGGATGACACGAATACTTTGGGTAGCTTTATGATGATCTTGTTGAATACTTTCGCTAGACCATTTGCTGCTGGGTTGTAGGCCATTAAGGCTATATTCTGAATTCGATTTTTGTCACAAAATCGATAAAAAGCATTACTTGCAAACTGTGGACCATTGTCATGGATGATCCTTTGTGGCAAGCCGAAGCGGTATATGACATGATGCTTGACGAAGCTGATCATGTTTGATGTTTTGACTTCAGCGAGTGGTACAACTTTGGCCCACTTGGAGAAGTAGTTAGTGATAGCTAAGATGAACCGTTGTCCCTTCGACGAAGGCAGACTATTTGGCCCAATAATGTCCATTTCCCAGGCTTCGAACGACCAAGAAGCAACGGTCGGGTGTAGGAACTCCGAGGGTTGGTAGATGATGCTTGGCACTTCCTTGCGTAGTTGACAACATCCACGACCATTGTTGGCTAATAGTAACCCATTCTCTGGAGACGGTCCTGTAGCTTGGGTCATGGCTGATGGACACCGCAGATCCCGTCATGAGGCTCACGGAGAGCCTGCTTCGCTTCTGCATTCGATAGGCATCGTAGAAGAAGGCCATCATAGGAACGACGATACAATATTTTGGTAGCCATATCATAATAGAACCGGAGGGAACGTCTTCTGATGGAAGTGGCTTCCTATGGTTTCTCGAAAAGAATTTTGTAGACTGTGTAGTCAATGAATGTGAGTCTCCAGTATTGGGAGTCTGTGCTTGTCTCTGCTGAGTAGCTCAGGAACACAGATTGTTCTTCGGGCAGACCAGCTCTTAACCGACCAAGGTGATCAGTTCATGAATTTTGACTAGAACAGCTAAAGAGGCTGCAAGGCTAGCCAGGGCGTCAGCCTCGATAATTTTCAGTCAAGGAACTTGCTCTATTAAGAACCCCTCTAAGGTGGAGATTATTTCGAGCGTGACTTGGTGGTAGGGAATCAAGTCTTCATTCTGGACTTTGTACTCTCCTCGGACTTGATTGACTATCAGTTTAGAATTGTTGTAGTCTTTCAGGTAGTCAGCTCCCACTTGTTTAATGAGTTGGAGCCCAATGACGAGTGCATTATACTCTGCCACATTGTTGGAGCATGGCTCTGTGAGAAAGTAAGCGTAATTGATGACCAAATCGTATGGAAAAATTAGTACTATCCCGATGCCAGCGAAAATATTGCATTTGGACTTTGTTCTTGAAGCACCGTCGAAGAACATTCGCCAAACGGCTTCTGCAGTTGTGGTCATGATGGACAGAGACCATAGTTAGTGATTTCTTTTAAAGTGCATGATATATATTTTAGTTGGACTTGGGTTGACCTAGAGGGGGTACGATCATCTTTAATTTCGAGGACAAAATTTTTCTAAGGTGGGTAGGATTGTCACCCTCACTTTTTCAATTAAGGGTAGTTTGGTAAATTGACACGAATATTTTTATTTTAGATTGTATTTAAATATTGTACATATGATTTATTTATTTATTGTTAGTGTTAGATTTAGTTTGGAACTTGTGTAGTGGACCTAACCAATTTAATTAGGTGCATGAACCAAACATTTATTTTGGTTTAGATTGAGCGCAAGATTAGACCCATGGTTTAGGAGGATGAATTAATTAGTGAAACCATTAGACTAGAACCTTCCTTCCTTAATTAATTTCTTCATAAGAGGCCTCAAGGGGAAAATTAGACATTCTACATTACTAGAGGAAGAGGGTTAGGTCAGGCCACATTAGGAGGGAGGGAGAGAGAGAGAGAGAGAGAGAGAGAGAGAGAGGGAGAGAGAGAGTCTCTTTTTATTTCATATTTCATTTAGATCTAGATTTTTCTCCCTTTCCAATTTCTTCATTCCCTCACCATTCCCTCATAATTTTCACCCAAATTTCTTTCATATTCTTTATTAGAGGATACTACAACAAGGATCTATAAGAAGAAAGCAAAATTCTACAAGGAAGAGGCATGGATCTACAAAGAGGAGCTCACTTCTACATTTGGGGATTTTTATTGGGAATCCATCTCCCAATAGGTACATTTTAGTTTTTTCTCTGCTAGTAGACTCTAAATATGATATTTAACCATGAGAAACCAACCCACATGCATAGGCTAACCATAGGATTTGGTTTAGGTTCATAGGAGACCTATGGTGGAAGTTATGCGTGTTTTTGTGTCAATTTTGGGAGAATTCCGAGATTGGCGCATATTGTGTTTGTCAATTGGTCAATAAGACCAAATTGACATATGTATATTTGTTTGTGACTAGTGTCGTGTCCACAATTTGGTACGTGTAGGCCGTATCTCGTTAATTTGACAAAACAGGTTGATTTTTGGGTCTTTCCTCTGACACAGGGATTTGTGCACACCAATTCTTAACACGGACACGTAGTTGATCTAATTATTATACGTATTATGCATAATTAGTATTCTAGACTTGCTCATGTCCTCCGGGATGCATTGGGTCGTGTGGTAGAGCCGTATCGCAAGCGTATCATAGAATGAGTGTGATACGGGTGCGGAGCACTCCACTGGTTTGTTCATTTGCCCTTATTTCTATGTGTGCTTGTGTATATACATATGTATGAGATATGGTGTATGATATATATATATATTTGTAGTATATAGTATACATAAGTGTATATATATATATATATATATATATATATATATATATAAACACTTATATATATATATATATATATATATATATATATATATAGAGTATTGATATATCTATATGTATATGTATGAGTGTTTATATATATATATATATAGTATTGATATATCTATATGTATATGTATGAGTGTTTATATATATATATATATATATATATATATATATATATATATATATATATATATATATATATGATTGTATACATATATATATATATATGTATATAGCATATATATAGCTGAGGAAGTGTATATAGATATATAGAGATTGATTATGAATAGATTGATTTTTATCTAAGTGTATATGGTTATATATATATATATATATATATATATATATATATATATACATATATATATATACGTGTATAAGTGTGTGAATATGGTTTATATATATGTATGCTTGTGTGTTGTGTGCTAAGTGTTTGTGAGTATGTCAGTGAGTGTGCAGAGGGGGGAGGGGTCGAGCAATGGCCAATTTTAGCATGTGTAGAGCCAATGCATTGAGCAGCAAAAGGTATCAGCTATTCATTTACTGAGCAACAGAGCCATTCAGCTCGTGCACTCGAGCAACTGAGAGCCATTGATCAGAATTGCACAGCAACTCGATCCAACTATGCAGTATTAGTACAGATACCACTACGTTTTATACTGAAGTATCTGCAAGAAGGAGTGGTTCTGCAACACAGTGCAGTTTACAGTACTTTAATGCACTAGATGTGCAGTTGAGTCACCAGTTCAGCAAAGAGGGGAGCAACAACAGCAGCTCGAGGAGGCAGTACACTGCAGCAATCCTCAACAGAAAACTCAGCAGCTTCCATTAGCAGCAACAACATCGCAGCAAGCGAGGAGGGCACAACAACTGGCACAGCAATGAGAAGCCAAGCAGTGTGCAGCATGATGAAGTAGTGGACTACATGTAGCAGACTTCATCAGGGAGCATTCAGTTCATCAGAGCAATGTGCAGCTGCAGCTCAGTATGCAGCTCGAGCCCTTCACTAAAACATAGTATCACCCTACAACAGAAATCTAGCAAGCATATTGCAGTAGACCTGTAGTAGCAACATACTCCATCTGATGTGAGTTAACTGAAGAGCACTACACAGAAGATCAACTACAGTATCAGCATGAGAGGGTGCAGTCAGCAAGGATGCAGGTAAGTGTGCAGTATCAGCATTCAACAGTCAAGTGCAGAGCCATAGGAGAGCAGTCAAGTGCACAACCATTCATTCACAACAGCAACTCGTGCAGGTTTCAGATGTAAAACTGTGCAATATCAGCATAGAGTATCAGCACTGTGCAGTTCAGTGTGCAGCCATCCATCAAGCATTGAACTCAGCAATGTGCAGTATCAGGCATTCAGTAGTGTATTAGTGACAAGATCAGAAAACAATAATGCATCAACCATTAAAGAGTATAGCAATGCACAGTATCAGCTTAGTATCAGGCATCTTCCTCAGTATTAGTTTTAGTATCTGTTAGTTTAGCCATCTAAGTATATGGTTAGTTGGTGTATAGATGTTTTAGCATGTGTTAATGGGTAGTAGTTAAATATATTAGTTAGTCTAGTTAGTTTTGAGTTAATAGTTATCGAGTTCTGATGAGTTAGTGTAGTTAAATGAGTTATTTAGTTATACACTTGTTTATGTTAATAGTTAGCTATAGTAACTATGTACTAGTATGTATTATATGAAAAGTTAGTAATTAATATATATATATATATATATATATATATATATATATCTATAGTGATATACTTGATTGGTATATAGTTAGCTATATGTATATATGTATATTCGTAGTTGGGGTATTGTATTGTTAAGATAGTAGGTATATGTATTGTATTGATATATTTCATACTTAGTATATATTAGCATATAATTAGTATTGGAGGTTTTTCTATTTATTAGCTATATTCACGAGGTTTTGGGTCGATACCAAGGTATTGGTTTTGAGTATCGAGATTGGAGTATGGTAGTGCAATACGCATTGGTGCGAGGCCAAGGTATCCTAAATTCATTGATTAGTTGAGATACTATGTGTATTGACTTGTATATATATCTAAACTAATATTTTTATATATTGAAACTTGTGTATCTTAGGATACGACATTTTTTGTGGTTCTTAGTATCTTAAATTAGTTAGTATAGCTTAGTTTTATAGTGCACTGACTTAGTATCCTAGTGTAGACTCATACACCCTAGAAATAGTCAGTTTGACTTAGAAATAGCTTTGTGACCTAGATGTTGACTAGTTTAACTTAAATTCATTTCCAATACCTTGTATTAATACAATATTCCATATATAGGCTTGTGTGACACCAGTTGGAACATAGTTTGACATTCATTGCTTGGACGACATCGAGTAAATTCTCTGATAGTTTCTATTATTTGATAATTACTATAATACAAGTATTTAGAAATGTATCACTTGATTCCTCATACATTGGTACATGAATTAGTATACACATGGTCAGTCATGAGATATTATTTATTGTTTCATTATTTCTCGTATTCTCATATGGTTAACAGACAATTTTTAATATTAAACAAAATTCAATATTTTATGTTTTATAACGCCTTGAGTATCTTGTATCGTAACGTGTCATTGTTGTATCCATTTCTACTAGTGGAAAAAGGAGAAGTATTAGCTAGATATGTGATCAAAGCCTAGACAATGTTCAATTTTTAATGTTTAAGTAGACAATGTTTATCCAACGTTAAGTAGACAATGTTCAATGTTCAATGATCAAAGCCTAGACATTGGTTCAACCCAAGCCGATCACATATCTAGTTAGTATTTCAATCACTTAGCATAGTTGCAGTTCTTTAGCATATTCTAGTTTATTGTCTCACTTTATTGTCTTGTTCTATTTTATCGTGATCAGGGTATACCATATTGTTCTTGTTTACCTGTTTCTTCTACCATAGTTGATATTGTTCATTATTTCTCGTCTTGTATTATATTCTTTATTTTTGCTTATAGTCATTATTAATTAATTGGAACTGCTATTGGCTTATACTTTGCTCTAATACTGACTGGATATATTTTTCAGATGAAGGTTAGAAAGGATATGTCCCACTCACTACGGACCGACAGATGGGGTGTTACCTGAGGATGTAGTGCCAGTTACTGAGGCCATTTAGATTACCATACCTTGTAGTAGTTGTTTCTATTTAGATTATGGATTGTATTATTATTTTGAGATCTTATTTGTATTTAGATTTGAGTTGGACATGTGATGTTTTGAGACTAGTATCTCTATTCTTTTTATTCCATATCGTGCTTAAAATCCTCCTTTAGTTTTTTATGTAATTGAGTATTATTTGGAATTGAGATGGCATGACAGTATTTTATATACATTGTGTGAGATATTAGATAGTATAGAAGACCAAGACAGCGTTCTACTGTCGATGCTGCGGCGTAGGCTGGACGTACCCATGTACTCTTGCCGCTATACCAGGTGCGGTTTATGACAATCAATGTAAATACAATTTGAGGACAACCTTGGTACGTATGGATAGGCATAGATAATTGCCATAATGTCCCGTCGAACGCGACTTCTGCTAAATAAACACCAACGCTCTGAAGAACGCTGGTAGTCTGAATATATATATATATATATATATATATATAAACAAGCCTAACTCTCCGTCGGAAGTGGCATATGATAAAGTAGTCATTAATTTTCGTAGATCCTCTACGGTCTCCATTGTGTGTATTCCATACGACCAATATTTGTCCTTCCCGCCCAATGCAAATGTACAAGTCAAATACACAGCGTCAACATCTCGTAACTATCATGTTCGGTCATAAATAAACTAATACTATTAAGACTACGCACTATACAGTCATGCGCGTTGTACTCACCAATAGCTTGTCGGGTACGCCAAATTGTATCATGAATAATATATGGTGCCGTGAAAAGTATGTGTCAAGGTCTCAAGAGATTTTAAAATACCTCTACCATATTGGGTAAGTCACTAACACCTAGGTCAATGCATTAAGCTACTCATCGACTCATTCGTCGACTGCACCCGAGTCATACTCAGATGCACACATTTATACCATAATTATTTAAAGCAGAATCATATAATTATAATAACTAAAATTAGATAGTAAAATAAAGTGGTAAGGTATCTTGCCTGGAACTCCAAGCTGCAATGGAAAAAACTTGCTCCGGCATGCAAGTATGAACAAACCTAAGAGCCTATATATATATCTAGTAATATCACATCTGTAAACTCCCTCACCCAAAATTAGGCCTACTTGGCTTAGATAGTGAAATTAGGGCTAGTTGAACCCAATTAGAAATAGAACACGATATTTGATTTAACTATACAATATTTATATCGCTTAGCGCACCTTACCGTTGCTTCGATAATTGGAGGACTACACTAGCCATTGCCTATCTACAAATTTTACAACCTTGTCCTAGACGTGCCCGCCTACCATTCTGACCTTTATATAACTTATAATTATACTTTCTTGTGCTATATTTTAGTCTCACAACATTCATCGCAGACGTTATTATTTAATTCTAAGTAAAATACGACTTTGTACCATTGTGCGTTCCAATCGAAATTGGAGACACAATCTTGACCGTTTTGTGCAACCCAAATTTTGTTAATATTCTACTCTGAGCCCTCTATGCCCATGACACTTGTGTCCCACCTAATTTTATTCTCATGTACTTCTAATTAATTCCAGAACACCTTGTACGATAATTTAATTAATTAAAACCCAATTTTTATCTTTGTGCAATTTTTCTAATTGTTGGGAATTTTTATGAAAAATGCATTGAGGTATCCACACCATTGGACAATGCATGATGAAACCTAATTTTCCCTTATTTGAATTTTTCCCATAATTTTTTGGAAAGTGCAAACGCACGACATCGCCCCCTTAATTGAACCTAGCATTTCAATTTAAATAATGCAAATTTATAGCCCTTCAAACACCCCATGCCCAGCCAAGGCCCATCCCAAGTTGGATTTTGACCAAGCCTAATCCCTTTAGGTCAAACCCAAAAATTTCACATGTATAAATACATAAGTTTTCCTTTCCTTCTATATATTTTTTTCTTTCACCAATACCTAAATATCTAGCCGAACCCCTCCAAACCCGTGTACCCACCTTCTTCCTTCCTCGACCGGACAGCTCCACTACCACCTCAACCGCCTCAACCACCACATCCTCCGCCTACCCTTGTCGTTGACACCGGACCACCATCCCCAGGCCGCCTGCACAAACTGCCACCGCCATCAACCACCATCTTCACCATCATTAATACTATCACCCCCGACCCCCTTCCTGACTTCCCTCAACCAACCCCACCACCTGACTACCACCGCCTCTGCCACCCGCCTGACTACCGTCTCTACCACCCCAATACTGCCAGCAACCAATGCCTACACCATCGTCAACCACCACTGCACTACCCCCAACTACATCACCACTATCACCCGCACCACAACTGACCTCGATCTCCCCAACCCGCCTGACCACCGCCTTCTCCACAACCAGCACCACCTTCCCCACGACCCTGACCACCGCCCCCAACCGACAGCGACCGGCCAAAGCTGCTGCTGCCGCTGCTGCAACTGCTGCCATTACTGTCGCTGCTGCCGTTGCTTTCCCGAGCACGCCGGAGCACAGCCCCCTCGTCGGCGACGACCCCATGAATGGCGGACACCCTCCGGACACGACACATCAAGGTATATATATATAATATATATTTATATATAGTGTATAAATTGTGTATAATGTATATATATAGTATATATTTATATATAGTGTATAAATTATGTATAATGTATATATATAGTATATATTTATATATAGTGTATAAATTGTTTATAATGTATATATATACTATATATTTGTATATAGTGTATAATTGTGTATAATGTATATATAATATATATTTATGTATAGTGTATATTTGTATATAATGTATATATAATGTATAATTGTATATATATGTATTTATGTATATATATATATTTATGTATAAATATGTATTGTATATTTATATGTATATAATATGTGTAATGTATATATATAAATGTATATATATGTATATATGTTATGTATGTATACATTTACTATGTTAGCATAAGTAATTAAGCATAGGGTAATATAGGGATTTATAATTATTGTTATCTGTTCGTAGGCATCCGAGACGGTGCTACCTTGACTGCTGGTTCCGGAGCATTGCTTGTGCACACCAGAGTTCCAGGCAAGTATACCTTGCCTTGTTGTACTGTTTAAATTCTGTATTATTAGCTGCATGTATATTATTTTAAATTGTGCACGTACGAGAGAGACTCGGGTGCAGTCAACGAAGACGTTGACGTTAGGACGTGTGTCTGACCTACAGTCTAGTCGACCTACCTAAAGTTGTGGAGTTATCAGTATGACTCCCCAGTCCTTGACACGTATCATTACACGTCACAGAGTGAGTTCATGTAGGGACGCGTGCCTCATGACTGACTGGCCATCAGTATGAGTAGTACGTGTGACGGTATTTAGCTTAGTTGTTTATTTCTTTAGAGACTTGCATTATAGTATGAGATGTCCACGTCGTGTTCGTGACTTGTACATTGATATTGGGCAGGGAAAACAATTAGTAGGCATATGGGACAGATATTTGGTTGCCATAGTTTCAGAGTAAACTGCCGGGCCGTGAGCCTCAGTTTTACCCGGTTATTGGCCAGTATTACCCGGTTATGGGCGTATATGCTTGTCGATACATCCGGCAGAGGTTACTAGCTACGCGCTATCATGATCGGTGATGTAGTCAGCATATACACCTGGCATCCAGTTTATAGCTAATGCCAGGTACTAGTCTCTGGCTCGACGCTACGCTTTATACCTTTTACCTACCCATACGTACCAAGGTTGTCTTCAAAGTGTATTTCACTTAGCTGGTTAGATCACCCTCGAGTTTTCACAATATTTACTTTATGGCATGCTTCTATGTATCTTGTGATGTCCCTCTGAGGACCTGGTTCCTTTCCATATTTGGACGAGGCATATTACCCACAGTGTACAGACCCAGACATGAGATGAGGTATGTAACCGCGGAGGAGCTAGAGGTGCTACCGTCAGAGTTTTCGTGATCATTTGGTAGGCCTTCTGCCTAAGATTGGAGCATCATTATCTAGTCAGTCGATGCCTAGTCATTACTCTTTTTATCTGTCATTCAACACTTTTATTTCGTTATAGTAGTGGGTTTGTTCCCATCAGACATCTTGGATTGTACTTCGATATTTTAGACTGATATTTATTTCCAGTATTTATTTTAGTACTTCTTGGTTATATTGTGGATGAGATTAGATTACCTGTTGTTGTTGATATTGGACTTGTTAGTAATTTAGGACAGCATAGCACTCTTTGTTAGGATCCATTAAATTGGGATGTCCTTGGAGATATGTCAGCTGGCTATTGCCACAAGGCCTGGTCCCATGTATTTTGGGACTGGGGTATGATATGGTTTTAGTGGTGGCCCATGCAGGTCGAGAGCATATTGTCTCGGTTATGTTACTGTACCGAGCAAGCCTGCACCTAGGATTAGAGTATAGGATCTCATCCATAATTGACTATGATTCACCTTCCTTCCAATCTGTTCTATTTGAATAGCTGCATCATGCTTGATTCATGTGCTTCCCTAATAGTTTTTGAGTGTAGTCTTCTCCTAGAATATAGAAGTTCCTGTTGTTAGATAATAAGTAGGGTAACATTCCTATTAAGAATACAACTAGGACATTGACACATCATTAAGTTTAGACTACATATTGAACCCTAGCAACCCTGACCTATAGAATGATTGACCATTATCCCTTGATAATTAGGGATGACTTGAGAGTAGTATAGATACAACTAGAGTGAGTTATAAATTTAACCATATTGTTTGACCCTAGCATTGAGGGACCAATAGAAATCCAAGGTTGAATATTAGGACCAAAACTTAACTTTTATAGTGAGACAATATTATAGAACTATAAATTTAGATTCTTGTCTTGATATTAGCAAAAATGCCTTAGGAAGCCAAGAGGAATGAATATAATATTTTACTTGATCAAACCTCAAACACGGAGATTAGCTACCACCTTCCCCCTTAGAAACCCATGAGATTATCTAGAGTTCCTCTATTGTAATTCTATATCTTGTTCCTCTGAAACCTTAGCGCTCGCTATTTGTGCAACGACTAATTATGCTTTTCTTTCTTCATCTTTCAACTCGTGCCACCTGACACTTCTGATTGTAGTCCAAGTAATTTTATTTTGTGTTAAGGACATATAGTTGCTAGGATTATAGTTGTTATTGTTAAATTTTGAATTTTTGTGCTTGGTAGTTAGAACTTGATAGTTGAGTATTCCTTTAGATTATAATTTTATGATTATCCCTTAGTTTTAAATTGCATAACTTGTACCGCACCTCGATACGAGTTATATTTCCTTTTTCTCTTGAAGGCCAGTAACTCTTCCATTCTTACTATTGACACTTGTTCTATCAGCACTATGACTAAGACTTAAGATGACCATGACCTATATAATAGGATACTCTAATAAGTACCAAGACCTCTTCTCATAAACCTTATTAGGAGTTTCTACATTATCCTTAAGGCATTACAGTATTAATTTATTATTTTAAGTTGGGTAGTGTGTCTCATAACTTAGTATCACATAGTCCTCTTGACACACTAATGAAGTGTAATTGAATGACCTTAACTATAGACTTGCATAAGAAGATAGTATTTATTTAGACTATAGAAATTAGTGGCCTATATCCCTATTTGGTCGACTAGCAAATTATACAAAGAGCTAGTATGACAACTGTAGAGACTGTAGAGTCTCACCTTCTTGTGAACTTGAATTATTTGGTAACTTCTCTCATCATAATCTAGCGTACTTATATTTTCTATACTACCTTGACTTATGCCGCTATTATAGCCTAGTTTGGAAGCTTATCCTTTTATCGAGCTTGTTCATGACATATGTATTATTGGGTCGACACACTAATACAAATATCTATTCAGAATCAGTGTATTACGGTCTGATCAACCTTAGTGCATTTTGGTTTGCTCTTCGCACAACTACTTTACGTGGATTGAGATATATAGTTGACTAGTAGACGAATTTACTTGCCCTCTAGATATGTCTAAGCATATCGTATCAGTTACATAACTGTACTAATACGAGCATGCGAATAAGAATTTACCAACTAGGATTTCAATCCACAACTGCCTTGACAATTTCCATTTGAATTCTTTAAATGCCTTGATTCCCACACTTCTATTCTATTACCTTCCCCTTGAACTCTTTATTATTGCTTTCCGTCTTTCCTTATTCCGGAAAGACGAACGCTCGTGCCGAGTATAAGTTGATACACTGATAAGTACTAGATATACCCCATAGGCTAATCATATGACATGGTGACTCCCTTTTATAGTTGATTAAGGGCATATCATATATGATATGTTTAGTGTTAAAACTTTGAGGATTGAATAATATGATTAAATAATTAAAGGGATATTTTCTTAGATGTATAGCCTTGGATGATAGATGGGTAAATTCTAAGTTGGGTAGAAACCGCATTTGTTAAAACTTAAGGAGAATCCTTTTAGATAGTGTAAAGTAAGTTTAGATAGAGAGACCCTACCCTATTTTAATTTTGAGGATGAAATTATTTTAAGTTGGATAGATTGTAAACCCCCTCACCCAAAATTAGGCCTACTTGGCTTAAATAGTAAAATTAGGGCTAGTTGAACCCAATTAGAAATAGAACATGGCATTTGATTTAACTATACAATATTTATATCGCTTAGCGCACCTTACCGTTGCTTCGATAATTGGAGCACTACACTAGCCATTGCCTATCTATAAATTTCACAACTTTGTCCTAGACGTGCCCACCTACCATTCTGACCTTTGTGTAACTTATAATTATACTTTCTTGTGCTACATTTTAGTCGCACAACATTCATCGCAGACGTTATTATTTAATTCTAAATAAAATATGACTTTGTACCCTTGTGCGTTCCAATCGAAATTGGAGACACAATCTTGACCATTTTGTGCAACCCAAATTTTGTTAATATTCTACTCTGAGCCCTTTATGTCCATGACACTTGTGTCCCACCTAATTTATTTCCTTGTACTTCTAATTAATTCCAAAACACCTTGCACGATAATTTAATTAATTAAAACCCAATTTCCATCTTTGTACAATTTTCCTAATTGTTGGCCATTTTTATGCAAAAATGTATTGAGGTGTCCACACCATTGAACAATGCATGAAGAAACCCAATTTTCTCTTCTTTGAATTTTTCTCATAATTTTTCGGATTATGCAAACGCATAACATCGCCCCCTCAATTGAACCTAGTATTTTAATTTAAACAATGCAAATTTATAGCCCTTCAAACATCCCATGTCCAGCCAAGGCCCATCCCAAGTTGGATGTTGACCAAGCCCAATCCCTTTAGGTCAAACCCAAAAATTTCACATGTATAAATACATAAGTTTTTCTTTCCTTCTTTATTTTTTTCCTTTCACCAATCCTAAACATCTAGCCAAACCCTTCCCAACCCGTGCACCCACCTTCTTCCTTCCCCGACCGGACAGCTCCACCACTACCTCAACCGCCTCAACCACCACATACTCCGCTATCCTTGCCGTCGATGCCGGACCACCCCATCAACCACCATCTTCACCATCATCAATACCCTCACACCCGACCCCCTTCCCGACTTCCCTCAACCAATCCCACCTCCTGACTACCACTACCTCCGCCACCCGCCTGACCACCGTCTCCACCACCCTAACACCGCCAGCAACCAACGCCTACACCACCGTCAACCACCACTCGCACTACCCCCAACTACATCACCACCATCACCCGCACCACAACCGACCCCGATCATCCCAACCCGCCTGACCACCGCCAACCACCCCAACCCACCTGACCGCAGCCTTCTCCACGACCAGCACCACCTTTCCCACGACCCTGACCACCGTCCCCAACCGTCAGCGACCGGCTTAAGCTGTTGCTACCGCTGCTGCAACTGCTGCCGTTACTGCCGTTGCTGCCGTTGCTTTCCCGAGCTTGCCGGAGCACAACACCTTCGCCGGCGACGAACCCACGAACGGCGGACACCCCCCGGACACGACACATCAAGGTATGTAAATATATAGTATATATTTATATATAGTGTATAAATTGTGTATAAGGTATATATATAGTATATATTTAAATATAGTGTATAAATTGTGTATAATGTATATATATAGTATATATTTATATATTGTGTATAAATTGTGTATAATGTATATATATAGTGTATAAATTGTGTATAATGTATATATATAGTATATATTTGTATATAGTGTATAATTGTGTATAATGTATATATAATATATATTTATGTATAGTGTATATTTGTATATAATGTATATATAATATATAATTGTGTATATATGTATTTATGTATATATATATATTTATGTATAAATATGTATTATATATATATATATATATGTATATAATATGTGTAATGTATATATGTATAAATGTATATATGTATATATGTTATGTATATATATATGTACTATGTTAGCATAAGTAATTAAGCATAGGGTAATATAGGGATTTATAATTATTGTTATTTGTTCGTAGGCATCCGAGACGGTGCTACCTTGACTGCTGGTTCCAGAGCATTGCTTGTGTGCACTAGAGTTCCAGGCAAGTATATCTTGCCTTGTTGTACTATTTAAATTATGTATTATTAGCTGCATGTTTATTATTTTAAATTGTGCGCGTCCGAGAGAGACTCTGGTGCAGTCAACGAAGACGTTGACGTTAGGACGTGTGTCTGACCTAGAGTCTAGTAGACCCACCTAAAGTTGTGGAGTTATCGGTATGACTCCCCAGGCCTTGACACGTATCATTATACGTCACAGAGTGAGTTCATGTAAGGACGCGTGCCTCATGACTGACTGGCCATCAGTATGAGCAGTATGTGTGACAATATTTAGCTTAGTTATTTATTTTTTTAGAGACTTGCATTATAGTATGAGATGTCCACGTCGTGTTCACGACTTGTACATTGACATTGGGCGGGGAAGACAATTAGTAGGCGTATGGGACAGACATTTGGTTGCCGTAGTTTCAGAGTAAACTGCCGGGCCGTGAGCCTGTGTTTGTCATGACCCACACCCGGTATAGGGGTACGAGAGCATGGGTACGTCCAACCTACGCCGCAGCATCGGTGGTAGAATGCTGTCTAGGTCATGATACTATCTAATCAATCTCACATGGATATCCAACTCCATACGGAGACACGGATAATCACAAAATAATATGAACAACATACTCAATCACATAACTACAGCACGATACAATTTCGAAGAATAAGATAAAATGCAACACAAGTCAAAAGTAGAAGTAGTCTAACTCAACAATATAATCCAAGTCTCAGAGAGTATGCTGGAGACAAATCTGGTACCAAAAATATGTTAAAGGATCTAACTAGATAACTAGTAATTCCGGCTAAACCTCCCGGAATCACAATTGAACTACCAAGTCCAAGTTTGCAGCTACTCACCCTGTGGTCCATAAGTGTCAGACACCAGTCCTCTAAGGCATAGTCTGGAAAATATTTTCCAGTCAGGAAGGAGCAAAGTACATCTCAAATAATATTTCCATTTAATTGATAAGGGCTATAAAATAATAAACAGATAATGCTATATACTGAGAGAAGACAGTGAATAAATAAAATAGCAAAATAAAGAGAATAAATGAAATGGCAAAATAAAGAGACAGGCAATATAAAGAGACACGCAATATAGACAATATGAAATAGTAAATGCATATATAAAATGAAGAGAATGAGGTACAATATCATATACGGGTGATGTAGTATATGATCTAAAATAGAGAACTGTAACTATTCTAAGTGTTTGAAATATCAGTCTATCATGTGATCGGCTTGGGACAGGATCAGGCTGGCTACATATGATTAGCTATGATTCATGTAAGGTCAGGCTAACCATTTTGTTAGCTATGATGCATGTAGAGGTCAGGCTAATCATATATAACAGCTATGAGGCATGTAATGGTCAGGCCGTACCCGACGTGAGATGTGGGGTGAGCTATGATGCATGTAGAGTTGGGTATGATCACATAATCTACTAATATTTTTACCGCCACCAACTAATATAGTGGATCCAATCATGACACGTCACGATACACGAGAAATATCTAATATATTATCAATGTAACATCTCATGATTGCAGGTCCAATCTATATACTAGTCCGTGTAGCATAGTGTCAAGAATCAGATATAACATTTCTAGATACTGGAATTATAGATATTATCAAATAATTGGAAATTATTAGAGAATGTACTCGCCTTGGGTCCTTAGCTGGTAATACCAATGTCCTGTTCCAGTGTATCGCCTGGATGATCCAACAGTCTTATAGACATATCATAAAATAATATAATATTTGTATCAGATGCTACACTAATACATAATCAAAATACATCGAACTCAGGAGCCATGCCAGGTATGGCACTAGTCAACTAGGGTCAAGTGCGTCAAGTTGCACGGACGTCGCATCTGTGATTGCTGTGCAAGACAGACGGTCAAAATGATGCGGGGCTCGCCAGTACGTCAGTGTACGTGTGGCAGTCAACTATTAGTTTACAGGGTCATAGGTCATGTGTAGTTACGGGTATCCGTATTTACACTCGGGTTACCTAGTAGAGATACCTGTATAAATATACATATTATACTCATAATATATTACCAGTTAATTGCATACAATATATATATATATATACACATGATGAATTTACACTATTATAGATATGTACACATATACATACTTAATCAAATTATACTATGTACATATATTAAAAAGGGTACTAGGGATGCACGTACAATACGTACACATATGTACATATATATATCATTTCAAGAAATATATATATATATATATATATATATATAGAGAGAGAGATATACCAATAAAAATTACATATACTATATACTTGTATACAAGTACATATGTATATACCAATACAAATATATATATATATATATATATATATATATATATATATATATATATATATATATATATATATACATACCAAGGTACGTACTAACATATAGTATGATTACTTATATGCTAATATATATATGTTGAATACATATATACTAATAGGGAATACACTATATGTTAATACATACATATATTTATGAATGCATAAATACTAATACATTAATTTAATTTATACTAGTATATATTTTATTAAATACATATTATATAAAAATACCAATATACATACATATATATATATGAATACATATACACTAAAATATATATACTAATACATATTATGAATACGTATATACTATTATATACCTATATACATTACATAGACTCAATTCCTCAACAATGAAGGTGGGAAGGAGGCTCCCAGTGATGATGGTGGCCGGAGGGGAGTGGTCGACGGGGTGGAACTCGCCGGAGAGAAGTCGTGGTGAGGCCGGAGAGGTGATGGTCGGCTACACAGCAGGCCGCTGGAGAGAAGTCGCTGCGACGGAGAGGTGAAGCTCGTGGAGTTATTGCTGGATCTCCGGAGGAGGTCTTGGCCGGAGCAGGGAGCTCGGGCTGCGAAGCAGTGGTGGTGGTGAAGAAGAGCAGTAGAAACGAAGCTGATGACAATGGTGGTGCGGCTGGTGGAGGGACGGTACGGTGGCGATGGAGCTTCGGGTTGGCCGCCGGGGTCGGGAGGGAACTCGGGTGCAGCACAGCCGGGGTAGGGAGGCTGCAGCTCGTGCAATGGAGGAGGTCGGGTCGTGCAATGGAGGAGGCCGGGGTGGAGCTTCGGGTCGCTGGGCCGGAGCTGGTCGTTTGCCGGAGAAGAGGCTGAGGGATGAGGGAGTTGTGGACGCTCGGGGTAGGAAGTGTGACAGTTCAGGGGATCTTGTCGGGAAGACAAAATCGAGGGTGGAGGAGCTTCACCGGCGTGGGGCTGCAGTGCTCGGCGGGAAGAAAGCAGACCGAAGAGATGGAGGGGAAGTGGTGGAGCCGTGCCGGGGCAGCAAGCTGGTTGAGCTTGAGCAGTGGCCGGAGTCGGGGCTGAGCTCCGGTCGGGCGGTTTAGTATAGGGCCTGGGTTAGGTTTTTGTATGTGGGTGATGGTGTTTGTGAAGAAATAATATGGAGAGGGTAGGTTTTTGTATGTGAGAGGTGATGATGTGACCTCCTAGGAATTAGGGTCGGCCAAGTATTGGGGTGGGGTTGCTTTGGGAAAAGAGTTGAGGTGTATTTATATATAATAGAAAGGATGTTGTGTGGTGATGATGGCTCCATTTAAAATGGAAGGCCTAGATTTAACATGGAGAAAAATGCAAACAAAAGAAAGGAGGAAAGAGGGGTTGGGTTAACTAGTCAAAGAAGGGGGGTTGTTTTCTTCACTTGGGTTAAACTAATAGGATGGTGACACATCATCGCAATTTTGTAATTAAGTTCCCAATAATTTGAAAATTGCACAAAAGTGGGTTTCTGGATTTAATTAATTAAAATTAGATACAATTGGCGTTCTAAAATTAATTAGGAGTACATGGGGCCAAAATTAGGTTAGGTCACAAATATCATTAGTGAAGAAGACTCAGAACAGAATATTACCTTAATTTGGGTTGCACGGAAAATGGGTCGAGGTTGTCTCCAATTTCGATTGGAAAGCACAACGATACAAAGTTGTAATTTATTTAGAATTTAAATAAACGTCCGCGAAGAATATTATACGGCTAAAATGAAGCATAATAGAGCATAATTATGAGTTACAAAAAGGTCCGAATCGAAGGCGGGCACGTCTAGGGCAAGGTTGTCAAATTTGTTGGAAGACAAAAGATAGGTTAGCGCTCAAAATATCGAAGCAACGGTAAGGCACAATAATTAAATAAAATTACGATAATTAATTATAATTAAATATTATACAATCATTTACACATTAATTATGAAAATACGAAAATACCCCTAATCCGAAACGTGGGGGTGACAGTGTTACCCGGTTATGGGCCAGTATTACCCGGTTATGGGCGTATATGCTTGTCAATACATCCGGCAGAGGTTACTAGCTGCGTGCTATCATGATCGGTGATGTAGTCAGCATATACACCTGGCATCCAGTTTACAGCTAATGTCAGGTACTAGCCTCTGGCTCGACGCTACGCTTTATACCTTTCACCTACCCATATGTACCAAGGTTGTCTTTAAAGTGCATTTTACTTAGCTGGTTAGATCACCCTCGAGTTTTCACAGTATTTACTTTATGGCATGCTTCTATGTATCTTGTTATATCCCTCTGAGGACCTGGTCCCTTTCCAGATTTGGACGAGGCATATTACCCCACAATGTACGGACCCAGACAGGAGACGAGGTACGCAACCGCGGAGGAGCTAGAGGTTCTACCGTCAGTGTTTCCGTGATCATTTGGTAGGCCTTCTGCCTAGGATTGGAGCATCATTATCTAGTCAGCCGATGCCTAATCATTACTCTTTTTATCTGTCATTCAGCACTTTTATTTCGTCATAGTAGTGGGTTTGTTCCCACCAGACATCTTGGGTTGTACTTCGATATTTCAGACAGATGTTTATTTCCAGTATTTATTTTAGTACTTCTTGGTTATATTGTGGATGAGATTAGATTACCTGTTGTTGTTGATATTGGACTTGTTAGTAATTTAGGACAGTATAGCACTCTTTGTTAGGATCCATTAAATTGGGATGTCCACGGACATGTGTCAGCTGGCTGTTGCCACGTGGCCTGGTCCCGTGTATTTTGGGACTGGGGCGTGACAACATCAGTCACTATGACACAGTTCACTAAGCATGCACAAGAGTACAACTACTAATCATCATAAATCATTAGACATTTAGGGTCTAAATTAATAAGGGTACAACTTACACAATACCATCAGTTATTTAGAGTCTAAATTAATTATGGGTTCTAACTAAGTTGGTTGGCTAAGGTTCACTAGTCAAGGACCAAGAAAGTGTGTAAACACCTAGCCTACTAGTCACATAATATCATCAAGTCCTCTAAATATACAACTATCATATAACATAAGCATGGTTATAACTAAGGTTCATGTAGGTACTAGATAGGTCAAGTTAAAACATGAACACATGAGCATTAAGAATAGGTCAAGTTAGGGTCATCACAAACAATCACATACTCTATTTCTCAAGTATATCCATTAATCCCACTATATACAACTCTCGTTATACTACAAAATGTCAAGTATACACAAACAAGTCAAATCTGAATTTATAATAAGATTATGGCATATACCTCATTCTTAACTTGCATTTGTCATGAATCATGTATGCAAACACTACTACATATAGTGCACAACCCTAGCATAGCATCTTCTACATTCTAACATAGTGTTTATAAACAATAAAACTAGCTAGCACAAAACCTAGATAAAGTGCATTACTAGTTGCATAACATTTAATTATGTCTCAACCATGCATTTATTTATATATAACACCCTAAAGATAACTTATATATTCTGGAATTTAGTGAGTTGGAGTAAAAATTATGTTTTGCAAGGGGTTGCTTGGATATTAGATCATGGCAAAGTGAATAGGACAACAAGTGCATAAATAACATTCAAGTCTAGACATGAGAAGTAGTATGTGTTCTTAGTATAATATTATTAAAAATATGAATACAAAGTTGGTGAAATTAAAGAGGGATGTGAAGTACATGTAGATAGTATTGAGTAGTTGGAATTTGAGCTCTTACCAAAGTAAAATAGGAAGAAAAAAGAGGACTGTGCACTACTTGCACAAATCTGTCTAGATTTGGACACTTCGGCTCATAGCTGCTGTCTGAGGCTTCAAAATATTTCTCCAAGTGTCATGGGGCTTAGAGAGATTAGGGAAAGGTTGTCACTACCATATTTCTAGAATAGGAATATTTTTGTTATTTTAGAATTATTTTAATTATTTTGTTATAATATTTATTCATATAAATATGCATGATATTATGTGAGTAATATATTATTAGTGGTTAGTGATTAGACTAATTGACTAGACAAGACCCTAGTGCACTAACCAACTTATCATGACAACTTGACCAACAAATTAGACTAGCATGTTTGGACCCTTGTTAGTCAACCAAACCTTATAAATAGTGTTTAGGCTTAAACTTTATTAGGAAGAGAAGCTTCCTAACTAACCCTTTTCTTCATGACAACCCACAAGGGGCACTTTGGACATTTGACATTTCTTGGAGGGCAAGGAGAGTGGTCGGCCCTATATTGAGGGTTATTTTCTCTCTCATTCACTCCTCAATCTCCCAAAATCATTCGAAATTAGGGTTCTTCCTCCATTAGTTCATCCCACCACCAAATCAACCCTATTTTTCTCTCAAATTCTCTTATCCTCTCTATCTAAGGAGACTAGAAGCTAGTGGTTGCAAGAAGCTTTGGAGAAGAAGGAGTCGGGCTTGATGTTTGTGTCTAAATCGTGTCCTATTGGCTTTTTATTGGAAAACCATCTCCCAATAGGTAAATTCTGAATCCCTCTCTTAAATTAGTTTCATTTAGTATTTTAGAGCATATAGAATGTACCCATGCATTAGGGCTACCCATAGGAAGGAGTTTGAAATCCTATTGACCCTATTTATGAATTCTACATTAAGTTAGGTATCCATTTTGGGAGAATTCCTAGAATGTGACACCAAGTGTTTGTCATTAGATTTGCTAGACATAATTAGTGTTAGATTAGTCATGTGGGGGTAGTTTCGTATCCACAATTCGATACGTGTATGGCGTATCATGATACGGTGTGATACGGGGCTCCAATTTGGTGTTTTTGTTCATTTGAGTTCTAATTCTTTGGTATCAAGTTCTAATAGCTATTATTAACTATAATTGATATACATATATTTGGATATTATGGGTTTTGACACTTGAGTTGGGGGTGTAACAATAGTTGCTCATCTAATGTTTGTGGGTTTGACACTTGCATTGGTTAGGTGGATGTGTTAGAATGATATATATATATATATATATATATATATATATATATATATATATATATATATAGTATGTTAGATTGGTATTTCGTATGGATATAGACTTGTTAGTGTATATACATTAGATGTTAGTTATTGGGGATACTTTGTATGGGGTTTATGTTGAGCTTGACACCAAGAGAGCATAAACTGTAGAGTGACAATGCTCGAGGTATTTGTGTTTAGTTATTGGCACTTGTGTGTCAATAGAAATTGTATATTGGAGCTGGGACGGGGGGTATCGGATTTTTGGTGTACTCCTTGATACAGCAGTGGCAGTGCAAATGAAAGCAGTTGTTGTTGTCATGCACATCATGTATGAGGTATGTTGGGGGATACTTAACAACTCAATTGGGGACTGATATTGGTATCAGTTGCCCCATTAACAGTTCACTGGGAAGGGGGGTCGGGTTATTTCTAGTTGAGAAGTCTAATGTAAAGTTTAATGTGAAGATTTGGTGAGTTTACATCAGTTAACAATAGAGGGGATATGAAGTATCAGTTATTACTTGAAGAGGGGGAGAGTGCCTGCACACAAGTGCTGTGGTCAGTTCATGAAGGAACTGTGATTGCTCGAGTGTACACAAGTGCAGTGTGTCTATGCATGTGTATGTAAGTATGTTGGGTTGTGAAGTATTTACAGTGGTTGGGGAAAGCAAAGGGGACTGTGGTTGATGTGTGCTCGATTATGGGCTGACACGGTGAAGTGTTAGGACTGACACTTGGGGTTCCATTTGAGTAGACTCAAGTGTTAGCAATAGAGTGTTGATGCCTAGATGTATATTGGTATCATGTGTGTGAGGGTGGTAATATATGAGTAATTGTGTAGTGATGCACAATTATTAGCTTAGTTAGTATATGTACTGTTTAATTAGTACTTGTAAGTTATATTTAGTACTAGTAATTAGTTTAGTTGGTATTAAGTATTGATATGGTTAGTATTAGTTACTTGAGTTGGAATTAGGTAGTGATATTAACTTTTATGCTATAAATAAGTATTTATGTACTAACTAGACTCTAGTATATAAGTATTATGTAATATCATATAGATACTTATATACTAATGTCTAGTATAGCTAGTAATGACTAGTTTAGTTAGATATTGTCCAATATGGACTATTATGATATAGAAATGGACTAGTGGACCTAGTTAACCTAGTTGGACTTGAACATGACCTAGAAACATCATATCTAGTTAGTTAAACATACTCATCCTTTAATTCACCATTTAATAGTAATATTTGATATATTGGTTTGTGACTCTATTTTGGGCATCGATCCTCACATTTTGCTTAGGACCTCAGGCGAGTACATTCTCTGACAGTTTTTTTATTTGACGATTACTATAATTCTAGTATGTAGTGTTATGCTTGATTCCCGACATAGTGGATACACAGGTTAGTATCATAGATACTGGTCATAAGGAGTCATGATTGGATCTATTGTACTAATCGGGGATGTAGAAGTATTAGTTGATTATGTGATCATATACCACCTACTTGTGCATAGCTTACCCTCACTACACGATGGTGTAGCCTGATCTTATTACTTATCCATAGCTCCTATTATATGATTGGCCTGATCCCCTTACCCGTACTTATGCATAGTCAATCATACTTGATTGAACTGATCCCTTACTGTACTTGTGCATGGCCAATCAGATATGGTAGAGCCTGATCCGTCCCAAGCCGATCACATAATAACTGATATTTCAGTGCACTTAGCAGTTGTTGATATCTCTATTCCAGTTTGCTCCTATTGATATAATTATTCCTTATTTATTTATAGTTTATTATTACCTGTGAGATAATTATCTGCGTAACAGTTTTCTTATTGTCCAGTATTTCTTCTATCTTGTATTTTTATTGCTAACTGTTTTATAGTCTTAATTAAATTAATGGAACTGCTGTTAGTTTATGTGTTTCACTCCAATCCTGACGAGGTAAAATATTTTAGAGGATCTCGAGGCTTTATGTCCCACTTATTACGGATCCGGTGTAGACGAGGATTATACCCAGGAGCTTCAGGAGGATCTCATTCCAGTATTGGATCCATTAGTAGAGGCTTAGAGTCTAGCATTCATTTGTAGTTGGATTATTAGACTTGAGATACTCTGAATTATATATTTTTTATCTGGATACTTATATAGTTATTGAGATAGTTAGACTCCAGACCTGTTGATGTGTGATGTCTTATTTTTTAGACTTTTTTTTCTTTATATCATTATCGTGTCATTCCTTTCCTTATAGAATTATGTTATTGAGTATTGATATTATCTTCATATTTATATTCATCATGTCCTCCTTATGGAGTTGAGATCATTGACAGGTTATATATATTATTGTTAGCTGTGATTGATAGTATTGTGACATACACAGTATTCTACTGCCGTTGTTGTGGCGTAGGCTGGACGTACCCATGATTCATGTCCAAATTTTTGGTACGGATCATGACATATTTTTATGGTGGCTCATACAGGTCAGTCTTCGCAATTAGAGTGATATTATGGTAATACAACGGCTTAGTTATACTACTACGAGCCAGCGATAGGAAATATAATATAGGATACTAGGATGAGAGAATACTTAATCACATACTAAGGAACTTCTACTCTTATTTGATTCTTGAATATTATGTTCTTCTTTTAACTTTGAATCCTTATCTCCCTTGAAACTCATTATATGTTCATCTATATCCTCAGAAACGACTACTTTGAACAAGGAGGAATGGAACGCAAGCAAGTAGGATTGTGTGGTAGGAACCTCGGAGGATACGGTGTCCCAACCATGGATCATGGAGAAACAGGGCTGAATGAAGCAAGAGTTATAAAAGAGTTGGAAGAGTTGGGAAGGGTTTAAAGGGAGCAAGGTCATAGGATCCAATAGCTACTATGCATTACTCATCACCAGGAGGAAGAATCCTGACTCAAAAGGGCAATAGATGATATCCACCTCGGGCCTCTGAAGCGCCCAAGTATGGAGCATATGCATGATGTTCTAGTTGAGGTTTCAGCTCATCAGAGGCTAGTTAAGTGGGAGCTTACCTGTGTATATTTTTAAGAGGTCAGGGCATACAAGGAAGGAATATAGGAAGAGAAAGAGACAGTCCCTCTATGTGGATCTGATGAGAATAAGATAAAGGATTATGCTCGGGTGTCACATCGCCCTCTAACACTTGACCAAGGTAAATGATTAGTTTAAATTGTGGTATATATTTCTTGGATAATCTCTTGGACATACATATATGGATAAATTAATTATATCTGATACTTAAAATAATGAATTGTAAATGATGGCAAAAATCAAGAAAATAAGGAATATGAAGGTTTGGTTGAAGATTATCAGTCCTTTTACATAAAGGCCTTTTTAGGGTATGAATATCGAGAAGTGCCTAGATGGTACACTTTAAATATATTGAGGTTAAAAATTTATTCTAAAGGATTGATGAAGTATTGAGGATGATGGCAAATTAAATTTTTATGAATTAGAAATTATCAGGATGTAATATAGAGCGGAATAATAAAACCAAGAATTAGTAATAAGGAGACAAGGGATCATTAATCCTTGGATATAAATTTAATTTGGGAAAAATGATAATCGACGACAAGAGGAGTTCAAAACGTAAGGTTAATTTGGTAAGCGAAGATTGGAAGATTATAAATATTTTGTGGTCAAGGTTTGGTTTAGTGACGTATATTATTAATGAAGGAAATGAGAATTTGACGAAAACGTTAATATTGAGGGTTTGGAGAATTTGAGGAATATAGTGAATAATTCAAGATTAAATGAAGGAAATGAACTTAAATAGAGGATATAAATTTTTATTTGAAGGTTATGGATCTAGTTGAAACACAAGTTAAGGAATTTGGAAATTCTTAAGATTCCAGAGTTCGATGATGGATCATAGAACTACATTGATGTATCTTTAAGGTCAGTTAATTCTGAGAAAGATTTGTTGGCCCATTGGTCATGGTGGAACAGATTTTGATAATCGATCTAACCTAGACTCGATATAAGCTACAACGACGCTTTTCAGATGTACTGCGATGACTGCAACATCAACTTTTTTACAGCTGCTTCCCGTCGTCTACCTTTATTTCCTGTATGCAATATAATTTTCTATTTCATTCAGTCTAGGAATATACTGTACACCGCGTCGTATTGGCAATTAGGCTACCCTAAATTATTTTCAAAATAAACTATCTTAAAATAGCTAAGTTGGACCCAAAACTCAGCCCAGTTTCTGTTCTGGCCCTAAACTAAGGGAACAAAACTCGGACCGAGTTTGGCCCGAGTTTGGTCTGAGTTCGGCCTTAGTGGATGTTTTGTTCAGAAACATGATCTCCCTGAAGTTTCGGATACAACGACTATTTTATGATATTTTGCAGACGTACTCTGGCCGAGTTTTGGCCGAGTTCTGGCCGAACTCTCCTTTGAGAAATCCTATAAATAGAGAAGAGATTTTATATTTCTAAATAATTAATTCACTTTCAATCTTCTCTTCTCTTATGTTATACGAGTTCTAAAAAGCCTTCATTTTCATTTTCCAAGCTAGTTATAATTTTCTAGTCTTAGTTGCCAGTACGGTACGGTCTAAAAGTTCAGAGAGTTATAATAAGAAGCTTGTTCAGAAGTTCTCTACTCCACACTTGAAGTCTTCGAGCTCTTCGGATCAAAGCTCATGCCTATAAGAAGTCAGAAAGCCTTCGGATCAAAGCTTCTATTCTATTCATATAGTGGATTCCAACTGGGAGCTAGAGTTCTCCCATCTGGATTAGTCCTCACATTGAGGGATACCAGGATACATCATTGTGTTTGCTTTTGCCTTCTCACACTTTACAATACCTGTGCTTATACTGTGATAGTTGTGACCTACCTGCAACACTATTGCTAGACTGTTATTATAGCTGTGACACTTACTTATATCTGTGACACATATATAGCAGTTATGATACTTGTATAACATGCTAGAAATTTTTTAATTCCTAAATTCTGTCGCATACTCTATTTACCCCTATCTAGAGTATATTCTATTATATTTTGATCCTATAATTGGTATCAAAGTAGGTTCTTTCTGAATTGGCTTCTGATACCAATTGATCCTACAATTGGTATAAAAGCATGTTTTCTCTAAATTGGCTTCTGATCCTAATTGCTCCTACAATTGGTATCAGAGCAGGTTTATAATATTTATTAATTTGATTACATACCTATCATCATCCTGCTTAGGTATATTTTTACTATTATTTAGTTAACTGTTATTTATTTGCTTATTGCCTAAATATACTTTTAGTATTTTTTATATCTCAAGGCTAACTTTACAAAAGAAGGACAATCCATAGATAAACCTCCATATTTTGATAGAAATAATTATACTTATTGGAAGACATGGATGAGCTTTTACTTAAAATCACTTGGTTTTGACGTATGGACTAATATTATTGAAGGTTACAGAAAATCTACTATCATTTCTCCTCTTACTTCTAATATTGTTAACAAACCGTATTATGACTACATGGAAGAAGAAAAGAGATTAGCTAGTCTTTATGAAAAAATAATGAATGCTCTTTACATTGCTTTAGAAAATAATGAACTTAATCGTATTTATTCTTGTACAACCTCATATGAGATCTAGAAACTTCTTGAAGCTACTTATTAGAACATGTATGAAGAAGAAGCTAGTGATATGGAAGTAGAAAAAAATGTAAGACAAGCATATGGTGTGAAAGCGAAGCAAGCAATTCTGAAGAAGAAAAGAATCCTCGTAACTATACTAATGTGTGCCTAATGGCATTTGATCAGGTAACCACTAATCCTCTCTATGATGATTTCACATTCAATTAGCTAGATGATGCCTTTAGTGACCTCTTAGAAGATTATAAAAAGTTGATTGGTAAATACAAGACCTCTAAGATGGTACTCAAGGAACACAAACTTGAGATAGAAAGACTGACCCTACTATTGAAAGATGTTAGGGAGACTGAACCTTCTAGTAAGACTAATGAATTAGCTTCTATCAAGTTATAATTATACGATGCATCGCACTCTTTAAGAGAAAGATAAAACCATAACTCAGCTGCAAGAAGATTTTAAAATTGAGAAAAAGAAGAGTATCAATGCGCTGATTAGGAATGATGCTCTAACAACTAATTATAATAGACTGTTTGACACTTCCAAAGAATTAGAAATTATGTTAGAAAAATAGCCGATGATGACTGCTTCCTCTCCTAACACGTGTCGCTTACCCAAAAGGAATATTGTTCATCCAAATATTATCAAACCTATGCCCAATAGGACAAATCCTCAAAGACATGCCTTCTACTACAAGTATCCTACCAAAACCCCTAGACCTACCAAAAAAGAACAAAATACTACACCTAAAACTAAGCATGTTAGATGTCATTATTGTGGCACTATTGGTCACATTGCTCCTACATGTAGAGTTAAGAAATTAGTTGCTTTGAATATTTGTGTATGGATACCTAAAGCTAACTTTTCCTGACCCAATAAGAAATGGGTACCAAAAATTTTATCTGCAAATTATTTTGTAGGTTTAGCATCCTACCCACTCTAGAAGAAAATAGATCATCGACAACAGTTGCTCACGGCACATGACTGGCGATGCATCTTTTTTGCAATACTGTCGAAGAAGAAAGAAGGACACGTCTCCTTCGGTAAGAATCTGAAAGTTTATTTAATAGTTATTGGTAATATTGGTAAGTCTCCCTATCTGGTGATTAAAGATGTTTGTCTAGTAGCCGAGTTTAATCTTAACCTACTAAGCATAAGTTATTTAGCTGACCAGGGTTATGGTATTAACTTTGTTAAAGATAAATGTATTATAGTTGATAGCTCAACTTGCAGTACTATTTTTGAAGGAGATAATATTTATGTTTTTTATCTTCTGAAAGATACTAACACTACAGGTAGATACCTATATGACAAAAATGACGAGAATCAACTATGGCACATGAGGCTAGAACATGCAAACATGGACACGATATCGAGATTATCTACAAAGAAATTAGTACGAGGCTTACCGGAGATCGCCTTCAAGAAAAATATGGTATGTAGCAATTATGAAAAGAACAAAGCTACAAAATCAATATTTAAGTCGATTAACGTTGTAAATACCACTAAACCTCTACAATTATTAGATATGGATCTATTTGTACCCAACAGAGTTGCTAGTCTAAATGGTAAGTTGTATGCATTTGTAATTGTAGATGATTACTGTAGATACATATGGGTATATTTTCTTGCTCACAAGAATGACGCACTCCCAGAACTCATCATATTTTATAAAAGGATACAAAATAAGAATGGATTCATGATCACTTTCATTAGAAGTGATCATGGCGGCAAATTTAAAAATGCTGACTTTAAGAAATTTTCTAACACACATGGTTATTTGCACAAATTCTCTTGTCCTAGAACTCTATAACAGAATGGCATTATAGAACGTAAGAATAGAACTCTTAGCCAAAATGTCTAGAGTACTGTTAAACCATTTTAGCCTACCTAAGTATTTTTGGGAAGAAGATGTCAATACAGCGTGCTATATTTTGAATAGAGTTTTGATTCGACCTAAATCGAAGAAAACTCCCAATGAATTATGGTTTGATAGAACTCCCTCTATTTTCTACTTAAAATCTTTGGATGCAAATGTTTCATTCTTAATACCAAAGATAATTTAAGCAAATTTGACGAAAAGGCCGATGAAGGTGTTTTTCTAGGTTATACGGCCAAGAGCAAAGGATACCGAGTCTTCAACAAGAAGTCAATGATGATCTAAGAATCAATCAACGTCACCTTCAATGAGATGTACAGTAAAACGAACAATGATAGTGACGATGAAGATATCTGTACATCAAGCAAAGCACCAACCAAAACGAAATCCAGTATCAACTACTTAGAAAATCTGCCAATGAGGATAAAATTCATGGCCGATCACCCCAGGGACTTGGTAATAAGTGAGATCACAAAAGGTATAAGTACTCATTCCTCTAATAGTATAGCTTTTGTTTCACAGCTTGAGCCTAAAAATATTGAAGAAGCATGTAGTGATAATTATTGGATATAAGCTATGAAAGAGAAATTAAACTAATTCGAACGGAATCAAGTTTAGGAACTTATTCCCATGCCTAATGATCATCCGGTCATTGGCACCCATTGGGTATTCCGAAATAAATTAAATAAGAATGGTTTAGTTACATGTAACAAGGCAAGACTCGTAGCTCAAGGATGCAACCAAGAGGAAGGTATCGACTACGATAAAACTTATGCCCCAATTGCGCGTTTAGAATCCATTCGCATGCTATGTGCATTTGCATATTTTCATAATTTTAAATTATTTTAAATGAATATCAAAGGTGCTTTTTTAATTGGTTTCATAAAAGAAGAAGTTTTTATAGCTTAACCACCTGGATTCACAAATTTCAAAAACCTTAATCATGTTTTCAAGTTGAAGAAAGATTTGTATGGACTGAAACAAGTCCCTCGCGCTTGGTATAACCGCCTAAGCTCTTTTTTACTTGAAAAATATTTTTGAAAAGGAAAGGTTGATACAACACTGTTTATAAAATCTTTGAATAATAATCTTTGAATAATAATCTCTTACTTTCTCCAATCTATGATGGGAGAATGGACATGACTATGTCCACCCTTATTGACACTAAATAGAGAGAAAGAATCTGCTTGTGACTTCATAGAGCACTTTAAACAAACCGCTCTGAAGATACCTCCAGGCATTCTTGAGTCTGCAGTTATGGACACCTGTCAGAAAAATCTATTCCCAGGATTGAAGTTTTATGTGGGCATAACTCAATTCGCAGATTGGACATCATTCGTTTTGAACGATGATGTAGCAGAACAGAATGCGAAAGATGTCAAATTAGGTTTTTTGGGTATCAAGATGCCTGGGTTTGAGGATAGAGGCAAGCATCCCTTCAACCTCAATAACAATAATAACTGCAACAATAAGGGAAAAGAAGCCATTGTGGTAAATGTGTCCAAGCGACCTACCTCTCCGCAAAACTAGAAGGCTCCATAATCCTCAAATCCTAAGGAAGAATACCCCTTCGATCAGGACGACATTATCTGCATCTTCAATTTTCTGATAAAAATCAACAAACTATAGTTGCCTGACATTAGACGACAAAATAAAGCTAACATGACAGATGATCTAAAGTATTGTCTATACCATCGATACATACATCATCCCACAATGACTTGCTTCATATTGAAAAGAAAAATACAATATTTGATAGACTCCAAGGCGATCACACTTCATATTGATGAGAAGACAATTACTGCCAACTTGGTATCTTTTCAATTCGATGACTTCCCAACACAAGAAGAACCAGACCGTGTTGTACCAATACCAAGATCTACGATGGAGATCGTCAACATTCCACCAGCTCGCAATAAAGCCGAAGGACTGGTGACTCTTACTACTCAATGGGGCGAGGTCATGTGGATTTATCTTGCCTTGTTACAAGATATGGAACTAGAAACAGCGTCTTTGAGTTCTAAATCTAAGAAGAAATCCCCGAAGGGCAGATCATGCAATATAATTTCTCTATAGTATAACTAAGACGAAGACAAAGATTAGTCTGGAGAATGTACTTTCCTTGAAACTAGGCTCCAAGGTCTGGATCTATCTCCATGAGCCTCTACAAACAAGCCTTGTATGACTCACAGATAGTGGCGTTGGTTGGATAGTATTCCTTTATACATAGAACAACACATGTTCAATTCAAGCTGAAGCAAAGAGGTCGGATCCATTGCTCTCTTGCACAAGTCTTTCTTTCCCTCTTCGACTAAACCATCAGCAACATCCGATATAAGTAATGATGGAGAACCTCAATTCTGGTACTATAGTCAATAATTAATTCGTCTCATGCAGATGATGGGGTATGAATTCCAGAAAGCCGAGGGTATGGACTTTGGCAAAAGATGCTGGGTTCCTTTACAGCCCTAGGGTTGTCCTAGTAGGTCCCACCATAGGCTGGGATATAAGGATTCTAGCATGAAGAATCGTTCCATCGAAGATAAATGAAGTAGCACACAGAAGAAGGTCAAGTCATGTTACATGGTCCTTCTCGCTTTCGTACCTGAAGAAGCAATGACCAAGGAAACAAGATCCGACAAAAATTATTTGAGGACATATGAGCAAGCTCAGGGAGATGCACCTCCTATCTCCTCTACCCCTACTACCCCAGCTGATATGGAGGTAGGTCCATTAAAGCCTATCATAGTAGAAGAAAGTACGTTTTGACTAGTCTTTGAAGAAGAATCCACCTCAAGGACTGGACAAACCGTACAACTTTGAGATTGGCTCGGCTTTCCATCTTTGAGTTACTTCAGCTCTCAAAGGAAACTCGTGGTGCATTGAGCGAGGCACTGATGCATATTGACTCTTATCTTACCTAGCTCAAGTCTCCAGATAAGGAACGAGTGGCGTGTCCTCATTGCCACAACATGATGGAGAAGTTTTCTAACATTACCTTCATACTAGATAATATGCTGCTGAAGGACAACCATCATGATAGGCTATTGTACTATATTGGTTATGTGGGTTCCATTAAGGTGAACCGAATTCTTAATGATCCGGGCTCGTCATTCAGCATCATCCCTAAGCGTCTTCTCCTAGCTCTGAAGATTCCAACATGTAATCTATCAACTACTAATACTACAATCTTGGGCTTCAATGCTGGAAGAAGCCGTCCTCTTGGGAAGATATGCCTCAAAATTCAAATAAGAAACCTTCGAACTGAGGTCACATGCTATGTGATCGACTCAAAAGTATCCTATAATGTCTTGCTTGGATGCCCTTGGTTACATAAGAACAAGATTATGCCTTCAATCCTGCACCAATATTTTAAATATGTGGACAGTCAGGGAGATATCAATACAGAGTTTGCTGATATCAACCCGTTCAAGGGTGTTGAGGCATATTACTCCGACTCTGTTCTTTATATACCAGAGTACTTGGAGGAAGAAGCCCATGAAGTCGATGATAAAGCAAAAGTAACTCTAAATGAGGAACCTCTTATGATCCAGGTTAAAGGATGTGTCACTCGTCAGAGTCAGCTGGAGCTTCTTGTTATTTACCTCCGTAAGTCAGTACGTGAGGGAGCAGTTAAAGAACCGTCACCCCAAGAGCCCCTTGTTATTAATCTCCTCCAGTCAACGCATGAGAAAAAAATAATGGAACCGCTGGTGATAGACTTTACTAAGAAGTCAGAATCTCCACTTGTCATCAATCTAACTCATAATAAGCACCCTGCTCTAGCAAGTTAGCCACTTGTCATTAACCTCTCTATGCCTGCTATTAAAGTAGAGCCTTCTGCTAACTTTATAAAGGAGGAGGAGATTCTGTATTTTATAAATAAAGATGATACCTCTTCGCACTATACTGATGTTGATCCTATTGCTATAGAGTTCTTAGAAGCAATGTATGCTTATGAACTTCTATCTATACGGGTGGCACCACTATTCAGGATAGGTACTTCATATAGTTCGTCCGATGGCGCCTGCTTCATGGTCCCAATAAGGCATAACGAAGAGCGTCAGATACTCTTTGGCAAAGTTAGAATTAAGAGGATCACGCAAACCGATAACTCGGATGAAGACACATAAAAAATGTAACTCCATCGATTTAGTCGTCCGGCCAAAAATATTATTCAGAAAATGGGCTATAATTTGAAGTCCGAAAAAAGTCTCAACTATGGAAGAGGTTGACGTACGCCTATACGTCATTTTTATCCAAAAGGCAAGCCTGGAACCTACTACCAATGGAATCATAGTGGTTTAGGTTATGTCACTACTCCGACGACTCTTAAAAGCACATAATTAAATAAAAAATACCTTCTCACTCCTCTGAATCGTCATCTTGGGATTCAGATGGAAGTATAGGTGATGTATTCAAGCATACTCTGTCTGTCAATATGGCGTCGACCGACCCAGACAACGAGGATAATCAATCATTAGAGCCCTTCAAAAAAGATCCGCTAGCACAATGGATGGATTCATAATGGGAGTTGCGATTTGAGCAATACGAATCGCCCACAGAAGATGAGATTGTTCAGATTGATATGGGACATGAGTCTTCCCCAAAACCAATCTTCATCAGCTAAAGTCTCCCTGATAAGGATAAACTAGCACTTATACAGCTTATAAAAGAATATATTAACGTCATCGCCAGGGGTCTGGATCATCGGATAGCCACACACAAGCTCAATATCCTTCCTAATGCCAAACCAGTGAAGCAGCAACAACGATGATTCTACCCTGATATGATAGATGCAATCAAAGCTGAAGTCAAGAAGTTGATAGCATGCGGCTTCGTTCGAGAGGAACAATACCCTGACTGGGTTTCCAATGTGGTTCTAGTCAAAAGAAAAATAGGAAGGTCCAAGTCTGTATAGATTATCGGAATCTAAATTTTGCTTGCCCAAAAGATGAATTCCCCTCTCCCTTTTACAGATGTCATGATTAACAATACATTCAGCTTTGAGTGTATTGCATTTATGGACGAATCTCGGGGTATAATCAGATCAAGATGTTCCCCTAGTAAAAAAAAATATACATTATTTCGGATAGCATTGGGAGTGTACTGCTACACAATAATACCTTTTGGCTATGAGTATAATCTTTCGTGAATATTTATAAAAGACGGTGGAATGCTATTTGGACGATATCGCGGTCAAGAGTGATCTCAAAGAGGATCACCTCCAAGACTTGAAGATCTTGTTCGACTTAATGCGCCAACACTAGCTCAAGATGAATCTAACCAAGTATTTTCTGTGAGTCTGGTGGTAAATTCCTCAAATTCGTTATAACTTTCAAGGGTATCCATCTTGACTCTGAGAAAGTTAAAGCTATCCTCGAAATGCAGCCTCCACATAACCTTAAGGAGCTTTATGGGCTGCAAGATCGATTGGCATATATCAGAAGGTTCATCTCAAACCTCTCAGGTAGATGCCAACCATTCACTCAAATGATGAAGAAAGGTGTAACATTTGTTTAGAATGAAGCATGTCAGCAGGGTTCGATGACATCAAATGGTATATCATAAATCCCCCATTTTTTGTAGCTCATATTATGGAAAGATCCTTCTTATTGTATGTTCGAGCAATGGATCATTCCTTGGGGGCTTTTCTTGCATAGAAGAGTATTGAGGGCCATGAACATGATATCTGCTATCTTAGTCGCATAATGGTCGGTACCTAACACAACTACAATCTTGTAGAGAAGGAATGCCTCATCTTGGTCTTTTCCATCCAGAAGACACATCACTATGTGACCGACCAAATAATCCATGTCATATCCAAAGTGAATCCCCTCCGGGTGTTAATGACAAAACCAAGTACACTCAACTCTCGTCTGGCTATATGAGCAATGCTATTATCATCTTACGACATGGTATATTACCCACAAAAGGCAATAAAAGGCTAAGCCTTGACTGAATTCCTCGTATCTCACCCACTATCGGAAACCTCTAAGCTATATGGCGATATTCCAAACAAAGTATTGGAGTCCAATATGGAAATGGAAGATGATACATGGCAACTATTTTTGATGGTGCATCAAGAATATCTCCCAAAGGCAATATTGTTGCTGGTGTACAGATAGTCCTTATTACTCTTGACATATTGCTGATACATCATGCATATTCCATCAGAGAGCCTTATACAACAACATAGCAGAATACAATGCTTTGCTCATTGGTCTCTATTTAGCTAAACAATTGGATGTCGAATATCTTAAAGCTTATGGGGACTCTAAGGTTATAGTTAATCAGATTATAGGGGAATATAAAGTCCATCATGAAGACCTTATCCCCTATCACGAAGATTCTATTGTGTTAGCTTCAACCTTTATTAGATTTTTTATTAAGTATGTGTCTAGACTACAAAAAATGAAAGCAGATGCGCCCGTTGGTTTAGCAGCTTCATTGGCTATTTCGTTGAAAAAATACTCGATCACAGTGACAGGCTGAGAGTTGTTTTGTGCCAAGAATAATATGCTAATTGAACACAGCTTTGAAGTATAGTCAATTCCTAATTCAGAGGACTGGAGGTTTCCTTTTATAGAATATATGGCCTATGGAATTATTCCAGATGACCTGAAAGAGGCTACCTCTGTTTAAAGATGCTCACTCGATTCTATTATGATGCATCATCTAAAATATTGTATCATCGTTCGTATGATGGACTCCTGCTACTAGGTCTGTCAAATATTAAGGCTAGATGAGCGCTTCATGAAGCTCACGATGGCACCTGTGGAGCACACCAAACAGGTCCTAAATTATAAGACAGACTCAGAAGGATGGGTTATTACTAGTCCGCCATCGTAGCTGATATAGTAAATTATGCTCGCAAGTGCAAAGCTTGTCAAATCTGTCACTCCCTTATCCCAATATACTTAGAATATACTCAAGTTAGCGCACTTCAAGTATGCTTCAAGTTTACGGTTGAATGGAGCTTGGCGCAAATTGGCTAGTATTGATTGTGTGGTGGTGGTGGTAGATAGGGCGTGTGGCTTAGATTTGTTGGAGAAAACTGACGGTTCACTATCGACCCCTTGCCTATATATATCCTTGTTCTCATTCTCTCTCCTCACTTGTTTATTTCTCTTATTTTTCTCCTGATTTTCTTCATAGACAAGTACATCTTGCAAATATGAAGAAACATGATCGGCTATAGTTTTATTCTTAGTATTTGTTGTAATTAGTTTCTAGCTGTATTCTAATTATAGTTAGTTCTTGGAATTTTTATATTTGAGGTAGTTAATGATTTTATCTTGATTTAATTATGAGGGTTTTCATTAGTATATTTTCCTAGGGAATTATCCCAAAAAAATGAGATATTTTTAAAAAATATTGTTTCCTGATTTCGAGCTTAGGTTTTTTCTTAATTTCTGGTTCTTGTTGCTTGATGAATGGAGCACTATCATAGTTTCGAGCTTGAGCTCTGAGTGCATCAATGGTGGGTCGATTGGAGAAGAAGAACTGTGACACGAAGAAGAACTGTGACACGAAGTACACATGAGGATTTACACTATGGGCACATGTTGAGTGTGACCCGTATTCCATACTCGTGTGTACTTTAAGAGTACTGCCAATTTTTTGCAAAAGTATTTCAAGGGATGAATTTTGGGAAAAATCCTTCTTGGCGTAATTTTGGAAGACTTCAGCCTCTGGTGCACAATTGATGTACTAATGAATGCACCAAGCAAAAGTGCACCAGTCTACCTTTCAGTGCACTTCTGACCAACTTTCTATTGATTGGCGCACTTTTAACCAAATTGGCAAACTGACACACAATTGACATATTGTGCATTAACTATCAAAATTGTGCCACTCTTATACATATAACCCTTGGCACACTTTTTGGACGCTCAATAATTGGTGCACTTTTAATAGATTAATGACCCGGCGCACTTGTTATCTCTTGGCGTACTCTTGCTCGGTTCATCCTCGATAAACGAGCCTTGACTTTGGCATATATCGATTCTCAAGGCCCTCGACTGTCGTTTCTCGACTGTCATGTCGCCTGGGGACTCATATTTTGTTTTTTAGTTGTTTTGTACTTGCATAGTGCACCACTTCTCTATCTTGTTATTTTTGACTTGTGCGCTAGTTTTCTTGCATATGTAAAATATGCATATTCTCGTAAATCTTGATTTGTGCGCCACATCTTTCTGCTGCTCTATTATCGATTTTGTGTGCCATGTTATAAACTTCTGCACCATGACTTCTATGACCTAGTGTTATAGCTTTGTGCGTCATATAGTTTCTTGTTCGCGCATAGTATGCTTACTATTCCTGACTAGCCTATATTGGCACTTGTAAAGTGCGCCGACCTAGGACTTTTTATGATTGATTGTGCATGCATGAGTACTATTGTGCACTTGATGCCTGTTCTAAATTAGTTTAGCTTGACCATGATTGATGATCAATGGCCCAAGAAATTGAGGAATTAATGAGGCATTCATGACCGTGACTCGATCATATGAGATATTAGATTCCTAATTAATTATGACCCCTGACTTAATCAAAACATGATTCATTTGACCAACTGATATGTTTGGTATCCTGACTTGGTTATTGTACTCATGCTAATACACTTGTCATACTCGCCTGTTTATAACGACTATATTGTATACTGAGTGTGGGTCATTGGACAACATATACACTGAATGTGACGTGATGATTCCTACTCGGTGCATAATATTATATTTATGAATTTTTGGCATAGAAATGATAATAGGTCAGAACCATAGAGTAGCTAGGGTATTGCTTATTTTAATATTACATCTACATCTGGGTGAATCCAGACTTGACTCCTTATATTAAATGGATTCGTATCAAATGTGCCCGTACTTTTTATGACATCATTAAGGGAATCTTTCTGTGGCCACAATAGGGAATTTTATATCACTATAGGGTTAATTAGGTAACATAAAAGATGATTAGAACATGGGGAGGGAACGATATCCCGAGATCGTACATGATGGATCGCTCCGTGATAATTTTCGTGGTTTTCAAGGCTGGCCGCCACAGATATTGTATATCAGCCACATATACTGGAGTACAATATTCGACTTTTATATTTTAAATCGAGCCAATATTTTCTCTATAAAAAAGTTGGAACTGTTACTGATTTATCAACGCGGTGGCCCTACGGGGGACTGGTGCGATCATAATTTTCTGCCTGTATAATATTGGCTCGGTTAGCTCTGCTCAGCATGGCATGAACTAAAGTTACTTATTATTATATATAGAATAATCCCAGGCTCTACATAACAAGCCATAATATTGTTTAGCCATTCTAACCTGACTTGGTTGTGATTATAATTCTGCTAGTAGCTTAGGGACATGGACTGTCATAGTGTGGTATTCAACTTCAGTCCTTGGTTGGTTGGGGAGTTGGGTCATTATGCTATGATAGAATATGGACCGAACTACGATACATAATCCTAGCTTGACCATAATCGTGGGGCGTACCTTATCTTAGGTGGCATGGCTTTTTCTGTCTTTGTTTGGAAAAGAAGAGCCATGTTATGCCAAAGTTGGGGCACGTCCAATGATTCTTGGCTATTGTACTATATGCTTGATCTAATTTTGGTTTCTTAATTTGTGCTTCCTTGTAGTACTTGCTATTTGGGGTCTAACCCCACTGGTTTTGTATGTCCAGGTTTTGAGCCAACACTAAAGGATCCAGCTTATTCCCCTAACGATGATGCGCACCAGACGAATTATCACTGAAGGGCACGAGTGGATTTCTTGATCACTGCTCATCTTGTATATTCTTTTCCTTTGGGCATTTAGCCACCGGTACTTGTTAGCTGGCTTGTCTGGACATCATTTCCTTTTTACATAACTCTAATATAATTATACTACAGCTGATCTCGGTTGTGTAACTATTGACATTTTATTGGCCTAATATTTTGATGGCTGGATCTTTAGAACATTCCGATGGAGTATTTGGGATGCCTTACGGCTTTATATCACATTTTCTATGTTATTTTTACTTGCTTGAATGATTGAGATATAGTTGTTCTGAGACCCTAGGAGAATTGATTGTAGCATGCACCCCCTTGTCTTTCTATAATCGAGATCGCCGTACGACATTCAATACCTTGTACGGAGGAGCTGGCCATGGCCATCTCCATATTTCGATATTAGGGCGTGCCAAAATCCATGCTGACTTTATCCACCAGGTGTCAGAGTTTTTATATCCTACAACTGCATCTTGGCAATAACTGATTATTTCTTAAAGTAGGCATAAGCAGTACCACTCATCGAAGTGAAGACATACAATATGATTAGGTACATCAAATATTATGTTATTTACCGGTTTGATATTCCCCGGAGGATAATCTATGATAACGGGGCTTCAATTGCTAGTTAGACATTCTATCAGTTTTTTGACAAGAATCGAATCTAGAATATGGCGTCCACATCGTACAATCTTATAGCCAATGGCTTAGCATTAGCTTTCAACAAAACCATAATCAAGATCCTTAAAAAGTTTGTTTTGTCCAACAATCGTGACTGGAACGAGAAACTTAGAGAATGCTTATGGGCTTATCGGACAACGGTACGAACTCCCACTGGAAGTACGCCATACTCTCTGGTCTATGGGTGTAAGGATGTTCTTTCCCTCGAGAGCCAGATCCCCTCTCTTTGAATAGCTCTAGTTAACAAGCTAATTGTTGAAAATAACGATCGTCAGAAGCATTGGAGAGAAGCGCTTGCAAGCTCAACAGCGTATTGAGATATACCAAGCAAAGTATGTCCAAAACCTTTAACAGAAAAGTCAAGGAAATGATATTCCAATTCGGCAATTTAGTCCTGACAAAGAGAAGGCCAATGATCATGATGCACAAAAGTAAAGGGAAAATCCAAACCAAATCGGGGGGCCCCTTCATTATGGAAACAATATATTCCAATGACGTATATCGGCAAACAAAGCCTAATAAAGATTTGCTAATGATGCCAATCAATGACAAGTTCCTCAAAAAGTAATATGTCTAAGCCATGCTTGCACTTTCCATCCCCAAAAGGTCATTTATAAATACACATTGTTTGTATTTACTTTATTTTATCCCCAACTATGTAGATGTACAATAAGACATTTTCTTCTCAACGAAATATAATGTAAAACTCATTATCTGTATTGAAGAGTCTTGGATACATTATGGTTAATGGGTCCACCTCAAAACTTTTTCCTCATAGTGGGTTAGAGAATTTTACTTTCAATGATAATCCCTAAAAGAGTCAGTGAAACTCTTTATCGCTTTAAACTATTATCTGTATTCAATAACCTTGTATACGTTATAGATAATATATTCTCATAATTCTCCAGTGTAGTACTCCTCTGATCTTATGAAATATTTTCATTGAGATCATCCGAAGTGAACACTTTCAAGTAAATTACCATGTTCTTAGAGCCCAGTTATTATAAGGATATCCTATTTCTAATCCCCAACTGGATTAGAAATATCCAAAAAAATACTTCTACCCTGACTTGGGAAAGATATTTATACGTGTTCATTTTCCCAGTGAAATAGAATCTCAAAAGAAAACAATCATGTCCTCTTTACCTCTGTATTATTTTCTTACAAAGGTTAATCCCCATAGAGTTATATTTTGCCATGTCCATTTTATCTCTAAGCAAATATATTCAATGGGGTCCCAATCGGGAAACCTATTACGTCCATATTACCTCTAATAGTGTTTTACCTTCAAACGTGATTACCCGTATTCAGTGTGAGTACACCATTGGTATCGAGTCTACCAAAATATAATCTGCCATGTCTATATTACCTCTAAGCAGATATCTTCAATGAAGTCCTAATCCAAAAATCTATTACTTCCATACTACCTCTGATAGTGTTATTTCATTCTAACTTATTATCTGTACTTAATTACAACTACGCAATGGATAATGAGTCTATAAAATTCTCCTAAGATGTTTTAATGCTTTTGGCATTGGTAATGATCTTATTTAAGCCGTAAGTCTGCTAAGGAGGCCACTTTTTTAAATCTGCCTTAGTAATATGGTTTTTTTGGATATTTGTGACTTCCTCAGAGTCTTCTCCCTTAGTCATTACCCATTTAGTTAAACATCCTTAATTGGTCCCAGTGTAGTCTCATATACCGTATGTGTGGACATTTACTTAGTTCATCTGAGTATTGTGCACAAAATTTCCTTTTCAAGGGTTTGAGGATAAATTTGTCGATATCACCAAATCAATGCTCGGGATAAAGTTAAACTAACTTTGTATTGATTGGGAATAGGCAAAATTGTACAAAAGAATCTCTAATGCGTAGAGTCTAAGTACAATAAAAAGAAGAATCTGGACAAGTGTGATGGTGGAGATCGAGCACTACAGCGACTCCTTTACTCCGCTGACGATCCGGGACCAAAGAGGGTAATGAGGCTTCGGGAAGCTAGAGTATACAACTCAATATATGTCCCTTGCGGCACTTTTGTCTTCTTCTCCTTCCTATTCTTTTTTTCTATGGGAAACGCCCACTATTTATACCCTTGAGAAGGCACGCACACACGTATCTCATGGTGTCTCATAGTAGCGCATATTGCAATAGGCTGCCATATGGTGATTCAAGATATGGGGTTACAGATGTCCATAATACTCGTGACACATGTCATATACCAATTTTGATTGCACCTTAGGAATACGTCCACCTTGCGCTTGGAGATCAATATGGTAGTAGTGGTGCATGGCGCTGTTGGCACATAGGAACACTGGGGTAGTAGTGGTACATGACACTGCTGGAACATAGGAACACTGGGGTAGTAGTGGCACATGGCACTACTGGCACATGGGAAAACTACTTATGGTACAGATGACACATGGCTCTGGATCACTTTATGGCGCATGAGTCGTGATCACTACGGCGTATTGCTCTTGATTATTGTTGGCGCATTGTAGAGATTTTTTATGCTTCTACAAGGCTCCCTTCAAAGTTTCTAAACTTAAAATTTATTAAATTTTAGTTTGGAATACTTTTAACAGAAGCATGGAGGAGATAGGTTAATGGGCTGCTTCAGCGCATATGTGAAGCATTCTTCTGCTTGGTGCATCTAGTCATTTGGCACAGGGGAGGTCACTTAGCTGCTGACATGCTATCAGATTCATTCCTTGATTTGCCTAACCACTCGGGAGCTATTAATGGCTTTCTTGCCTATAAATATAGAGGTTTAAGGAAGAGGAAGAAAAGTGCTTTTCTTCTTCACCAAATGTCTTTACGGAAGCCGAGTGCGGGGAGATAGGTTGAGCGGTTCATCGATCCTCTCCCCCTTATGGTCGACCATCCAGTTGCCATCAGTGGAGGTAAGAAGAAAGGATTTTTTTTCTCTCTATTTGCATGGGCAAGAAATAGTCAGTTGATGAGTATGTATTCTTTTTGGCTTGACCCGCATGGTTTTTGCTGAAGGGCTGTGACATGATGATGCACCGACAACAAAATCCCCATCGGTAGCATGGGTAATGCTGTCTACAGACACTCATCTGAGGCATGTGATAGAAAACCATGCATGACTGTGCTGAATGGGTGCTTTCGCCTCTGCATTATGGCAGTTACGCACGTATATGCAGAACTTGTCATCTTAGGGCATAGCTGACTAGTTTGCCATGAATCAACGGGTGACGCATAATATTGCGGATGCACGCCTCCTGATATTTGTCTTCTCTTGCAAATATTCTGACTTTTTTGTGCTTGTCTTGCAGGGGCTGCCTTGGATTGCTTGGGTCATTATGGAGCATGGAAGGATATCATAGTTACCGTTGTCCGTGATGAATAGACATGTTACCCGAAGATTGTCCGTGATCTTCCAACCTTGCTCATTGTAGCTAGTCCCCGTATGCAGCTAAGATGTGATAGTTGGATCTCGGGTCGGGTCCTGGCGGAGCATCTGTGTAGAAGCGGTAGGGCTAGTTATCCCAACTGGGATTTCTAGTCGCGTCCTTTCACAAGATAGAGTTGGGTTTGTAGACTTGGCTTTGTGTTGCAAGCTCCCTTGCTATCCATCCATATGGATTATTTTCCATGTATTGTGGCTTGAACTGAGGATTTTACTGAAGTGATGACCCATATTACGTTGAGCTACCGGCTTGACACGTGTTGGTACCAAAAATAACACAGAGGGGTTCCCTTTCTTTTCCAATATACTCGTGATCTTGAATAACAATAAAAATTCAAAATATAGTGGACTTCCATCATATGTACTCATGATCTTGAATATCAATAATTTTTTTTCCTTTTTGAATTTTTCTGTTGCTGTTTGTATCGTGGTTACGAATATTATACCATAGGTAATATGGACGTAGTATAGTATCATAACTTATGATAAACAGACCCTCTCAGAGGTAAATATGAACATAAAAGGATAGAGCAGTTATATTAGGAAATATTTGAAGGAGATACCATCTGCAATGGTTGGAACTTTTTGGTGTAAACCGGTAGGAAAAAAGTTTACTTGTAGCTGAGTACGATCATTATACGATATTTGGTAGGGATATAAGGAAATGAGTCAGAGGTAGTATATACATGTCTGCTTTCTTTTACTGGGGAACATGGACAACTCATAGTTCAGAGGTGATGTGGACATGAACTACTTGCTTTGTAAAAAAATTATGGAGATAAAAAACAAAATGGACGATTCAGAGGTAGTATGGACGTGACTACCTTCTTTTGATGGAAAGAACGACTTATAGTTCAGAGGTGATGTGGATGTGAAATATTTGCCTTAGAAAAGTTTTGTGGATCCATTACCAATTGCACAATCAAGACTCATGAGTACGGATAATATATTTGTCTGTGTACTACAGATAGAAATAATTGGTTGGGGAAGACATCAGCTGTGAACATTACACTTTTACGTCCCTTTGCTATGGATAGAAATGATACTCTTTTTTTGTGTGCCTAACTTAAGCATAGTATTTCCTTAGGAACTTGTCGTTGATTGGCATCATGAGCAAGTCACCATTAGGCTTAGCAAGCTTGTACGTGCCTTTGGAGTAATCTGTCTCTACTACAAAGGGACCCTCCCACTTGGGTTAGAATTTTCCTGCCTTCTTGTTATTCATGATCATCGATCTTATCATGGTTAGGACAAGATCGTCGACCTAGAATATCCTTTCCTTCACCTTTTTGTTGATGGCCCGGAGAGTCGTGCTTGATATAGCTCAATGAGCTGTTGAGCCAAAAGGCATTTTTTGTCAAGTGCCTCCAACTTTTATAAACGTCGACAATGGTTGTTTTTGGAGGGTTAGCTAGTTCTTAAGGGCTAACCAAAGAGAAGAAATTTGGGTCTCCAAAGGAAGCACAACCTCACTTTCGTAAACCAAAGAGAACGATGTGCTGTCGAATACAGTTCGGACCGTCATACAATAGGCCCATAGACATTCGTCCAACTTCTCATTCCAATTACGTTTGTTGGTTGAAATAAATGTTTTGAGTAGCTTGATGATGGTCTTGTTGAATGCTTCGGCTAATACATTTGTTGCTAGATTGTAGGTGGTTGAAGCTACGGTCTGAATTCGGTTTTATCGCAAAATTGGAAGAAAGTGTGGCTTAGAAATTATGGATTGTTGTCATGAATAATTTTGCAAGGCAAGCCAAAGCGGTAGATGATGTGATGTTTAAGAAAATTGATCAAGTTGGATATTTTCACTTCTGCGAGCGGAACGACTTTCGCCCATTTAGAGAAGTATTCTGTGATAACCAGGATGAACTGTTGCCCTTTAGACGAATGTGTACTGATCGGTCCTAAGATGTCCATATACCAGTCTTCGAATGGCCAAGATGCAATGGTCAGGTATTAGAACATCGAGGGTTGGTGAATGAAGTCGACATGGATTTGACACATCCTATACTTTCTTACATAATTTACGGTATCTGCCACCATCGTTGGTCAATAATAGCCCTTGCATCAGAGGCGGTCTTGAACCATAGGACCAAGTTGGTAAGCATCAAAAATACTGTTATGAGCTTCATAAAGAGCTTATTTTGCTTCGACAACTGATAGGCATCACAATAGGAGGCCGTCATAGGAACGATGATACAACATCATAATGGTTGTATCATAGTAGAACCGAAGGAAGCATCTTCTAACGGAAGTGGCCTCCTTCGGGTCATTTGAAAGGATTCCATAAAAAACATAGTCGATAAATGGGGGCCTCTAATCTTTGACATTGGTATCAGCATCCACACAGTGGCTTAGCCTCAAGCATAAGTTATTTCTTAGGCAGACTAGTTCTTGACCCACCACCGTGATCAGTATGTGGGTTTTGATTGGAATTGCTAAAGAAGCGACGAGTGCATCAACCTCAATATTTTGTCGTCGTGGTACATGTTCTAAGACAAACTCTGTGAAAGTGAAAATCATATCGATGACCACTTGGTGGTAAGGGAATAGGTCCTCGTGATAGACTGTGTACTTGCCTGACTATTAATTTGGATTCGCTATAGGCTTCTAGGTAATAAACCTTTAGTTGTTTAGCCAGCTGAAGCCCAATAATGAGAGCATTGTACTCTGCCACATTATTGGAACACGGCTCCATAAGCGAGTATGCATGGTGAATGACTAGGTCGTCGGAAGAGATCAATACTATTCCTACTCCGGCGATAATATTGCCTTTGGGTACTATTTTGGAAGCACCGTTGAAGAACATTCGCCAAACTGATCCTTCTGTCGTAAAGGTGTTAGACTCTAACACCTCGTCAGGGATTTTCTCGTTCTTTTCTTGATCCGTAGATACCATGTTAATGGAAAATGTCTTCTTGAGTATGTCCTCGATGCTGATGTCGGAGTCCCAAGCGGAAGACTATGAAGAGTGAGATTGTGTTTCATCTTCCTCCCCGGAGTCTTCGGGAGTTGTAGGAGGCGTGACATATACCAAAGCATGAATGGTTCATTGGTAGTATGTCTCCGGCTTGCCCTTGGGGGCAAAGTGATGCAATAGTAAGCGTCGTTCCTTGCCGTAGTTCTGGCCTTAGTCACTCTTCAGATCGTATTCCATCTTCTGGAGAATACGCTTAGTCTGTATGCTATAGTGATGAAGTTGCATTATGCTACTTTTTGGTTCTTGCTCTTCTGAGACAAAGTTCCATTGACCTTCAAATTTCTAAAAAATGATGGGCTTATCACCTTTCTTCCTTGCTGGAATAATGAAACATGCATCTTGGCTAAGGAGGATTCGGCTTACTGCGTCAGCTGTTTCTACTTGTGTTTGCAGGTGTAAACTTATATCATACTCCAAAGAATATGTGGTGCCCCAATGCGCGATAATTGAGCAATTCAAAGCGAGGCCTTTATTAAGGAAATAAGGTATCTCCTCTAAATGAATTACATCATCGTAGGATGGTACGTCAGCAGAAGTCGCGACATACTCTTCCAACTCATCTTCTTTAGTAGTTGTCAGTGACGCTGACAGTGTTGGAGTTTTTCTGCGGAGCTTGAATTCCAGCTGCCTTGGTGTTCTCATGATAAGGGGATCCTTGTCTCGTAAGCATCTTTGTTTATGGGTCTTGATTACCAGGGATTCAGGTGCCCTTCTACGAAGCTTGACCACGAGGGTAGTAACTTGTGGGTTCGGTGTCCTTTAAGACAGACCCTTAGGGGATCGCCTGAAGCCGTAGTAGTATCAGCTTCATCATCAACGTCGTTACCTCTTTCATCTTGGTGGATTTTCTTGTACAAGAAAGACTCAGAGTAGTATGCCTTAACCCCTTTGAAAGGATCCACATCGGCAAATTCTGTCTTGACCATGTTGTCTTTGCCGAAGTACTTTAAGCATTGGTAGAGAGTGGATGGAACGGTGATATACTTGTGTATCCATAGACGCCCTAGCAGGACATTGTGGGACACATTCACATAGATGACATAACAAGTCACCTATGTTCGAAGATCGCAGTTTTAGTACTTCAGACGAATCTTGCATAAAGGGTAGCTTCTACTAGCGTTGAAGCCGCTGATAGTAGTATTTGTAGGTGCCAACCGATGTATCAGAATCCCCAAGGTTTATAGCAGAATTCGTGTGATAATGCTGAGAGATGATCCATAGTCGATATGTATCTGGTCTACGTTAATGGCTTCGATGTACCCTGTGTAGTACAACGAACAATCGTGCCTATTATTTTTTAAAGATATGTCCTTATGAGAGAATGAGATATTTGGGATATCCTCTATCATACTGTTGTAGTGGGGCCATGTGGCAGGATTCTCGGCCGGTGGCTTGACTTGGGCCAAATAAGAGTTGGCATTTTGTAACGCCTCACTTAGAGCATAACGAGACTTTTTGGACAGACGAAGGAGCTCAAAGAGTGATAACTTTGCTGGAGTGTTGGCCAGCTGTGCCAGAATATCAAAGTTGTAAGGCTTCTCCAGCCCTTGAGTTGTGTCTTTTCGCAAAGGTTTATCATAGTGAACTTCCTTCTGCTTTTGTTTTTCGCTGCAGGAAGCTGCGATGGACGTAGATCAGAGATCGAAGTTACAACAGTTGGAGCTGTATAGTCATTGGGAGCATTGTAGTCATGCAGGTAGGCTAGTCCTGACATGGTTAACCCTGTCAGAGCTTTATTTATGGATAAAGAGACCATGAGGCAAGACTTGGTCTTCTTTCCTTTGGACTTAGCGGTGGAAGGTAATGCTTGTTGTGTTATATCCAGGATGAGGTCTAGATGAACCTACATAACTTTGTCTCTTGGAGTAATTAGGGGAACCAACCCGTCTACTTAGACTGGAGGGTGGTTAACGACCTCCATAGTTTTCCTAAGTATAGGGATGACACCATCTTGGGCTTCGGTTGTCGGAAAGGTGCCGAATTGGAGGGAAACCATATTTGCAGTGACCGTCTTGTCTTCGAAGTACAAAGTGAGAGTTTTGAATTCGATTAACCGTTGTATGTGCCATTTTAATATGTAACAATCTCGTGTGGAGTGATGGATATATCGATGGTAGTAGAAATACTAGGGGTTGTTGACCTTATCTGCTTCGTCGGGGCATTTCACGTCAGGTAGCCGGATCTTGTTGCCCTTCAAAGGTACTTCAAAGATCTTTATGGCATCATCATCGTAAAAGAAATAAGTCTCCTTCGACTTCGATGGCTATATCGTCCCTGTGGCGGACGAGGTCAGACTTTTGGACATATTAACTGCCAGGGCTTGTTTCCTTTATTGTCATGACTGTTATTGGTGGTGAAATGATGCTTTTCCTTTTTCTGAATGCTGGAAGCTTAGAATCCCAACAAGCAGGCATCTCTTGTGCTTATTTTTATAACAACAACACTTATGATTAATGTCGTCCAGTCACTAAATGTGCCAGATGCCGTCCAAAGTCTTACTGATGGTAAGAGGTTCTTTCGATACGTGCCCATCAGTGTAGATTCGGGGATATTGGGAGGCAACTTTAATGCCACTTGTCAGAAATGTTCGATGCATTCTAGTGCCGATTCTCTATCCCTTTGGGTGATATCCATCAGGGAGGATATAGTCATATACATCTCTCCATGGTAGAACCGGTCGTGGAAAAGGGACTTCAGATCCTCGAAGGACAAAATACATTTATCTAGGAGACTACAGAACCACTCAAAAGTGAGTACGAAAAGTGCTTCGACGAACTAGTTGGTGAGTAAGGTATCATCCCGAGCTAAGTGGTCCGTTGTGTAAAAGAATTATCTCATATATTGACGAGGTGACGTCTTTTCGTCACATGGAGTCAGAGATACTGGCTTGTATTTGGGAGGGTATACCATGTTATCCAACTCGGTAGGATAGGGTTACCGGATCCGCTTCTGGAGCCTGTCTTGATTATCTCGAGCATCAATGAGGGCACTCAAGTCCCTTAGAGTCTCCTGGATATCGTTTGGCATAAGAGCGACAGAGGATCGAGGTATAGTTTGGTTGCTTGCGACATAATAATTTGTGTCGGGCATGCCATATTCTTGGTTGGTCCCCGGGTTCAGGTTTGTTTGCCCCGCGGTTCATGGCTATGTCTGGAATAAGTTTTCTTTGAGTTCCAATACTGTGTGAGTTAGAGTCTTCATTTATGTCCTCTTAGTCTGCATCATGGCTTCGAGTGCATCAAGGCATTGTTGGTTACTAATCCCTACGCCATGCTCATTTCCTGCCATGTATACCGATATTACGTGTGAGTCAGAGTCTCGTTGTTCTCTGAAAGAGTGTGCATTGTTGCGTCACTTCGATTATTTAAAGGATTTCTACTCCCAGTCTCAATCGCGAAAATAACTTGGAATATTTGACTACCCCCTGTTAAGATTTCATCCGTTCATGAAGATTCACTGCCTTCTCGGAAGGATAGATTGACGTGGAATACCGTGGGATTGCTACCCCTAGATCCGATGGCAACCTCATTTGGAAGGCATGGCTACCCCCAGTTCTTGTCTTCGAGTGCGTGCCCTGAAATACCCCCTCGGTAGGAGCCTATTTGCTACCCCGCTGATGGTTTTGTAATGTGCTGACCGACTCCTTTAGGTTAGGTGAGGTTTTCTTCAAGACCTTCTTTATAGGGGAGACCTCCATGTTGAGCAACTTGAAGCGACGGGCAATTCCTCATAACGCAGTTGTTTCCAAGGATGCCGTCGGGCCAGTGTCGCAGATTGCAATCGCTAGAACATCGACTGTCTGGTTGGAGGAACCGGTGCTTTAGTGCAACAATAATTGATGATGATGTTGGCACAAGTGTGTCTACGAGGGGACACATCATGTTGAGGGTTTCTTCTCTCATCTTACGCTTGTGACTAATCACGTTGCATAAATCAGACGATGGAAACTTCACTTTCACACCCATTTCATGTGCTCCAGCAACCCTTGCGCATTAATGTAAAAATAAAAGGTTTGCTCCCTGACCCAGTTCTTCTACAAAAACTACAACTAGATCACAAGTGGAAGATTTGATGTGAGACAAACCCATTTTATGTGCGCAGCCAAACTGGGAGCATGGGTCTGTCAACATAGTGTTTGCTCCCTGACTTGGTTCAAGTACAACTTTGGCGCCTAAGTGGATTTTGGAAAGCTTTAAGGGTTGACCCATTTTCGGCGCATGAGTTCCTGGGTCAGCCCTATATAGTCTCCCATCAGTAGTGCACGTGACAACCAGCGGCGTATGATTTTGGAGATCTGGTTATGCAACTCCTCGAACGCGCATGGCTCAGGTTGGTTTAGGTTTCCTTAAACCATCTCTCTTAGGTGTATAGTATAGGGAATCCGGGTCACGACCATAAGATCCTTGTTGAAGACAACTTTGCCTGTAGAGGACTTCGTGCGCCTATGTTCTGGCCCAACGGGTCTTCTCTTGCATGGGTCACACTGTGGGCTCGTCTGTTGAGGTTCAGCACCATTGTCCTCAAGAGCAGCTTCGGAGATGGAGATGGGTTGTTCGCCAACCTTATGTACATCTATGGTGGAGGTTAACAATTCTTCTGGGACAGATTTAGGGTTTGGCGCTACGGCTTTGACGACCCAAATCTTGCGAGTCTTTCGAGGTCGTACGGGCCTCATTAGAGAGCTCGGCTTGTCGACATGATATATTTCAACCTCATGTGCATTTACGATGGAGGTTGGTAATGCATCGGGAACCGACCTAGGGCATGTTATAGTTGCCTTGTCGACCCGAGCCTTGTAAGTTTTGTGAGGTCGTACGGGCCTCATTGGAAAGCTTGGCTTGTCGGCGGGATATTCGTCAACTGCATATGCATCTACGACGGAGGTTGGTAATGCATCTGACATCGACCTTAGGTGTGGCACAACGGCCTTAGCGACTCAAGGCTTACGATTCTTGCAAGGTTGTACGGTCCTCATTAGAGAGCTCGACTTATCCAGCATGTCATCAAATATCTGTTGGAATAAGCGAACGACCTATATCTTCTGAGTCATACCTAACTTGGTCTCGTCGAATTGCGTCACCAGTTTCTCATTGGAGGAGAAGCTCTTTCCCAACAGAGTCATCATTTTTGTCGACATTGCCAAATTAACGCTCGGGATAAAGTTGAACGAAAATTGTATTGATTTGGAATAGACAAAATAGTACAAATGAATCTCTAAGTACAATAAAAATAAGAATCTAGACAAGTATGACGGTGGAGATCGAGCACTGCAGCGGTTCCTTTACTCCATTGATGATCAGGGGCCAAGGAGGGTGACGAGGCTTTGGGGAGCTGGAGTATACGACTCAATGGGTGTCCCTTACGGTGCTTATATCTTCTTCTCCTTCCTCTTCTCTTTTTTTTCTATAGGAAACGCCCACTATTTATAGCCTTGAGAAGGCATGCATACACGCATCTCATACTGCCGTATAGTGGCACATGTTGCAATAGGCTGCCATATGATGATTCGAGATCTGGGATTGTTGATGTCCATAATACTCGTGACACGTGTCATATGACAATTTTGATTGCAACTTAGGAATACGTCCGCCTGGCGCATGGGGGTCAATGGGGGTAGTTATGGTGCATGGCGCTGGTGGCACATGGGAATACTGGGGTAGTAGTGGTACATGGAACTACTAAAACATGGGAATACTGGGGTAGTAGTGGCGTATGGCACTGCTGGCACATTGGAACACTACTTATGGTGCGGATGACACATGGCTCTGGATCACTTTCTGGCGCATAAGTCTTAATCACTACAGCGTATGGCGCTGGATTACTGTTGGAGCATCATAGAGATTTTCCATGCCTCTACAACATTCATGCAGAAAAAAATAAAATAGAAATGAATGCTTCTTCATTGATAATATAAATGGTGGAGAAAGAAAACAACAGTACAAATTCTAGGGAGAGGAGGAATCAGAGTCCTCCGTGTCACTGTCATTTATAAAAGTCGCAAGATTATTCATGGTACGGATGCCCGAAGATGCAAACAGTCGATGACTTTTTGTCTCCCCAAGTTAGCAGAAAGAGCACGTAGTTTATTGACTTCAGTCTTGGGCTAGGTAAGTTCATCCAACGAATAACCCAAGCTCGAGAAAAGTTTTGCCTTGCACAGTTGTGAGGAGATACTTTTTTCTTTTTTGCAACTAAGGGCGGCACAACATTAGTAGAAGCATGACCGGAGTTAGCCTTGGTCGGAGAGGAAACAGTCGCCTTATCAGTTTTCCTTGCCCTATTCTTAGAAGCATCCTTGGAAGCTATTGGAAAAAAGCAAGTTTGCATGAGGAGTTGAGAATTGAATAAGCAACTCCAGTATTTATAAAGAAAGATGGTTTTTTGAATTCCCATGCATGATTAATATAGGAAGGGAGGCGATGATTCATTTGTCTAAGTGAAAAGCCAGACACAAAACCCAAAGCATTGCAGTTGGGATTTTGTATATTTTCCCAATAGCTTTCGTATACGCAACAGGAATAGTCGCATAATGTGCACACTTGTAAGTTGACAGAAAGGGCTGCATAGTACGCACAGGGTCCAATCCTCCCAAGTATGCAAAAATTATTCAGTCATCAATACGCAACAAAATAAAATCAGGCCAAGATTTTATTGTTGTTCAAATCATGATTACATATAATAGAAATATATTGCATCTGGATTTTAACTCTAAAATCGTGATTACATATGATTGGGATCTATCACAGAGCCATCCTCATCTCCTCGCTCCTCAGTGCAAACCTCAATACATGGAAAAAAATCCATACTGATGGATATCAAAGAAGGTTTTAGTACAAAGTTGGGCCTGCATAAATTTGTTCAAAATAAGTACGAGCCCCCTCTGCCATGTGGATGCGCTGCGGGTAGAAGTCCCGATTGATATTCCAATCCCAGTCTTGTAATAAATACAACGACCATGTTAGGGGAGTGATCCCAACGAGCTAGGTTTGAAGATGGCAAAGGTCTTCAAGGAAAACGTCTGTTCAGCACGAACAACAAGACATATGATATCCTTTCATGCTCCATCGTGAAAGAAGCAGACAACATGCTGTCTACACAAAAAACATGTGAGTTATGTTTTATGAATTCTTAAATTCCAGTAAAGAAGTTACAATGTGTGCACAAACTATATTTTTTAGCAAAAAAGACTAAAAGATGAGTATCATAACTATTTTCACTCTATAAGAGGAAAAGTACGCCAACTCCCCCAAATCCTCCAAGACTACAAAAATAGCATTCGATGGCTACTTCACTCTGAAAGAGAAAAGTGTGCCAGGAAGTGGTTTCCACTCTAAAAGAGGAATATATATATATATATATATATATATATATATATATATATATATATATATATATATATATGTAAAATTCCCTTTTTTCTATTTTTCTATTGTTTACAATATACATAAAATCTAAGAGAAGGAAAGGAAAATGAGAAGTCTGCAGAAGCGATCTCCAAACAAGCATCTTACCCATTGGGAAGTGTCTTCTCTTACAACTTCTTGGAAGCCAAAAAAATTAATCGTGCCATGTTGCTATGGCCATCCTCTTAGACTTGCACCGAAAGACAACCATGCTTAGTTTCCCAGCAAGGAAAGGATAAGTTAAGGAGTTATGATGGGATTCAAATCCTATTTATATAGAACAGAAGGTAAAATTCCAAATTATGAAACGACCCTCAAAAATCTATCCTATAAAACCACATGCATTACCTTGGAGATCACATAAAACCAAGGATCAGGTCAAACTTTGACAGATTAACAAGTTATGTGCGGCCACGTCAACTGTCTATTGAGATTATGCCTAAAAGGTGTGCATAATATTATAACCAATTTTTATCTTCTAGATCAAAGTATTTCGAATATATTTTAAATTCAAAAACTTTGAACGGGGTCTTGTCGAAACATAAAAAGTATGCCTCCCAAAGGATGCTAAAACTAAAGTAGCAGTAGTGTATTCCCTCACAAAATGTTCAAGCTCAGTAGAAGAATGACGTATTTTCTCAAAACTTGAGGCAGAAGTGCACTTTCATGCTATCCGTCCAACTCAGTAAGGCGAGCGTACATTTTTGACATCTTCCCCCCAGCATTTAATGTAGTAAATCTGACTGCTAACAGACAGTACTCGAAGAGATCAAGCTCATTAATACAAAAGATCTTTGGCACAAAGGCCCAGGTTGTCATTTTGTGGCTCACATCTCTCATTGAGTATGCCAATGATGCTATCTCTTTCAGGATACGCCAGTGATGTTATCTTTCCTTTAGTACGCCAGTGATGCTATCTCTCCCTAAATACGTACGGTGCCATCTCTATCAGGATACGCAAATGATGTTATCTCTTCCTGAATACGCCAATATTGCTACTTCAGCCAGAATACAACAGTATTGCTATCTCTACTGGAGTACGCCAACATTGATACCTCTATAATAGTATGCCTATGCCTCTCTCTTCATGAAGGTATGCGCAATTAGTTCTCTGTTGAGGAAGTACGTGCACTTTGTTTCCTATAACCGTCAGTGAGCGGTTATGATTCATGTATTTTGTGCCATAATTCTCGTAAAATGTGCATAAAATAACTATCCCTACGACCTAGGATTTTCCCGTACAGAAGGCCACGTGTCAAGACGATATCAAATGGTGCACCCACTAAGCAGAACGTGGGTTGGAAGTCCTCAGTATGTACACGTACAACGGCAAACACAATACATATTGCTTATTTGTATGTGTTTGTGCACATAACCATTCCTAAATGCTATAAATACAGGGTTAGTGTATCCTAACAGATACATATACATAGATGGACATAAAAAGAGTATACATAACTTTTTCCAGTATTGTTCGAGCCTTCTTCTCCAAGTGTCCAAGTGTTTTGGCATTTATTCTTCATGTCAAATAGTCCAAGGAGTAAAGTGATCGACCGCAGATCAGATCTCTATATCTATACTTATCCAGGCTCATTATACTTTAGATTCTTGTGTAGGATTTATTATATATTCCCCTTTCTTTCTAGTTTGTAACACAAAAGTTCGTTCAACTTTTTTGTTCATGGCAAACACTGCTTCGCTTCCATATACTAAGGAGAATGGCATACTGCCAATTGGGGTTCGGACCGTTATGCGATAGGCCCAAAGACATTCTCCAAGCTTCTCATTCCAGTCACGTTTGTTGGATAAAATAAACTTCTTGAGTAGCTTAATGATCGTCTTGTTGAATACTTCCTCTAATCCATTCGCTGCTAGATTATAGGTTATCGAAGCTATATTCTGGATTCGATTTTTATCGCAAAACCGATAAAAAGCATGACTAACAAATTATAGGCCATTATTATGGATAATCCTCCGAGGTAGGACAAAATATTAGATAACGTGATATTTGACAAAGCTAATCACGTTTGATGTTTTTACTTCAATGAGCAGTACAGCTTCCACCCACTTGGAGAAGTAGTAGTTATAACAAGGATGAACCGGTATACCCTTTGGATGACGGAGGCCTAATCGGGCCAATAATGTCCATGTCCCCATAAGACAGTTAAACACATTGAGCACAAGTACCACCTGATACAAAATTTCATAAAGAGACGAGAAGTTGTTATGATCAAGATAGCATCAGTAGACAACCTAGATGATCCCTTTACAAGAGCTTACCAGCTAAGGCTTTTAATAGTCATGTTCATGGAATGAGAGTCAGATGCGTAGTAGCATTGCTTTAAGTATAAGTGGAAGATTTGTAACAATATACTAAAAAGTAATATTTTGAGTATAATTGGGAGATTGTTAGATTTATATACTAAAAGCATCACTTTGAATTAACTATAGTTTCTTATTTTTGAATGAGAATCATATGGGCAGATGTTTACATATTATAATAGTTCTAATACTGATGCAAGTGTCTGATATTCTATATTATAAATAATATGGTATGTGTGGTGCCACACAGAAGATTATTTTATCTGTTTTCTATGGAATATATAAATAGTTCACAACCTAGATTGATTTGGACAAACCATTGGTAAGGTTGTTGTGTAATATGGTATTAGTCTATATTGACTATAGGTTTATACTAGTATACTTTGTGTGTATTGAACATGACCACTTGAGGTTGTTCTCTTTCTACTGACTACATAAGAGAACAAATAACTCTATTATTATGGAAGGTTTTGCTCTTAATCAGGATATAATAACAGACATGTATATGAAGTATGCATTACTTTGACTCATAAAAGAGTAAGATTTATTATGGGTCAATAACCTCTATGAATTGGGTAATGACATTGTGTATATGATGGGCTATTGATTATAAAAGGAATGCATATCCCGATAATATTGGGTTGATGATGTCCCCTTAAAGAGCTCATAAGGATTGTCATGTAAATCCTCCTAGAGGATTATATCTGACACAACAAATAAAGTTGAGTGGAACTATTTAAGGATAAAAGATGTCGATCAATATAGTTGTCAGTAACTTTATTTGATCGACGAATATTCAATATCGTAACATGGGAAGACAAACATGCATATAATAAGAAAGAGCCCATAAACGTAATTTAGGATTAGGAAGGTAGTGCAATAATTGATCTTTACTGGACCGAGCTATTGTTAACGGGCCTGGGTCGTGTGTTCGGGATGAACATAGGATACCCAAATTTATTAGGAGACCTAACCCTAATTTTTTCCCATGGTCCCTACTGTAGCCTATATATATCCTCTATTCTGTGACTGTCATAATGCATCAAAAAAGAGCATCTTTCTCAAAACTTATTTTTTACGTAAGGAGAGAAAAATAGGTCAACCAAGGAAAAAAAAGGTTGGAAGATCGTCGCCCATACGACTTTAACCTGAGGAAGGAATACATACGGAAGAACTTGGGGTTGCTAACTGATCGAGGTTGTTGAAAACCTTCATTTTTTTCTCGTTCTTCATGTATAATTTCTGACCCTATTTATTGCCTTTGAAAGGTTATATCACGTATTAAACCTGTTAATATTTTATTGATTGATATGCACACCAATCTGCGGTCCTGGGAATCCCAGTTCCATCACTCAGAATATTTTGGTCATGCAATTTGACCAACAAGCTTTCGAAGCGATGCTCTCGGGGATAGCTCATGTCCCTCACCAAGGATGTTGAAACCAAAGTATTCTCGCAAAACTTGGGTTCTGAGAGCATGTTCTTTGAACCCTAGAATTACAGAAGATATGCCTCCAATTAAGGTATTGTCGGCCGCAGAGCCGATCTATGCGCAGCCCCTGCCTACTTCTCTAGTTGACAGAAGTTTGTACATAAGTGTCATCCACATACTTCTAAGAAGATATTATAATTGGCGCATGAGTTTGACAGAAGTTCTACTGCTATAGGCAATGCGATCCAGGGCTCTGCTAGCACATAGACTTAACCACTGTATTTTATGCACGAGAAAAAGGAAAGTGCTAATCACTCAAATCTTGGCAGATGAGAACAATACGATGCCAAAAGCTTAAATATTAAGTTCTTTCCTCAGCATATGCACGCTCAACGAGGTGCACATAAGAAGAAAACACACTCAGGGAAGAACAATATTAATTCTAATGTCATGCGTATAAAGGAAAAGCTCATGTATGCGCAACATGCACTATGCGTGCCAATGATCATGAAGCTGGACCAATCTTTCTGAACCATCAGTGCATGCGTAGGGAAAAAGGATATGTCTTTAGCTGGATTTCCTACTCCAACAATCCTATGTGCGCTCAAGCTACAGAAGAATATGCCCTAATTACACTGATGCACACATCTGATGGAGAACTATGCAGACTTAACGCTTCATACACTCAGTCACCCTGTTCCATTCGTGGTGCAGCAACAGAGCCATGTACAGAACCTAGCTATGAGCGAGAATTGGGTCTGTCATAGATCTTCCACAAACAACCTAGTTAAAGGGGTTTTCCATGCACATGAACTAGGACAAGAAGCACCAACCTTGCATACAAACCCATGTGTATATACTGTCTATGCTCATGAAGTGGTTTTAAAGGTAAAACTTCCCTCATCTGACATGTGTGACATATTATTTTACAAACGCAAGATGATAGAGACTACTGCTATTAACATAGTTACTCCTTAAGGACATCATTATGCTAGTATAGTCATCAACTGCTACTATACCAAAGCAGTAGAAATTCTACCGAGGAAGTTAGTATTTCAACGGTTGTGTCCTGCTACAACTGTCACTACCACGTTCCAAAAACAGTGATATTTTTGACTTTTTATAATATTTAATATTATTGTAATTACAATTAAGTAATTGCATGACAGTATATTTAATTTAAATAATTATGTGATTTGTAATTAAATATATAATTATTACATTGTTCATTTGTTTTGAGCTAGCAGACTTGAACTAGAAGCCCAGTAGATGAACGCCTGTCCGAATTATGGAATTCTGTATTTAATTGTTTTATCTAGAATTTATTTATTGGAGATTGTAATTAATTACCGTATTTTTAATTAAATATTGCGTATTGCCTTTGCTTCGACATTTGGAGCGCTACTTTGACTTTTGCCTTCCAAACAATTTCACAATCTTGCCCTAGACATGCCCGCCTTCCATTCTGCTATTTTTGCAACTCGTAATTATGCTCTTTGTGCATTATTTCTAGCCGCACAAAAATTATTGCGGACGTTATTTAATAAAATTCCTATTTTTGTATCGTTGTGCGTTCCAATCGAAATTGGAGGCAATCTTGAACTATTTTTCGTGCGGCCCAAATTAGGTTAATATTCTGTTCTGAGTCTTCTTCATTATTGGTATTGATGACCTGACCTGATTTTGGCCCCATGTACTCCTAATTAATTTTAGAACACAACTTGCATTTATTTCTAATTAAATTGAGGATACTATTTTAACCAATTCTGAAATCCCAATTTAATTCCAGCGCCCTGCTAATTGAGCCCGTACCAAACTTACAACGCCCCCTGACCCTACAAAACATCGGACACCGAATCGCCCGCCAAATTTTTGTCATTTCATGTGTCTGTGCAAATACCCAAATTTAAGGGGGCTAATTTGCAAATTGGCATTTTTGGTGTCAACACCCATTTGTTAAAACCAGTGAGGAATCCTTAATATTTAATTAGCCTCGCACCCTCATTCCCACATGAAAATTTTCCATGTCAAATCTAGACCACCCCTTTCAAGGGATGCAATCACCACCCTTCATCACACCCTCTCTCCCTTATTTAATATCATTTCCCATCAAACCCTAATCCCTAGAAAACCTAGGTAGCCCACCTCCTCACAAGCCCCCACATTTTCTCTCCAACGTATGAACAAATCCTTCTTCTTCTTCCTCCTTTCTTCTTCTCTTCTTCTCTTTCTTTTCTTCTTCTTCCTTTCTTCATTAATTTTAAATTTAAATTGGAAGGGGGGAACACTGTTCACCCACCCCTTCACTCCCTGTACCCGACGGCCCTACTGCACCCGGCCGATGACTGAGCTGACCCCGGCCGGCGCTGCCTCGACGCGCCCGGCGGCCTGCTCCTCCCCACTCTTCTTCCCGCTGCTGTGAGCTCCGGCCAGAGCCGACCGACGGTGCATCGGCTGCTCCTCCCCATTCCTCCTGCCGTACTCCGGCGGCCCTCTTCTCATCCGACCCGCTGCAACAGCCACCCTCGAGTCGAACTCCTCCACCTCTACTCTTCCTTCCCTCGCCACCATGGTTCTCCTCTCCCTCGCGTCAGCCAACCCCCTCGACTCCTCCCTTATCCTCCCTCCGGCGGCGAACTTCCCATCCCCGCTGCCAGCCGCAGTTCCTCCCTGTGCTCCCCGGCCCCCTCTGAACTCCAGCGGCCCGGCCTAGCCCCGAGTCCCTCACCTCTGCAACTCCTCCCACCGCCGGCCAGCACCTCTCCGGCGAACATCGGTGCCAACTCCGGCCAACCAACCTCTGTAAGCAATTCTCCCTCTCTCCCTCCTTCTTCTTTGGTTATATATATATATATATATATATATATATGTATGTATATATTTATATATATATACGTATATACGTATATGTATATAAATAGTATTATTTAATTAATGCTTTAAATACATGAATATGTATAGTATATAAAGAAAATTGGTAATGTATAATTTAATATATGTACATGTATATTTTTATTTTTAATTAAATGTTAAACATGTATAAGCATAGTATATATATATATATATATATATACTTTAGTATATGTATGTATTAATGTATATATATATATATATATGATATATGAAATGTTTTATTAGTATATATATGTGTATAAACGTATTTTGGTGTATAGTACGTGTATTTCATTTAATATATATGTATGTATTCTAGTATAAAAATATATAATGTTTGGTATATGTATATATATTTTGTATATATATATACTTAATATATTTTCAAATATGTATAATTAGTATAAATGTACAAAATATATATATATTTACATACATTTAATATATTTTCTATACATATATATGATTGGTATATATAAATACGTGTTCTACTATATGTATTATTGGTATACTTAATATGTTTTTCAATATATAAAATTGATATAAGTATATATTTATTGTATATACACCTAGTATAATTTAAATTGATAAACATGGTAAACATACATTGTTTAACTATATATATATTATACATGAAATTAAAGGATATATATATATATATGGTAGGTATTAATGTTGGTTAAAAATATGTAATGTGTTTTAGATGTCTGTCTACTAGATGACCCTAGTTGACTAGTGCCCTGCCTGGCATGGCCCTGAGGCCAGTGTTTATAGACTGTGTGTTAGGGTAGCACCTGATATAAGTGTTATTGTGATATGTTTTTAGGACTGTTGCTTCACCCAGGGGATACTCTGGAACAGGACATCCATAAATACCAGCTAAGGACCCAAGGCAAGTACATTCTCTGATAATTTCCAATTTCTTGATACTTTCTATAAGTTCAATAATCATGAAATGTTATATCTGAATCCTTGACACTGTGCTATACGGACTAGTATAGCTTGGATCTGCAGTCATGAGATGTTACATTGATTATCGTATTGATATTGTACACGACATGTATATTAGACATCGTACATGATAGATTGGACTTAGTCGTGTATCGTGACGTGTCATGGTTGGATCCACAGTACTAGTTGGGGGCGGGGAAGTAGTTAGTAAGAAATGTGATCATAACCTCTTATTGTAGTGTAGAACAATATAAGTGTTAATCATGCTCTTCACCCATGATTAGCCAGGCCCTATAGCTATCGTACATGTTCCCAAGCCGATCAAATTTTGAAACTACTATTTCAAACACTTAGAATAGATTACAGTTCCCTATTTTAAATCATATACTACATCACCCGTATATGATAATATTCCTTGTTCTTTTCATTTTCATACATGCACTGACTATATCATATTGCCTATTGCCTGTCTCTTTATATTGCCTGTCTCTCTTTAATTGCCATTGCATTTATTTCACTGTCTTCTCAGTAACTAGCATCACATGTTTATTGCTTTATAGTCCTTATCAATTTAATGGAACTGTTATTTGAGATTTGTACTTTGCTCCTTCCTGACTGGAAATATTTTTCCAGACTATGCCTTAGAGGACCGCTGTCCGACACTTTATGGACCATATGGTGAGTAGCTGCAACTTGGGCTTGATAGTTTAGTTGTGATTTCGGGAGGTCTAGCCGAAATTACTATCTTCTAGTTAGTTCTTTCAGTAGACTATTTGGTACCGGATTTGTCTCCGGCATTTTTATTGAGACTTGGATATTGTTGAGTTTGATTATTACTTTAGACTTGTATTGTATTTAATTTTTGTTCGCTATCTTATCGTGCTGTAATCCTGTAATTGAGTATGTGTTCATTTTATTTGTGTCATCCGTGCCTCCTTATGGAGATTAGATGCTTGTGTGAGATTGGCTAGATAGTATCAAGACCTTGACAGCGTTTTATCGCCGATGCTGTGGCGTAGGCTGGATGTACTCGCGTACTCGTGCCCCTAAACCGGGTGCGGGTCGTGACAACAACAACTCGATAGTGTTTCGGGGAACAAATATATAATGATGATGAAGAAGAAGAGTTTCCATTCGCCTCATGCTACGCATCTTGGGGGTCCCCTCCCGGAAGACCTAACCAAAAGAAGAAAAATCTAGGGTATGTATCCAACCCTCATGTCCCAGTCAGTGCTCCAAGAAACCAATAAAGTTAATAACGAAGTGCAGCGACTCCGGTTTCCTCTTCACAAGGAGCAAGAACTCCTACAAATAGCCAAAGATTTGTTTCCTCTGAGGGGGTGGTTAAAAATACTCACTTGAGGTCAAGGTCCTCATCGGAGAATCCAGAACACAGCCAGGGGTAGTATCACCCCGGAATATGAACAAGATGTACTGTTGCCAGAGGGTAGCATCCCTCTACAAACTAAAGTAGATAGTGCAGCATCATAAGATATGGGTAGTAATTCTACAGACTCTAAAGATGATGAAATGATGACTTTTCCCGAGGATAATTCATCTCAAGAATCTGAAGCAAATATTATAGGCTCTAGCTACACCATTCCATCTATCAGTCCAACGTAGTTACTGTATACATGATTGATAACAATAACAAGAAAGACAATAGTGACCATCAATGGCTCGAGGCTTTAGAAACTATGGTGCAAGATATGAGCACTTCAATACAAATAATGCAATATGCAATGCTAGAAATTCGAGCGACTTTAATTACACTTCAATAGCTAATTCAGGGTCAAACAAATCAGGACCCTGCAAATAATAAGAACTTTGTTGCACATTCTCCAAACCCTCTTAATATTGGAAGTAGGTCCAAGCCAGTGATACAAGGGACTTTACATGCTACTCTATAATCGACTGTAACTCTACAAGCAGTTGATACACAAGAAGCCATTCGAGCGCTATACAATGGACTTGATGATATGATCCATCGTAATGACTTTAATCCGTCAAATATAAGTGGTGACTACGACATGTACTTGGTTGGGCAGACAACATTGCCCCACTCAGGAGAGTATGGATGCGATACGCTAGCTTGTCCCATCAGTACATGAACTACTTCGAATCATAAATTATACATTTACCAAAAGATGATGCACTACTTACCAAGTTGTTTATCGGTACCCTACAGGTGGTAGCCTTTGAACAGTTCTACAGTCTACCCAACGACACTTGAAAGAGATTAAATGACTTGGAGAGGATGTTCCTCGCTAGGTACTATAAAGGCGGTATAAGTCAATATATCGACCCTTATCGCTACTAACCAGAGGTATAAAGAGAGAGTGTGCGACTTCATTGAATACATTAGATGACTCAAGTTGCCACTTGGCATTCCAGATTTTGTTCTCATGGACACATGCAAGCAAAATTTGATACCAACGGTGAAGTTCTGTTTAGGACCAACCAAATATGATCAGTGGTCCACATTCATCGGCAATGCCGACACAGTTGAAAAGTTAGTTGATGACTAGAAGCTACTAGGGTTAAAGCTACCCAGTTCTGATGATAGGGGAAGGCATCCCCATAACAATAATAAAAATAATAACCCCAATGGTAAAGGAAATGAGGCCCTTGTTGTTGACATATCCAAGGGTGCTTCCCAGTCAAAGCAGAAGTCTTTTGATGATTCGAACCCCAATGAGACATTCCTTCGACGATAATGATGTCGTTGACATTTTTAATGTGCTGATGAAAAGAAACAAACTCAACTTGCCCGACATTAGAAGGCCAGAAGAGGCGGGTCAACCCAATGACCCTAAGTACTGTTTATTCTACCGATATGTATACCATTCCACCAAGGATTATTACATATTAAAGAGGAGGATAAAGCAGTTGGTCGACTCCAAGGCTATCACCCTCCACTCAGATCGGAAGAAGGTCACTGTAAACATGGTGTCCCTTCAATTTGGTGACTTGCCATCACTAGAATTCTAAGACGGCGTTGTCCTAATCCCATAGGCAGCCATATAAGTTGTTAATCTTCCACCAGATCACAAGAAAGCAAGGGGCTAGTACCTCTCACTACTTTTCAAGGAGAGATTATGTGGGTTTACTTCGACATTGTTCAACATATGGAGCAAGAAGTAGTGCCTTCAAGTTCCAGACAGAAGTCAAAGGGGAAGAAAATTTGACCATGTTATGGTCCTTCCCGCCACGACTAATGAAGCATTATCTTGAGATACAAGGTCCGGTAAGACCTATCTTCGAATCTACAATCATGTTCAAGAGGATGCTACTTGTCCTATATCTACTGCTCTAGCTACACCCGAAGCAGGTCTATCCAAGCCAATAGCTAATAAATCCAAGTAGAAGGAGGTATGCTTCGAAAAGTCATTAAAGAAGAATCCTCCTTAAGGGCTCGACAAGCCCTACAACTTAGACATATTGGCACATCTTGCCAATACACTTGCAAGGTTGTATGTTTTTGACTTGCCGCATCTTTCCAAAGAGATACATGATGCACTGAGTAAGGTGTTGCTATATGCCAACTTTTATTTGGCTCAAATAAAAGGGCCAACTAAAGATCCAGCTGAATGCCATCATTGCCACAACATCATGGAGACGATTCCTATTATAACTTTCTCTCAGGAGGATATGCTACTCAAGAACAATCGACATAATAGGCCTTTATACTACAGTGGTTACATTGGTGCTATCAGGGTAGATCGAATGCATATCGATCAGGGTTCCTTATTCTGTATCATCTCTCGGATCCTGCTTCAGATCTTGGGGATTCTAATGCACAAGATGTCGACAACCAATACCACCATCTATGGCTTTAATGTAGGATTAAGCCACCTTTTGGGTAAGACCATCTCAAGTGTCAAATAGGCAATCTGCGCACCAAAGTTACTTATTACGTCATCGACGTAAATTTATCCTATAATGTCTTACTAGTGCGTACATGGATACATGAGAAAATGATCGTTCTATCAACTCTCCTCTATTTTATTTAGTGCATGGACAGTGAGGGGTTCGTCAAGAGAGAATTTGTTGATGTTGACCCGTTCAAGGGTCTTGAAGCCTACTACTCTGACTCGGTACTATATCAACAACTGCGTGCCAAGGAGGAAGGCAACGACGCTGATGGAGAAGCTAACACAGCTACAAAGATTCTCTTGTAATCCATGTCAAGGGTCGTGTCACCCACAAAAGACACAAAAGAACCTCTTATGGTAAATCTCTACAAGAAACCAGATCTCTCTAGTAAAGAGCCTTTTGTGATCAACCTTCATAAGTCAGCAAGGGGAGGATAAGTTGATCATTCACTAGTAATCGATCTCGCTATTGCAATGGCCAACTAACTTCTAGTTATCAAATTATGTCGCAAAAATAAACCAGTCCCTGACAACCAATCTTTTGTGGTCATCTTGGTCGAATCAACGGCGGGAACACAGATCGACACTACACTAGAGAAATACATAATCACCCAGTCTAATGTTACCTCCCTTGATGATGTTATTTTTGAGGAAAAAATATTATATTTTTTGAATAAAAGGTTTTCTTTGAACTACTCTGATGTCTACCAGTCTGTGACCGAGTATATGGATACTTTATATGCCTTTGAGTATAGTATAGGGTCGTATCTATGTATGCCAATAACAACATCCTACATAGGAGCCAAGATCTTCCCATACGATAGTCATTACTTTGAATTTCTAGCAAGGAAAAAGGGAGACAAACCTATCAACTTTGGTAGGATGGAAGGTCATAAAGACTTTCTTACTAACGATCATGAACCAGAATATTTTAAAAGGTAGATTTACTGTTATAGTCCACAAGCCAAGAACATTTTCTAACATATGGGATATGACCTGAAAAGCTACAAATGACTCATCTTCGGCAAAGGGCAACATCTATTATTATGTCACTTTGCTCCGTAAGGCAAAAATGAAATATATTATCAACGATCCCGTTGTGGTTTAGGTTATGTCACTCCTCAAACAACACCTGAATGCTCAGAAATCAAAATCGAAATCAAAAAGCATTCTCACTCCTCTGAGTCTTCTATTTGGGATTTTTATTCAAGAATTAGAGAAATATTCAAATAAACATTGTCCGTCAATATAGTGTCAGTGGACCAAGTTGAAGATGATGATCACTCACTTGAGCCTTTCGAAGTTGAACTATAGACCTGAAAGTAGGAGACTCGGTAGAAGTTGTGCTTTGAATAACGTGAACCACCTACTGAAGATGAAGTCGTTCAAAGTTGACTTAGGAGATGAGTCATCTTTCAAACCAATCTTCATCAGCAAAAGTCTTTCTGAAGAAGATAGAAAATCTCTTATACATCTTATAAGGGAATACATTAACGTCTTTACATGGAGTTATATAGACATGTCGGGTCTGGATCCCCAAATCATAATGCACTAGCTCAATATTCTTCCAAATATAAAGCCAATAAAGCAACAACAACGACGGTTTTGTCCAGACTCATGGAAGCTATTAAAATGGAAGTAAAGAAGCTGATAGCAAGTAACTTTATTTGTGAGTAGCAAAACCATAATTGGGTGGCCAATGTTGTTCCGATCATGAAATAAATAAAAAGATCTGTGTCTGTATAGACTAACATAAATTGAACACAACTTGTCCGAAAGACGAGTTTCCCTCCCCATCATCGACGTGTTTATCGATAATACTTGTAGCTTCGAGCGAATGACCTTCATGGATGGATTTTTAGGATACAATCAAATCAAAATATTCCCGGATGATAAAATATATATATCATTTCAAACAACATTGGGGGTATACTGTTATACGGTGATGCCCTTTGGTTTAAAAAATACTGTTATGACAGACTAGCGGGCTATGAGCACATTTTCTACGAACAAATGCACAAAACAATGGAATAATATGTTGACATCATAGTAGTTAAAAGTTATTCCAAGGACGATCACCTCTAAGACGTGAGGACAATTTTTGAACTGATACGTGAACACCAACTAAAAATATATCTGACCAAGTCCTTCCCGGGAGTCTCTCTAGTGGCAAATTCCTTGGGTTCATTATAACCTCAAAAGGTATTCATCTTAATCCTGAAAAGACCAAGGTTATCCTTGAAATTTGTCACCGGAAAAATCATAACGAGCTTCGTTAACTTCAAGAAAGACTAGCATACATCTGGAGATTCATATCTAATCTCTCTGGACAATGCCAAACATTCACTCAGTTGATAAAAAAAATGAGTCTCTTTCATCTGGACTGAAGAATACCAGCGTGCATTCGATGACAACAGCAGTATCTCATAAACCCTCCAGTGTTGGTGGCTTCAGTTATGGTTATACCTTTCTTATTAAATGTTCGTGTGATGAATCATTCTCTTGGTGCACTTTTAGCCCAAAAGAATAATAGATATCATGAATATGCTATTTATTATCTTAGTCGTATGATGGTCGGTACAGAGCACATGTACAATCCTGTAGAAAAATAGTGTCTTTCTCTGATATTTGTCATCCAGAAGATGCGACATTCAGTGGCTGAACAAACTATTTTTTAACAAAAAATGGTCATGGTCAACCTGATTATGATAATCAACAACACCAAGTCTAAATACAAAGTACAACTACTAGATGTGAAGGATTGCTACTGAAGACAGGCATTTGCACCAAACATCAGGATCTTCTTTTGGCTAGTCTTTTCATATTTCAGTAATAAAATTTGATATTTATTGAGTCTAGAACTTTTGTACATTGAGTCATACTTGGCAATTATAAGTATTCAAAGTCCACTCAAAATAGCCTTAAACCTATCCACAAATATAATCCAAAAATCAGACCAAAAGTAGCCTGACCTAAACCTAGCACATTCTGGAAAGAGGCCAAACAAATTCAGGTTGAACTCAGTTATAAAACCGAACTCTGGCAGAACTTGGATATAAAACCAAACTCGGACCGAACTCGGTCTGCTAGAAACAAAAGTTTAGCTAGCTGTGAAAACCCTGATTTTGTGGTTCCAACGTTCAAATTTTTGAATGCTTGGGTATCGAATTATGGCCGAACATTGTCCCAGAATAACCTATAAATAGACTTGGATTTCTTTATTCTTATTCACTCATCTTATCTAATCTTTCTATCCTTTAGTGAGCAAATACTCAGAGCCTCAACCTTTTCTATCTCCAAGATTAACTACCCAGCCTTCTAGTACCAAGTGCTATCTCGGTTAGAAGTCTGTCAGAGTTGTAAAAGCTTGGTTTATAAAGTTTTCTCTTTAGTATTTGAAGTCTGTGTGCCCTTCGCATCAAACGTACGTGTGAAGTCTTTGGAGCCTTCGGATCCAAGATCAATATTGTAAAAAGTCAACAAGCCTTCGAATCAAATCTTGTGATTCACTATTGGTGATTATAGTGGATAGAACTCCGAGCAAGAGTTCTCGGGACTGGACTAGTCCTCTTTGAAGGAAACTAGTATATATTGTAGTGTTTGCGTTTGCTTTCTCTTGACTCTGCTGCTTTATATATCTGTCTTATATATATACATTAATTTTGCTAGTTGATAGCTGTCTATACTTCAGATCAATTTTTAATTGGATAGACCCCCTCTAGAGTTGCCTTATGGTCCTATAATTGGTATCAAAGCTGGTTCCCTGTCTATAAAGCTTAACTTGTTCCAATATCAATTGAATATTATACTGTATTCAATCGGTATCAGATCAAGTGATCTTTAACTTTGGATTTATGTCCTAGAATATTAATATGGCAACCACACGATCCCTTTTTACCATCAATGAGGAAGGTCAATATCCATGTAGGCACCCATATTTGATGGAACTGACTATATCTTTTAGAAAGCACAAATGAATATTTTTTTAAAATTACTTGATTTTAATTTATGGTCATATGTCTTTAACGGTTTCAAAAAGATTGACAAGACAGATAATGATTATACCGAAGAAGAGAAGAATGTAGCAAGCTATGATGCAAAAGCAATGTATGTTCTTTATTATGCTTTAGAAAAAATGAGTTCAATCGCATCTCCACATGCAACACATCTTATAAAATCTGGAAACTATTGGAAGTGACTCATGAGAGCTGTGAAGAAATTGAAGCAAGTAACACCAAAGAAGAAGAATGTCCTATAATGCTGTAATCTCGTGCCTAATGATTTTAAATGAGAGACCAGTAAGCCTAGAGAGAAATACAAGCATCTTATGTTAAAGTGAAGCCAGCAAGTCAAAAGAAGAAAGCCCTCAACATACTTCAGATTTATGCTTATTAGTAAGCGAGATAAAAGATAATCCTTTATTCAAAGAGTTCTCTCATGATGAATTATCCGATGCTTTCAATAATTTAGTTGAAGATTACAAAAATCTTAGGAATAATTATAAGCAAGATAAAAGGACATTAAGTCTTATCAGCTTGAGAATGAAAAGCTTACTTACTTACTAATAAAGCTAGAGATAATTACTCTTCTAACAAGTCTATTGATCTCCACAATTAAGCTTAGCCTGCAAGAAGCACTTGACAACTTTGATGAAAGCAATCAAGAAAATACTAAACTTAAGAAGTATTTAGAACAAGAGAGGAAGAAGTACTCTAATGTATCACTTGGAATTGACGATATTATTTCTAAATAAGGTGATTTATGTGCTATTAATAAAAGATTGGAAGTTTGACTGGGTAAATAGATTGTTAAACCTATTGTTCAATCAAACACCAAACACGTGACTAAATATAAAGTCATCCATGACAAAATAAATACACAAAGAAAAAACAAGGCAAAAGCCTCACACAATCACGTCTTTTACTACAAGTATCCAAGGAAGATACATCACAGCACTTCACATACTCATACCCCTGCTCCTAGCATAAATACTTTTACGATATGTCATTACTGTGGTCTAAAAGGACATATTTCAAAATAGTGCAAGGTTAGAAAAATGGTTGATATGAACATGTACATTTGGGTTCTTAAAGTTAATCACTGTGGATCCAAATTTTGGATACCAAAGTCTTTACCAAATCATGTAGGCGGAACACTCTGCGTCAAGACGTAATAACAAGGAATATATTGGGGATTGTAAAGCTACAAAGGTCATCTTTAAGGCAATTTTACCAACATAAATATGATTATTAAAGACATTTGTTAACATTCTGAAATGGTTACTGTCAATTAACTTTTATTTAGCATCTTAATTGCTCTACTAATGCTTAGCCATTAATTGTCAAGAATCTTGATGCTTACTTACCTTGCTCAAATTTTTGATATTTTATGAAGAAATATACTTCCAAAAAATTATTTTAAATCTGAGCTCTCTAAAAGTTAAAATTATTTTGGGTACAAGTCATAAGGGCCTTTATGTCAAAAAGGTATAAATAACCTAAAGTGACACGGTACTTAAGTGTCTTCAAACCACTGCTAACTGGGATCCGGCCCCTATAGCTAGCCAAAGATAATTAAGACTTTACTGAGTAATGATGTAAAAAGAATCATTTGTAAATATTTCTGAAATACAAATATAAGTATTAGCATCATCATTTTGAAATGATATTTCTTTAAGGATTCCCCCACGTATCAGATACACTTTATGATTATACCTTTTAATCATAGTAAATGATTTACAGCTATATAGTTTTGAATCCCTAATAAATAATTTTGTTATTTCCATCAGGGCCCATTCAATACTCTTCGATTATTGTTATGAGCTATCAGTTGGTTAAAAATAGTTAATATTTTTTTTGAAACTCTATACTTTTGAATAAAACTGTCATTCATATACATATATATATAATTTGGATTTCCTTACTACATATGTATATGATATGTGTATTTTGAGCTAGGTATATTTGATTCTGATTATTAAGTATTAGTGTCTTACCAAAAATATTATTCTTAGTTTATAAATCTTCGATTTATAGTTTGATTCATAATTTATTTACAACATGAACTTTAAAACCAGAAGAAGCATAGCATAGCAGGTGATCTTCTCTAGAACAGGGAGACAAAACTTGGACCGAGTTCGGTCCCTGGGGATGTTTTCAGAAAGTAGTTTAAAAATTTTACCCTTTTTTAACCTTATTACCTTTCTCTTTCACCTTTCACCTTTCACCGGAGAACACAGCATCCCTCTCTCCATTCTTCTTTCTCCAAATACCCTAACCCTAGGTTTTTGGATCTCCAACTTCAAGGGATCTCACACCTCTATTTTTTGGATCTAGTTTCTCATCAAGGTTCTCCACCTCTCTCTAAATTTTTGTGAGATATAACTCTCTCCTTCTCTCTTATTTCATGGCACCCAAATTATTTGGAAAGAAAAGAGGAAAGTAGAAGAATCTTCATCTTCTTATCCTTCTTATGAGGATGATCAATATTCCTTGTTCTCCCCATCTATGCCTAACCCAGATGAATTTGATGATTTTATTTTTTTACATCTCTTGAGAACTCTAATGCATGGTTTAGTAATTTTTTCAAATGGTATTTGTTCGAAAAATCCCATAAACTTTACTACATTCCATGAATACAAAACCATGTTTATTGATTGTCAACTCCACGATCATGTCTCTACTAGAAAGCCTATTTATCTCAATGCTATCAGAATATTTTATTGTAATTTATCCTGTTATAGTGGTACAATTACCACAAGAGTAGGAGGCACCAACATTGAGTTTAATGATGAAGAATTAGGCCAAATCCTCAAAGTTCCTAATAAGGATGAAGCCTTAGTTAGTATCACAAAACTTAATTTTAAGGACGGTATGACCCTTGAGTCTTTCAAGGATATCTTATGTGCCACTTATCCCAGTCCTTTTGGAAAGTTTCATGTTTACTACCTTAACCAACACTTCTATGAACTTCACCGGATCATCTATTCAGCCATTTTTCCTAAGAAATTCTTGACTAATGAGGTTGCTTTTATTTAGATGTCTTCTTTATACCATTTGTATGCATTTATTCCCTTTATTCTGCCCAAGAGCATCATCAATCAAATAGTCAACTTGTAGAAGCATAAAAAATACGCTGGGAATCATACGCGTAAAACCCTCGACATGCAGGAAGCCCACGTAAAAAAGATCTCCAGCACTGGGTGGCGTGAAACATAACTTCAGAGCCATTGGCGTACAACAGAGCTTCAATGCTAGTTCAGCGTAAAACAAAGCTCCGGAATAACCCGCGTAATGCAGTATTTCCAGACTGCTGTGGCATAAAAAGGTTGCTACATCGCCACTTTGGCGTAAAAAACCCATCTACTTTTAATGTAGCGGGAAGCTGTACGAGGAACGCTTCGTATTCCTTGAATTAACCTGTTAGTGGAAGAAGCAGTGAACCTGACTCTTGACAAAGAGTATTGCACGGTGATCGAGAGAACGACTCTAATGATGACTCTACACAGTACTCCAGACTGTCGTCTAGTGACGCAACCCTTGATATAAGACGTCGTTTACGCATTCAAGGAATACGCTGCCTATTCTACACAGGAAGATATGAGCTTTACGCTCAGGGTGAGACAAAACCAACAGCCACGTCAAAAGTTTTCTTTGTACAAAACTCGAGGCACGTCTCTGCAATTAATACGCGAGATGGGGGCAGATCTCTGCATTTAATGCATGAGATTTGGTTCTACTTTTAAATACTGGGAGAGCTATAATTAGGGCTAATACGTCCACATCACCATCCCCGCACATTACGCCAACCAGGCTTTTTTCAGCTATAGGAGTACGTCGTATGCTATCTCCTCGAAATACGCCAACTCAGGCTATATTTGCAAAGGTGCGTGATAAGGCTATCTGGCCTAGAATATGTTCAAAACCTCAGTCAAAGAAGGATAACTGGCTATCTTTACGCTGGTAACCTATTCATGCAGCATCAAGCTTTACGCAGAATTTGGCTTCTACGCCAACATGACAGATACTGGGCTTCTACGCCAACATGACATCTGTTTTGGCTTCTACGCCAACTTGACAACTATTCGGCTTCTATACCTACTTGGCTTTTACGCCATCAGAACAACTATTTGGCTTTTACGCCAACAAGACAGTTATTTTGCTTTTATGCCAACCATCTCTACGCGAGGGGCAGTTATCTACGTGGCTTGTATGCCGTGATCTTCGATGAGCGATTATACGTATTACCTCATAATGGGACACGTGTCACACGCCAATTCAAGAGATCATTTATACGTGGATAGCAGTTATTATAATCGCCACGTAAAAAGTGCAGCTCTCCGGTCACGGAGGTCAGAGGTCGAAGGGTCAGAGGTCAGAGGTCGAAGGGTCGAAGAAATAGAGACCTCCGGTCACGGAGGTCAGAGGTCGAAGGGTCGAAGAAAAAATATGGTAGGGTCGAAGAAAAAGGGTGGAAAGTCAAAGATTTTTCAAGAAAAGAGAGTATATCCAGAGAGTGTTTTGGCAACGAGAGTTCAATCCCTCTTGTAGTCTTTGAAGCTTCTTTTTCGTCTTCTACAACAATTCTTCGTCATCGTGTGGTCCAAGGGACAAAGTGATCGATCGTAGATCAGACTCCTATAGTAATATTTCCCCAGAATCAAATTTTTGTACTTAATATTGTCGTATAGGATTAATTGTACTTCTTTTTCTTGTTTGTAAACCAAAGAAAGTGTTTCGTATAAACCTAGTTTTAATTTCTTTCATTTATTATCAAACACAAGATGGCGACTCTACTTGGGATTACTTTCTCATCTGACGAGAAAGCCATTACTCAACACGATGCTGTATCCGTAGGATCAACGAAGAAGACTATGGTCATCCAATTCGACCAATCGGCTTACGAAGACATGCTTTCGAGCAGGGGGTAGCTCTCATTCCCTCTCTGTCCAAGACAACAAGAAATTACGTAAAGTATGGATGCCCCAGACATCCTCTACCATTCCTACGGACTCTCTCTCTTCGACCAACATGGTGGTGACATCGCGACCTCTACGCCTTGGGCTTAAAAATCCGTCTTCCGTCTGTGACGTGGCAGATAAAGCTTCTGGCATTGCCTCAGTGCCAATCCAGAAGTCTATCCCTGCGCGTAAAACTTTGTCTCTCGTCTGTGATGTGGCAGACGAAGCTTTTGGCAATGCCTCAGTGCCAATCCAGAAGTCTACTCCGTATCCTGTGCGTAAAACTTTGTCTCCAGTCTGTGATGTGGCAGACGAAGCTTCTGGCAATGCCTCAGTGCCAATCCAGAAGTCTACTCCGTGCCCTGCGCGTAAAACTTTGTCTCCCGTCTGCGACGTGGCAGACGAAGCTTCTTGCAATGCCTCAGGGCCAATCCAGAAGTTTATACCGTGCCCCACTCATAAAATTCAGTCTTTCGTCTGTGACGTGGCAGACAAAAATACATCTTCCCCCTGTGAAGAGACAGATGGTCCTTGCAACCACCGCAAGAAAAAACAAGTGGCGGATTTCTCGACCTCTCGGCTTTTACACCATCAAGAGAAGAATCTGCCCGCTCTTCAGATTACGTGGAATGCTGACGGCCGATTGAGGACTTCCTCAATTTTACGCCAACCTGTGCAAAGTTCCCAATTACGCCAGGACAAGCCCCTCAGCATAAAGAAGACTCGGTTCACGAGAACATACGCTCCTCATGGATCATGTGCAATTCATATGTCTGAACTGCTCTACTCATATGGCAGAGAAAGTATTCTAGTTCCTAATCTCCACAGGACCAATGGTGTAAAAAGGCAGAATAAGCCTTCCTCTTCTACTAATATTACTGATTTACGTGATTTTCTGATCCAGAAACGCAAAGACAGGGGTCAAAATCAAGATTTGGCGCCCCTAACTTCCAAGCGTGGGGAGATCCTGTAGAAAGATGAGTCAACATCTAATGTCGTCATGACATATGGGCCACATAAAGAGTCTATTTTTATTGTTCCACCTACTCACTTCGATCAGCATCAAATAATCTTTGGTCGAATGTGGAACAAACCGATTGTACAAGAAGACTCTCTCGAGTCTGATGGTGGAAAAATGTAAATCTATAGATATAGCCCATAGGCTTTAAAGATTATACAACGCATGGGTTACGATTTGAAGTTGAAACAAGGCCTCAACTATGGAAAAGGCAGACGAACACCGTTGCATAATAATCCTTACTGCCAATAAACTCGTTTTGGGTTGGAGTATATTGTATCTCTTGCAAACTCCAAACATCCAGGGTCTGATCCATAATAATAGAGGCAGGTCCTTCTAAATCAACTTCTATAGACAAACGCCACGACATGTTTGGGGGTAGTCTATCTCGACAAAATAAGGCAGCATCCAAAGCTGGGGGTAGAAATCCCTCTGAGTCCGAAGATGATACAACGATGGCCATCTTCCCGGAAGACCGTAAAACTCAGGTATCGGGAGCCCGAAGGCCAAAAGGGACTTTCTCCTTCAATGAAGATGACATCATTGAAATCTTCAATATAATGATGAAGGAAAACAAACTTCGGCTACCAAACATCAGATATCCTGAAAAGGCCGGCAAAGTTGATGACCCAGATTATTGTCTCTTTTATCGGTACATTCATCACCCCACAAGGGCGTGCTATGTACTAAAAAGGAGAATCCAGGAGTTAATTGACGCCAAAGTCGTCACTTTGTATTTATAGATGAGGGGGCAATCACGGCAAATTGATTTCACTCTAACGTAACAATTTGCTCCCTCAAGAAAATATCGGATGATGAGTAACTAAAATCTTTCCCCACTCAGCAAAATTATTCCACAGTGAAGTTTTTATAGACACTAGTTCACGTCCATATTACCTCTGAACTGTTGTCGTAATGATTCTCTCAGGCCGAGTTTGTCATGTTCATATTACCTCTGAACAAACTTTCCTGGTCCGGCAATCGATTATCATGTTCATATTACCTCTGATATCGGTTGTCGTCTCAACTTAGCACCCGTACTTAACTCTAAGTATGCTAGTGGTGTTGAGTCCACAAAAACTGCCATGTCCATATTACCTATGGCAGGGCTTGTCTTAAGGTTATTACTTGTACTCTTGTGCGCAAGAAGTAATAGGTCCAATAAAAACGAATGGTTCATGTCCATATTACCTCTGAACTGTCCTCATTTTCCCCAGTAAAGAAAGAGTCAATCTCTGCTCATTCCCACAGAGTCATATTTTACATCTTGTCTCAAACCTATTACTTGTACAAACATGCGCAAAAAGTAGTGGTGTCACGACCCGTACCCGGTGTAAGGATACTAGTCGGAAACAACGCCCAGCCTACGCCGCAGAATCGGCGGTAGAACACTGTCTAGATAAACTATCTAACAATATAATGAACCACCAATAATGATAGTATACTCAATCACAGAACTAAGGTGGAAATGAGCACGAATCAGATAAAGAATAGAATAGTCACAATACAACTCATGAGTCTAAAATAATACATCAATGAGTCTGAAGAAAATCAGAAATAAGCTGGAGACAAATCCAGTACAAAAGAATACTACAAAACTATAAAGCTACAACTCCAGGGTCAACTGTCTCAGTTGGGATAAGTCCCTCTTGAGCCAGGGTCTCAGAATCTAAACCCACAACATCCTGGGGTCCATAATAGGTAGGGTACTCCTCAGTGTCATCTGGAAAAATATATCCAGTCAGGAAAGGAGCAGAGTACAACCCTAACAGCAGTTCTCAAATAATGATAAAAACTATGTAACAGTAAATAGTTGTGGATAAACAAGATGTATAAATCGATACAAGAAATGTATAGACAATAAGGAAGTACTGGAAAGAAATACAATAATGAACAATATGCTGATAGAACAAGAATACTAATGACTAAGTGTGTGAGTACTAGCTTTAACATGTGATCGGCTTAGGAACTTGCACAAGAGTATAATGGCCTGGCTGATTATACGTGCGGTGTATGATCAACACTCACAAGGAACAAGACATGCACAAGGAGGGTATGATCACATATCTACACTAAAATACTCCCCACCCCGACTGGTATAATAGATCCAACCACGGTACGTTATGGCACTAGATTCCCCAAGAAGATAGCTAGTCTCCCCGAGAATTGGTGTCTGTACATGTACAAGATAACCAATGAAACAATACTTGCACCATATACACCATATACCAAGGAATAACATCTCATGACGAGATCCGGATATACCAATCCGTGTAACCATAGTGTCAAGAGAACATGTATATCTACACTAGATACAACGAACATAGAGGATATCATAAATGAGAAACTATCAGAGAATGTACTCGCCTGAAATCCAAAGAACAGTCTCACAGATGTCTGACTCGATGCCTCGAAGACCTAGACATGGAATACCACATTAATACAAGGTCCCGGAAAGAGAACAAGTCAAACTAGGCAACTTCTAGGTCAATAAGTCAATTCTAAGGTAAAAGTCAACTATGGTCAACTCTAAAGTCCACTAAAGTCAAACATGGTCAAACCCAAAGTCAACCTCACAAGACATCTATAAAATAATATAGAGATAAACTACAATAATTTAGGAATCAAATTAGATTCAAAAAGAACTCACACAAAGTATACTAATAATATAATTAATATATACCCTAAAATAATATATATACAACCCAACATTTATATAAATAACATAATATATTATTACAATTATTATACCTCACAAAACACATATATATACACACATATATATATATACAATAATAATCACAATACATATATATAAATAAATAATTATATACTTATATTTATATGCACATATAAACTTATAATTAAATACTAATAGTTACAACACATGCACATATTAATGTTCATATTTTACATGGCTAGAAGCACACCTAAATATATATATTAATATACAAATAATTACATAATAATTATAAATAATATAATTACACAATTAAATACATAAATATATTTTATAAAATATTTATGTATAATTTATACTATTAACATAAGTACATATATAATTACATGCAAGAAAGCTACATATTATATTTGTACATCATATTAGCACACACAAAAATATATAGATCTATGCTACAATAATTACTATAATAAATACACAAAATAAATATATAATATCTATATATATTTACTAATTATAATTGAAGAATTTAAACCATACATAATTAGATCTATTCAAAAATCCACACAATTGGAGAGTATCACACCGTACCCACTAGATCTAGGATACGCATGTGACACGAGTCCAACACACAACCAATTGCACCCCGAAGGATACAAATAAATCACAAATAATATTTATGAATAAATCAAAGTGTCAAAAGTAGATCTATGTGTCCGTGTCAAAATACGACATGTTCAAAGCCCCGTGTCGGAGGAAAACCCCCAAATGACACGTATCACCAAATAGTTGGGATACGAATCACAAGTATCCCAATATGGACACGACACTAGCCTCAAACACAAATCTCATGTTCAATTGATCTATAGGATCAATTGACACACACTACAAAATATAAATTCAGAATTCCAGCAAAATTGACACAAAAAGCACCATAACTTTCTCCATGGGTCTCCTATGAACACAAAACAAAGTCCTATGGGTACTACATACATATAGGTTGATTTTACATGATTAAATCCCAGATTTAGAAGCTATTTAAATGGGGAAAATCTGAATTATACCTATTGGGAGATGGATTCCCAATGAAATCTCCAATTGAGATGAACTTGCTTCCAAATTGTAGATCCTTGCTCCTCTTTATAGATCTTTGCTTCCTTCTTCTAGATTCTTGCTTCCTCCTTCTCTAATGGTGAATTGGGAAGAATTTGGAATGAATTTGGTAGGGAATTAGATTGGGAATGGAGGGAATTTGGTAGTGGGAGAATTCTAGATCTAGATTTGGAATGAGATGAGAGGAGAGAGAAATTTCCCCCCTCTTTTAATAGGCCGGCCTTTCCCCTCTCCCAAGAAATTGTAAAATGTCCAATGTACCTCTTGGGGCCTCTCATGAAGAAATAATTAAGGAAGGAAGCTTCTAGTCTAATTACTTAATTAATTTAATCCATCTCCTTAACTATGGGCTTTCTAAATGGGCCAAATCTAACTATTTAATTCATGTTGGTCCATGGGTCCAAACTACACTAGTTGGGTCCACTAAAATAAGTCTGAAATAATTAAATAATAACTAACAACAATTAAATAATACAATAAATAATTATTTACCATGCACAATATTTATTTAAATAGGAAATTACCAAAATACCCTTTCCTAGAAAATGTGGTAGTGACAAGTCTACCCTCCTTAAAATAATTTTGTCCTCGAAATTCAAAGACGAAAACTACCCCCAAAAAATCACAGAACAGAACTAAAGAATCACAACTAACTAATGAACAGAACATAACAATGAACAGAACATAACTAGAAATAACATACCTCAAGGTACAAACAAATATGGATAACGCTCTCGCATGTCATCCTCTCTCTCCCAGGTAGACTCCCCCGGAGAGTGATGCCTCCATGCGACGCGCACCAAAGGAATAGTCTGGTTCCTCAGCACCTTCTCTCTCCGATCCAGAATTCCAACTGGCTGCTCTGGATAGCTAAGAGTAGGGCCTACCTCTATCTCTGAGTGATCCAATACATGACTAGGATCTGCCACGTATCGTCTCAACTGCGACACATGAAACACGTTGTGCACTCCCTCCAATGCAGGTGGCAAGTCTAGTCTATAAGCAACTGCACCGACCCTCTCTAGAATAGTGAAAGGTCCAATGAATCGCGGACTAAGCTTTCCGCCTCCACCGAAGCGAATCGTGCCTCGTGTCGGAGAAATCCTCAGAAACACCAAACCACCCACCTAGAACAAAACACCATCTTAAGAACTTAATCTATAACAAACAAGAACAAGCACAAACAAAATCTAAACTATACCTCAAACTCCAAAGGTCTTCGATGGCTATCGGCCCAATGCCGCTGTCTGTCCTGCGCCACTCGAAGTCTGTCTCTGATCAACTGAACCTTCTCTGCTGCATCCACAACCATCTCTGGCCCAAGCAAAACTCTTTCTCCAACATCGTCCCAAGACAAAGGAGTACGACACCTTCGACCATATAGAGCTTCAAAAGGTGACATCTCTATACTGGCCTGGTGACTGTTGTTGTAAGCAAACTCTACCAAATGGAGATGGTCCTCCCAAGAACCCCCAAAATCTAGTACACAAGTGCGCAACATATCCTCGAGAGTCTGAATAGTCCTCTCTGACTGCCCATCTGTCTGGGGATGATATGCAGTACTGAATATGAGCTGAGTGCCCAAACTCTCCTGCAAACTCCTCCAGAAATGAGAAGTGAAACGACTATCCCGATCTGAGACTATGCTGACGGAAAATCCATATATCCTAACGATCTGCCTCACATACATCTCTGCCAGCTTCTCCGTAGACAAACCCACTTTGAAAGGCAAAAAGTGGGCCGACTTGGTCAATCTATCAATAATGACCCAAATCGCGTCTTTCCCTCCTGGAGATCGTGGAAGTCCGGACACAAAATCCATAGTAATGTGTTTCCACTTCCACTCTGGAATGGGTAATGGCTGAAGTAACCCTCCTTGCCCCTGCCTCTCGGCTTTCACCTGCTGGCACACTAAGCATCTGGTTACAAACTGTGCCACTTCCCTCTTCATGCCATACCACCACACACTCTCTCGCATATCCCGATACATCTTGTTAGCACCTGGGTGTATGGAATACTGAGAGCGATGCGCTTCCTGCAATACCTCCTCGCGCAACTCCCCACTAGGCACACACAATCTAACTCCATGCCTCAAGGATCCATCCTCTGCAATAATGAAATCATCCTCCAATTCTGCTCTCACCTGAGCTCTGATACTCCTCAAAGATACATCATCATACTGTGCTGCCTTGATCCTGTCCATCAAATTTGAGTGTATCTGCAATCCCCACATCTGCATAGCACCACCAGGAATAATCACCTCAATGCCCAAGCTCTCTAAGTCCTCCAACAAATATCGATCCTGCGTCAAGAACATAGCTACCGGATACCTGCTCAAAGCATCGGCAACTACATTGGCTTTCCCAGGATGATATTATAAAGAGATATCAAAATCCTTCATCAATTCCAACCACCGACGTTGCCTCATGTTCAACTCCTTCTGCGTGAAAACGTACTTCAAGTTTTGTGGTCTGTGAAGATCTCCATACGCTCTCCGTACAAATAATGTTTCCACAACTTCAGGGCGAATATGACAGCTGCCAACTCCAAATCATGGGTAGGATAGTTCTTTTCATGAGGACGCAATTGCCTGGATGCATAGGCAATCACTTTCCCATGCTGCTGAAGAACACAACCTAAACCCTTTCCCGATGCATCACTATAAATAGTGAAACCTCCGGACCCTGATGGCAATGTCAAAATAGGAGCAGACGTCAACCTCTTCTTCAACTCCTCAAAAGCAGCCTGGCAATCTTCCGTCCAAACAAACTCCACATCCTTCCTTGTGAGTCTGGTCATCGGCTCGGCAATCCTCGAAAAATCTTGCACAAACTTTCTGTAGTAGCCTGCCAATCCCAAGAAACTCCTGATCTCTGCTACCGAACTCGGAGTCTTCCAAGATTCCACTGCTGAAATCTTCTTCGGATCCACTGAAATACCATCACCAGTCACAACATGCCCCAAGAATTCTACCTTGTCCAAGAAAAACTCACATTTGGACAACTTCCCATACAACTTCTCCTTCCTCAGCACATCCAACACAATCCTCAAATGCTCCTCATGCTCCTCCGGTGTCCTCGAGTATATGAGTATGTCGTCGATGAACACCACCACGAACTTGTCAAGGTACTGGTGGAACACCTTGTTCATCAAGTTCATAAATACTGCCGGTGCATTACTCAAACCAAATGGCATCACCATAAACTCGAACTGACCATACCGAGTTCTAAAAGCAGTCTTCGGTATGTCCTCCGGCTTCACCTTCACCTGATGGTAGCCTGATCTCAAATCTATCTTAGAAAACACCTTCGCACCACTCAACTGATCAAACAGATCATCAATCCGTGGCAAAGGATACTTATTCTTGATAGTGAGATTATTCAAAGCCCTGTAATCAATGCACATACGCACCGATCCATCCTTCTTCGGTACAAATAATACCGGGGCTCCCCATGGTGAAGAACTCGATCTGATAAACCCTTTATCCTGCAATTCGTCCACCTGCTTCTTCAACTCGACCAGCTCGCTGTTGTTTACTCTATAGACATGCTGCGAAATTGGTTCTGCACCTGGCACCAAGTCTATAGAAAATTCAACATCTCGATCTGGCGGCAATCCTGGCAATTCCTCAGGAAACACATCCAAGAATTCTGCTATCAACGGATGCGGCAACTCCTTGTCTTCCACCATAGCTCCACAAATAATGCCTTCTCACTGCTCTGCAGCTCCTCTAACAAACTCAAACTCTGGCTCTCCTGGCGGACCAAACAAAACTCTACCTCCTCTACAATCTATGCTAGCACGGTGCCTACTCAACCAATCCATCCCGAGTACAATATCGTAGCTCGGAAGTGGCATTACAAGTAGACACGCACTCAACTCCCGGCCTCCCAGAGTAACTCTCCGATCTTTGCAAATATCATTAACCAGGATAATGCCTCCCCCGGTCATGATCTTGCAAGTCCTAAGCAAAGACTCAGCTACCAAACCATGCTTTAGAGCAAAAGAAACAGATACAAAACTATGGAAAGCACCACTATCAAACAAAGCTAAAGCTGGAATGGAATCAAGAAGAATAGAACCTGCGATGACATCTCCGGTGGGTTCCTCCTCTTCGACTGTCATAGCAAACGCTCGTCCCTGCCGAGCACCTCCCTGCTGCTGATGCTGGACAAAATGCTGCTGCTGTGTCGGAAGCGGTCCCCTCGGTTGTGCTACAGGTGGTCTCATCTGTGCCCTCGGAGCTGGAGCTGCTCCTTGAACTGCACGACGAAGACACTCCCTCAATTGATGCCCTTCAGTACCACAATACAAACAAACTCCTAGCCTCTTTCTGCAAACTTCCCAGATGTGGCCGGGCTTCTTGCAGAAGTTGCATAGGGCTTGCTGTAACTGCCTCTGCTGCTGAGGTGCCTGGTGAAAAGGCGCTCTAGCTGGAGTCTGGTTCTGCTATGGCTGCTGGAAAGGTCTGGACTGGAAGTGAGGACGTTTGGCAGATACTGCACTGCCGTTGGCCCCCAGAAAAGAATCACGGTCTCTCTTGGTCTTCAAACCCAGATCCCGCTCAACCTTGCGTGCCTCCGCAAGTATCTCCGAGTATGTCTCATAAAAAGACGAAATGAGAATCTTTACTTCCCAGTTTAGACCCTCACGGAAACGAATAGCTCAAACCTCCGGCTCTCTCACCAGATACTCTGCAAATCGGCTCAGCCTACCGAACTCTGCAGCGTACTCCTCCACAGACATGCTTCCCTGAATGAGACTCTCAAATTGTCTCCCCAAGTCAAGCCTGTCTATCCGGGCGAAAAACTTCTTCTTGAAAAGGTCCCTGAATACCTCCCAAGATTGTCCTGCGTCAACTAGAACCGGCTCATTCCTGAACCAAGTACGAGCGACGTCGAACAGTTGAAGTCCTACCGCCTCAACCTTCAGATCTTCAGAAAGACGGGACACCCTCATAAGACGCTCAATGTCCTCGAGCCAATCATCAGTATAGACGATGCCCTCCGTCCCTTTGAAAACCCTAGGCTCCAGTTTCTTGAAGTCCTGAATGTTGCCTGGCTGAAGCTGAGCAACCTGAGGAACAACCTGCTGCTGGACCGGAACTCCTCTCTCAACTACAGCACGAGCAAGCTGATGAGCACTCTCGATGCCCTGCCGTAGAACGTCGGTCTGCCTCTGATGTGCCTCTGACTGAGCCCTCTGTGCCTCGAGCATCTCACAAAACAGAGTAAACATCTGTGACGCCTCTGTTGGCACAGGAGGTGGAGGTGGAAGCCCCTCAGATACAGCTGGCACAGTCCTCTGAGTGGGTGGTGGACCTCCGAAAGCAGCTGACACTCCAATCATCGGAGAAGTGACTGGTGCAGGCCCTCGGGATGTCGCAGACCTCTCAGAAACTGCTCTCCCTTGCTGTGATCTAGTCTTAGGCGGCATCCTGAGACAAAGCGAAAGAAAGAATCAATATGGCACAAGATGTAAGATATTCAAAGAAAGGACAGTTTAAGAGATCAAGTATCAATGTCAAAGGAGAATAGTTGAATCAAAAGAATTTTCCTAGATGTGATTGAGTATCTCAGCCTATATCCTATATCCTATCGCAGGCTCGCAGTAGTACAACTAAGTTGTCGCACTACCACGACATCACATACTTGTGAAGCTAGACCTGCATGGGCCACCACCAAAAATGTGTCACGACCCGTATCCGGTGTAAGGATACTAGTCGGAAACAACGCCCAGCCTACGCCGCAGAATCGGCGGTAGAACATTGTCTAGATAAACTATCTAACAATATAATGAACCACCAATAATGATAGTATACTCAATCACAGAACTAAGGTAGAAATGAGCACGAATCAGATAAAGAATAGAATAGTCACAATACAACTCATGAGTCTAAAATAATACATCAATGAGTCTGAAGAAAATCAGAAATAAGCTGGAGACAAATCCAGTACAAAAGAATACTACAAAACTATAAAGCTACAACTCCAGGGTCAACTGTCTCAGTTGGGATAAGTCCCTCTTGAGCCAGGGTCTCAGAATCTAAACCCACAACATCCTGGGGTCCATAATAGGTAGGGTACTCCTCAGTGTCATCTGGAAAAATATATCTAGTCAGGAAAGGAGCAGAGTACAACCCTAACAGCAGTTCTCAAATAATGATAAAAACTATGTAACAGTAAATAGTTGTGGATAAACAAGATGCATAAATTGATACAAGAAATGTATAGACAATAAGGAAGTACTGGAAAAAAATACAATAATGAACAATATGCTGATAGAACAAGAATACTAATGACTAAGTGTGTGAGTACTAGCTTTAACATGTGATCGGCTTAGGAACTTGCACAAGAGTATAATGGCCTGGCTGATTATACGTGCGGTGTATGATCAACACTCACAAGGAACAAGATATGCACAAGGAGGGTATGATCACATATCTACACTAAAATACTCTCCACCCCGACTGGTATAATAGATCCAACCACGGTACGTTATGGCACTAGATTTCCCAAGAAGATAGCTAGTCTCCCCGAGAATCGGTGTCTGTACATGTACAAGATAACCAATGAAACAATACTTGCACCATATACACCATATACCAAGAAATAACATCTCATGACGAGATCCGGATATACCAATCCGTGTAACCATAGTGTCAAGAGAACATGTATATCTATACTAGATACAACGAACATAGAGGATATCATAAATGAGAAACTATCAGAGAATGTACTCGCCTGAAATCCAAAGAACAGTCTCACAGATGTCTGACTCGGTGCCTCGAAGACCTAGACATGGAATACCACATTAATACAAGGTCCCGGAAAGAGAACAAGTCAAACTAGGCAACTTCTAGGTCAATAAGTCAATTCTAAGGTAAAAGTCAACTATGGTCAACTCTAAAGTCCACTAAAGTCAAACATGGTCAAACCCAAAGTCAACCTCACAAGACATCTATAAAATAATATAGAGATAAACTACAATAATTTAGGAATCAAATTAGATTCAAAAAGAACTCACACAAAGTATACTAATAATACAATTAATATATACCCTAAAATAATATATATACAACCCAACATTTATATAAATAACATAATATATTATTACAATTATTATACCTCACAAAACACATATATATACACATATATATATATATATATACAATAATAATCACAATACATATATATAAATAAATAATTATATACTTATATATATATGCACATATAAACTTATAATTAAATACTAATAGTTACAACACATGCACATATTAATGTTCATATTTTACATGGCTAGAAGCACACCTAAATATATATATTAATATACAAATAATTACATAATAATTATAAATAATATAATTACACAATTAAATACATAAATATATTTTATAAAACATTTATGTATAATTTATACTACTAACATAAGTACATATATAATTACATACAAGAAAGCTACATATTATATTTGTACATCATATTAGCACACACAAAAATATATAGATCTATGCTACAATAATTATTATAATAAATACACAAAATAAATATATAATATCTATATATATTTACTAATTATAATTGAAGAATTTAAACCATACATAATTAGATCTATTCAAAAATCCACACAATTGGAGAGTATCACACCGTATCCCACTAGATCTAGGATACGCATGTGACACGAGTCCAACACACAACCAATTGCACCCCGAATGATACAAATAAATCACAAATAATATTTATGAATAAATCAAAGTGTCAAAAGTATATCTATGTGTCCGTGTCAAAATACGACATGTTCAAAGCCCCGTGTCGGAGAAAAACCCCCAAATGACACGTATCACCAAATAGTTGGGATACGAACCACAAGTATCCCAATATGGACACGACACTAGCCTCAAACACAAATCTCATGTTCAATTGATCTATAGGATCAATTGACACACACAACAAAATATAAATTCGAAATTCCAACAAAATTGACACAAAAAGCACCATAACTTTCTCCATGGGTCTCCTATGAACACAAAATAAAGTCCTATGGGTACTACATACATATAGGTTGATTTTACATGATTAAATCCCAGATTTAGAAGCTATTTAAATGGGGAAAATCTGAATTATACCTATTGGGAGATGGATTCCCAATGAAATCTCCAATTGAGATGAACTTGCTTCCAAATTGTAGATCCTTGCTCCTCTTTGTAGATCTTTGCTTCCTTCTTCTAGATCCTTGCTCCTCTTTGTAGATCTTTGCTTCCTTCTTCTAGATCCTTGCTTTCTCCTTCTCTAATGGTGAATTGGGAAGAATTTGGAATGAATTTGGTAGGGAATTGGATTGGGAATGGAGGGAATTTGGTAGCGGGAGAATTCTAGATCTAGATTTGAAATGAGATGAGAGGAGAGAGAAATTTCCCCCCTCTTTTAATAGGCCGGCCTTTCCCCTCTCCCAAGAAATTGTAAAATGTCCAATGTACCCCTTGGGGCCTCTCATGAAGAAATAATTAAGGAAGGAAGCTTCTAGTCTAATTACTTAATTAATTTAATCCATCTCCTTAACTATGGGCTTTCTAAATGGGCCAAAACTAACTATTTAATTCATGTTGGTCCATGGGTCCAAACTACACTAGTTGGGTCCACTAAAATAAGTCTAAAATAATTAAATAATAACTAACAACAATTAAATAATACAACAAATAATTATTTACCATGCACAATATTTATTTAAATAGGAAATTACCAAAATACCCTTTCCTAGAAAATGTGGTAGTGACAAGTGGGTCCACAAAAATTTCCCATCAGGATGTCTTTACTAGCCAGGGGCTTGTTTCAAACTTATTATTTGCACTCAAACGTGTGCAACAAATAATAGGTCCACCAAAGTTCCCTAGTGAGATTTCCTCAACAAACACAGTATTGTACTACGTCTATATTACCTCTAGTACAATATCCGAAGTTCGTACAAACAATCATAAAGAAATGGGAGGACCCTTATATGATTTCAAATGGCGCTTGCATCTTAGCCAAGCCAAATTAAAATTGGTAATGGCTCCTATCAACGGCAAATTCCTGAAGAAGTACTACGCTTAATCTCCCTTGTTTAAACGGAGTATGGTGAAGATCTTATTCTGACGATACCACATACAAAGGTTAGCTGGATCATATTCTATCTGGTTCTTGTGACCTCTAAATAGATATCCTTAATTAATTTGTAAACCTATCATGTTCATATTACCTCTGATAGTGTTTTGTATACAAATTTGGTTGTATTATATTCTTTCAGGTTCATGTTAACTCTAAATAGATATATCTAGCTGAAGCTTACCGAAAGTATATCACGTCCATATTACCTTTGATATCACTTTCACCCTAGCCTATCATTTATATTCAAAAATGATGGGTCCACAAAAGTCAGATAAAGTCTCTTTATTATCTCCGGGAAAGAGCAAATTACATAAAAAAGTGAATAGTACATCATTGGGGAGGAGCAGTCAAATCATGAATCTGTTGTGCCAAGGCGGCCATCCTCTCATTCCTGGAGTCCAAGATGTTAGCGTGAGCCCGTTCCAGTCGTACCTTATCATCACTCTGGAGGGATAGTTCGGACCGAGCATGTATATAATCGGCACGAATGACACCCACATGTGCCAAGTTCCGCTGAGCTGTATCCATTCGGCCCTTCAACTTATCTCGAGCTGCCAATGACTGGAGAGCCCACTCCTTTGCCTGAGCGAGTTTAGCTTCCAATTTACGGACCCTTGCTTCATTTCCCTCATGTTCGGCCTCGTACTGGGTTAGCTGAGGAATAATCTCCTCCAAGACGGTCTGCTCTTTATCCATCTCCTGCTGTTGTGCCTGGATGGATTTGTCAAAGCATTCCATCTGTTCAGCAAGCTTCACAGTCAAGGATTCGTACTCGGCCTGAATCATATCATCGATGTTGCCTCGAGATAGTTACAAATATTTGTTAATGGGTTATTCTAAACCATTAACTATTTGCTCCAGCGCATCAGCTCTCCCAGCATCGTTGAAATTTTTGAGCGGCGCTATCGCAAGCTGGGAGGACGTCAGCATATTATCAAAGCTCATATTCTTCTCCAGCACCATGGAAATTAACTCCTTCAAACTGAGGTAGAACAGGCTGTTATATTGTTCAATCAGCATATCAAAGACCGGATGTACGCTAGGAGTGGCTGCGATACCGGGAAATCTTCTTCCAGGAATGACCGCGGAGGATGTTTCCACGGCCGTTGCCTCAACATATGGCGCTACAAAGGAATGAACACCAGCAACGGTTGAAGTTGCTGGCGTAGGAGGCGCAGTCGTGATGATGGGCTCATCCTCCTCTGAAGATATATGGACTGTCGTTGGCGAGACGACACTCGATAACATTGCAGTCGAAGGATCGGCAGCTTCAAAGCATGCCTCTTCAATACCAAACACTGTCGTTTCATCGATAGTATCTGCAACAAAGTCAAAGGTTACATCAACTCTACCCTCCCCTGAGATGTCTTTACCTGAAAAGAAGACAAGAGAAAGTTAATATCAACCTGATATTAATTTTCCTAAAAGAGGCATAAAGACAACATTTACCCATGGACGATGGGATATATATCGCGTTCGCAGCCTGAATAGCTAAATCATCTCTTAATGATGGTAGACAAGCTGTCATGCCTGGAGAAGAGGGTGCACCAACTAACACTGGTGGGTAGTCTTCCCAGTCTTCACCAAGATCCACTCGAGGCTCATCGGATGGAATCTCGCTGGAAATACTTACAGACGAAGTAGGGGTTACTTCCATTATTGGATCTGGATAAAGGTATATGGAATCTTACTATGCTCAGCCTTGGAGGCGATCTCGTAGCACTACCAGAAGCAGTAGTAGCAGCGATCTCGAGCAAAGAATCTCCAGCACTGTCAGCCGGAACTATGGAGGTTCCCTCTCTAAAAGGCGAAGGACCTCTAATCAAATAATCATCCCCAACAGGGGAAACGACAGGCTGGCTCCAAGAAGCCCCCCTGGTGGAAGCCCTTTTCAGACCTCTGACAAACTTCTTCTTGCGAGGGGAAGGCTCTTTCGGAGTGGAAGCCTTCCGTTTCTGGGGCATAACGAGAGGCTCAGCTGGCGGAGTTATTATGCGTCTCGGTATTGTCTTCAAAAAATCGTCTGCCCCGGCGGTGTCCTTATTCTCGTCCGAAAAAATAGACGGAACCTCCTCCCTTGCGGTAGACCTATGGGAGGGCATCCTAAAACTTCCATGCACATCAAAATTATGATAAAAGCTATTGATGGATGCATAGAACTGCGCGTACGAGTGCAGAATGCCCAACTCCATCGAGAGAGAAGTCACGGGCATAGCAAAAGTTGCACCAGTACAGCCCGTGATGAAATACCGCCATCCTCTGGCTCCATCAATAAGTCCACCTTTGGACTTGAAGCTGGTAATGGCATTCCCCACATGCAACTGGTCATACCCAAACTGCCTGGCGAACCGACTGGGCAAATAAGGCTCCAGGTAGCAGTGGTCATCGCTTCTGTACAACAAATAGGAAGGTCTAATACAGACCAACCAATAGAAGGCTTCAGGAGAAAGAATGGTCCTCCCATGGCCCTTATCCTTAAGTTTCTTCCCCTGTTGATTGATATATACAGGGGGGCTGATACAAAAGAGTTTCCAGCTGTTGGCGATATTTAACGTCCGCCGGCAATCTATGACGGTCGCCACGTTCCCAGAGGAATTCTTGTAATTCAACAAGAAGTTATTTCCTGAACCGCTGGCAGGACCGGAAGACATTACCCTGGTGTTGTGAAGAATTAACCATCCCATCAAGTATAGGAATGGTGATTCCACTCGGGGAAAGCTTTTACGCTGTGTATCATCAGCTATCAGCCCATCAGCAAGGGCCCTCAGGCCTGCTTGTATTCTATATCCCATAGCAGGAAGCAGGCCCAGTCTTGCTCCGAACACCAAATGCACTGCACACCATAAGGTGTTACGATGGATGCGATCTGCAGACGCGATGCCACGCACTACCCAGCGACGAAGTGTCACGACCCGCACCCGGTATAGGGATGCAAGTCGGGAACAACGCCCAGCCTACGCCGCAACATCGGTGGTAGAACGCTGTCTTGGTCAACTATACTATCTAATTATCTCACTATAAAGCATAAACCTCCAATAATATCTCAACTCCAAGATGAGAGTATAATCAACTTAGTTCAACACAATACTCAATCATATTTCTATGGCACGAGAAGATATCACAGAAGTTCAATATAACTATGCAGTTAAAAATATAACAACAACAAATAGAAATAATATCCAAACACAATAATATGTCGAAAATAAATCCGGTACCAAAATGCTAAAGAGAACTAACTATGCTAACTAGTGAATCCGGCTAAATTTTCTGGCAGTCACTCCAAAACTAATGGGTCCAAGTCTGCACCATCTATAGGTTGAGGTCCATAGTATATCGGACACCAATCTCCCGGATCCTCTGAAAAATGTTTTCCAGTCAGGAATGGAGCAAAGTACAACCCAATAGCAGTTCCAATTAATTGACAAAAACTATAAAGCAGTAGAATAGAAGTTGCTATCTACGATGAGGATATAATTGATAATCAAGAACAATGAGAGAATAGGCAATACTAACAACAGAATATAATCAATGCGTACAAGAATAAAGGAATGAACTATAATGTCAGAATAGAACAAGGTAATCAATGAACTGAATAATGGAATCTACAATAACTACGTGATTTGAGATACTAACTAAATATATGATCGGCCTAGGAGATTCAATGATTACACTAAGGAGCTAACTCAACCATACGTGAATTGCATGGTTAGTTAGTAGCCAATGATTATACTACTAGCCGATAGTTTATTGATCACATATTTAATTGGTATTTCCCCCGCCCCGACTGATATGATGGATCGAATCATGGCACGTCACTAGCCAATGTATCCATTGTTTAATCTACAATATTCAATGTTATCCAATACCAACAAGGACAGTATTCGATACCATCTCTATAATCAAGGTAACATCCCTTGACTGACGATCCAATAAAAATACCAATCCGTGTACCATCGTGTCAAGAATCATAAGTAACATTTCTAAATACTTGAATTATAGTAGTAATCAAATAATAGAAACTATCAGAGAATGTACTCGCCTGTAGTCCAGAGCAAATTATAAAAAATGATGTCCGAACTGGTGTCACAGACCTATATATGAAATATTGCATTAATACAAGTTTTTGGAAAGAGAAATAAATTAAACTAGTCAACTTTCTAGATCATAAAGTCATTTCTAAGTCAAAAGTCAAACTAGGTCAACTCTAAGTCAACTATGGTCAACTATAGTCAAATTATGGTCAACTACCTATTTCTAGGTTGTATGAGTCTAACTCAAAGATATTGGGCTCACACACTATGAATCTAGGCCATATAAGCTACATCTCAGGATACTAAGATACCGTATCTCAGGATACGCAAACAAGGGATAAATATAACACATATGTACATATCAAACAATATTATATATATAAAATCCTAATTATAAATGCTAAATGGATACCTTAGTTTCGAACCAACTTGGTATCGTAATACTAAACCTCTATCTTGATATCCAAACCCAATACCTTGATTATCCTCCAATACCTTGATACTTACCTTTGCATCTCAAGGCAAATTCAAAACCTTATTTATACTAACCACCCAACAATAATTATAAACTACTATGCATTTAATATTTATATAATACTATATACCTTATTTTAGTTACCTTAATACCAACCAATAATTAGTTTACAACTATCCTATTACTTATGCCAATACCTACTACTCATACCTTGGTATATCTTGATACTTACCTTGGTATCTCAAGGTATTTGCCAAAATCTCATATATATACTAACTACCCATCAATAATTACATATATCAATCCAATATAACTCTAGTATGTACTAATAGAAAAATACTAACTACCAACTACACACTAACTATTAATACATATATACGTACATACATACCTACAAATATATAATATATAAAAGATACTGTAAAACTATATATAACTATACATACACTTATACATAGTAAATTGTATAAAATACCACATAGTAACATACATACACACATATAGTAATATGTATATATAACTATACATATATGTATACATATATATATAATCATACAATAATATAAATACATAATAATATATAATATAACAATATATATAACCACATATAAATATATCTACTATATTATATATACATATGCTACCACTTATAAATATATATCTACATACATATATATATAAATAATCATATAATAACTATAAATAATCTAATTACTTAATTAAACATACACATATATTATATAAAACATATACATATATTTACATCCCTAACATATATTATAACATATATATTAATGCATGTAGAAGAAAGCTACATAATATATATTCTATTAATACATATATAATACATAGATCTATGATACAATAAACACTATAATAAATATACATAATATATATATACTATATATAGATACATACACAATTATAATTCAAGAATTAAAGCACAATTAATTAGATCTACACATAAACACACAATAATTGGAGAGTATCACACCGTATCCCACTAGATCTAGGATACGCATGCGACACGAGTCCACCACACATCTAATTGCATCCCGAAGGACACAAACAAATCACATATAATATTTATGAATAAAACAAAGTGTCAAATATAGATCTATGTGTCCGTGTCAAAATACGACATGCTCAAAGTCCCGTGTCGGAGGAAAAACCCCCAAAACAACACGTATCACCAAATTATTGGGATACGACCTACACGTACCCAATTGTGGACACGACACTAGCCCCAAACATATAAACATATACCAAATTGATCTATATGATCAATTGACACACACAACAAAAGTTATTTTCGGAATTCTCCCAAAATTGACACAAAAAGCACCATAACTTTCTCCATAGGTCTCCTATGAACACAAAACCAAATCCTATGGGTAGTACATACATATGGGTTTATTATTCATGATTAAATCTCAGATTTAGAAGCTATTTTAAGGGAAAAAACTAAATTGTACCTATTGGGAGATGGATTCCCAATAAAACCTCCAAAATTAGGGAAATTAGCTTCCAACTTGTAGATCATTGCTCCTTTTTGTAGATCCTTGCTTCCTCCTTCTAGATCCTTGCTCTTCTAGTCTCCAATGGTGATTTGGGAAGTAATTGGGTGGAAATTTGGTAGAGATTTGGTGGACTTTGGTTGAGGAAAATTCTAGATCTAGATTTGGAATGAAAAATAAAGAGAGAGAAAGTTTTCATCCCCTTTATATAGGCCTCACTTGCCCCCTCCCTCAAGCTATTATGTAAAGTCTAAAATATTCCTTGGGGCCTCTCATAAAAAAATTAATTAAGGAGAGAAGCTTATAATTTAATGGTTTAATTAATTTAATCATCCTCCTAATTAATGGGCTTTCTAGTTTGGCTCAATTCTAACAATTAATACATGTTGGTCCATGAGTCTAAACTAAACTAGTTAGGTCCACTAACACAAGTCAAAAAAATAAATCTATCATGCTAATAATAAATAAATAATACAATAAATAAATATTTAACATGCACAATATTCAATTAATTATAAAATGACCAAAATACCCTTTTCTAGAAAATACGGTAGTGTCAAGTCTATCCTCCTTAAAATAATTTTGTCCTCGAAATTTAAGGGTGATTGTACTCCTTCTAGGTCAAACCCCCAGCAATCATAGTCTAATAAGGTCTTATCTCACCAAGAACTGTCCTATGCAAAGAATAACATGCATGGTCATGGTCTTCTCCTGTCTTATTACTGTTGTCGCTGTCAGGGTATTATATAGCTACACTAACTATATAACACAAGCATCCAAAAGATACTAATGAATCAATTAATCAAAATAGATGAAAGGAACAGAAAGAAAGAACATACTCTCTAATCCATCACCTGTAGTATTGGTCTCCTCGACCGTAATTGCAAATGCTCCGCCCTGCCGAGGTAGCTCCCTCTGTGGGTGATGAGCAATCTGTGGTGCTACAGGTGGCCTAATCCCACTACTCTGCCCTCGATCTGCATCCTGGCCTAGACGTTGAAGTGTCCAGAGATAATCCTTCACCATATGCTCCTTTGATCCACAATGTAAGCATGCTCCAAGTCTCTTTCGGCACATCTCCCAAATGTGCCCAGTCTTCTTACAATAGGTGCATTGAGGAGCCTGTTGCACCTGTCTCTGAGGCTGCTGTGGTATTTGCTATACTGGAGCTCGTACTGGAGCAACAATTGGTTCTGGCATCTGATATTGCTGCTGATAGGCTCCAAATTGTACTGGAAACTGTTGTTGCTGGAACCGTGGCCTCTTTGTCAGTCCTGTACTGCTACTGTCACCCCCAAATATATCACGGTCCCTCTTCGGCTTCATGTTCCACTCCCGCTCGACCTTACGTACCTCCGAAAGTATCTCAGAATGTGTCTCGTAGAAAGACGGAATGAGAATCTTCACTTCCCAATTCAGACCCTCACGGAAACGGATGGCCCAAACTTCTGGCTCTCTCTCCAAGTACTCCGCAAATCAGCTCAGCCTCCCGAACTCTGCGGCATACTCCTCTACGGACATGCTTCCTTGTGTAAGGCTCTCAAATTGCCTTCCTAATTCCAATCTGTCCGTCCGAGCAAAGAACTTCTTCTTAAAGATATCCTTGAATATCTCCTAAGACTGCCCCGCATCAGTAAGAATTGGCTCATTCCTCAACCAAGTACGGGCAACATCAAACAGTTAAAGTCCTACCGCCTCAACCTTCAGATCCTCCACAAGACGGGATACCTTCATGAGTCGTTCGATATCTTCAAGCCAATCGTCAGCATAGACTATACCTTCTGTACCCTTGAAAACTCGAGGCTCAAGCTTCTTTAAGTTTTGAATGTTGCCTGGCTTGATCTGAATATCCTATGGCTGTGGAGGAGCCTCTTTCTGAACTGCTGCTATAGTTAACTGATGTTTGTGGTATTAAACGAAAGAATGAAATGTGTATTTCAATGACAGGGTTTATACGAGACCCGTGCCCTTTGGTTTACAAACAAACTTGTACAATTCGATCCTATACGAGGATGCGGGAGTACAATTTATTTAATCTGGGTATAAATTGCTATAGGTGTCTGATATGCGGTCGATCACTTTAGCCCTTGGACTACACGATGTTGAAGAAGTGCCGTGAAAGATAGGATGCAGCTTCGGAGGTTGCTAAGGAGGGTGGATGCGCGATGCTGAAGGTCGTCGCTCCCTATTCCTTGCCTAAGCTCTGTATTCTTCTTTCTCTCTTCGTCTCTCCCTTTTGATCTCCGGTTCGGTGGCCTTGTTCGATCTTCCAAATTGTCGACCTTGGATCCGATATCGGTTTCTTGACCAATTTTTTCCGACCTTGTTCCCCATTGATAGGGGCCTCTATTTATAGAGTCTTTGGTGACAGTGACCACTCCGTTGGTGTAGCAACCGAGGAGTGGAAAGTATAGCACCCTATTACACAACGGTTAAAGTAACCAATGCCTACGTATAGATGATCTTTTGAATGAGCGGGTGACGCGGGTCCAACTAAGGGGACACAACGCGTACAATTGCTACTAAGATCATGGCATAAAAGCCACGTAGGTAGGTATCCATTGTGTAGAAGGGGTTGGCGTAGAAGCCAAATGTCCATCACCATGGCATAGAAGTCGAGCAGGCATAGAAGCCGAACAGGCATAGAAGCCGAGTAGGCGTGGAAGCCGAGCAGGCATAGAAGCCGAACAGGCATGGAAGCCGAGCAGTCGTAGAGACTGAGGGGGCGCGGAAGCCGAGCAGGCATAGATCCTGAATGGGCGTAGAAGCCGCTGCGTACCATGCCAGGGTGCTGATGTGGATGTCTTCAGCCGGAATTACAGCTTTTGGAGATCAAATCTTTGGCAGAGATTTGCCATCATACGGTGTATTAAATGCGGAGACGTGCCTTGAGGGGAAACTGTCACTGCTCTGTGCGTTTTGACGGAGGGACGTGCCTTAAGGGGAAACTGTTACTGCTCTGTGCGTTTTGACAGAGGGACGTGCCTTGAGGGGACACTGTTACCGCTCTGTGTGTTTTGGCAGAGAGACGTGCCTCGAGCCCTGTACGAAGCGCAGCTTTTGATGTGGCAGGCGGTTTGTCTTCTGAGGAGCGTAAAACAGCCCATATTTGCCTGTGTAAAACAAGGCAGCGTGTTCTTTTTGTACGCAAAAGTGCGGTTTATGCCGGGGGTTTTTAGTAAGCGCCAGTTTGGCGATATTTTTAACCAAATCCCTTGCATTAAATGCTGAGATCCGCCATCATACTACGGAGCGCGTCTCGAGGGGTCTGTACCCCTGTTCCCAGCCGTCGTTTGGGTAGCTGTGCAGCACTTTTTGTCAGGAGTCAGAGGTCAGGTTTACTGCGTGACTGGGCAGTTTCTTTTCGGGAATACGAAGCGTTCTTCGTACGCTTTAACGCTGCTTTGAGAGCGGCTAGGTTTTACGCCATGGAGGCGATGAAGAACCCTGTTTTACGCTGGATGGCTCTGAAGGCCTCTGCTTACGCTGCTCTGTATTAAGACGCTGCGTAGATCTTCCAAGCATTTTTTTCATGCTTCTACAAGACCCCCTTCAAAGCTTTTAAATTCCTCGAAATTTGAAATGCTTTGAATGAAGCATGAACGGCCCCTCGTAACTCGAAACGTTTCTGAATGGAGCGTTGAAACGGTCGATGCTGACTTTATGGCGGATTTATTGGGGACCGATGTGACCTCATTTGCCTATAAAAGGCTGGGGGGGTGAACCTGTCTTTACCACATTCCCATTTGTCATGCAGAGATGATCGCCGGAGTTCGTCGGATCAATCTGAGGAAGAAGGAGATCATGTTCTTCCAGCATGTAGGGAGCCGTAAAAGACAGCGTCTTCGAGCAAGTATCCACTGCAACGATGGATCATGGAAGGACATCTTAGCCTCCCTTGCTCGGGATAATCAGCAACTTTGTATGGCGTTGCCCTAGGAGAGAGGAAGGGTCGTATTTGACCACGGCGGCTGGCATGCCGCGCCTTCTTTCGATGTCCTCCGGTGACGAGAGTCAGACAGACTCGTTCTGTCCCAGATTGAGTGGCGGTGATTTATAGGCAAGCAGATTTACTCTGCTTTCCTTCTGTTGGAGGATGGGTCATCTGCCCAGTTTTGTATCCTCCTGCCATTGATCACCTTCTTGGAAGAAGAGGAAGACCATCACCGGCGCGAGACCCTGTCAGAGGGCTTCTCGGTGTGATCTTCGGACGATGACGGGGAATCCTTTATAGATGGGATTTCCCTCATATGTAGTCATGAAAATGAAAAGAAAACCCTTTGTAGATTGGATTTCCCTCATATGTAATCATGATTTTGATTTTTAATAAAATCGTCTTCTTCTCCATATGATCGTCTTGCCATACGTTGCTTGTGAAGTCTGAATATGTGCAGCTTCGACACGTCTGAATCTTTACGCTGACTCTGATAGAAAGAGTATTAGGCCCTGTCCTTTATGCATAGCGGATAGTCCATAGAACGTTGCTGAGCATTTTTTGAACATTTTAGAACTGTCCTGTTGCTAGGACTGCGGGACGGCGTAGGATTTCTGAACTGTTGCCTCTCTGATGAGCGGGATTTCGTCTTTGTTCAGAATTCGTCTTCAAGAATGATCTCTCGAAACTCCCTTGGAACAGGGTCGAGGTTTTTTGGCTGTCATACTGAGTTGCCACTTTGATAGACGAGATGTTCAGACTGGAATCTGGATGAACCTCCAGTTTTCTGGACCCGAGAGGAGTAATTTCTCAATGTTTGAACTCGGCATACTTCGGGTACTTGGGGATGCTTTGGGGTCAGGAACGAGTATCTTCTGTGTGAACTCTTTGCACTTGACCGCTTTGGGACTGTTTGGATATGCGAAACGTCGTGGAGCGGGAAATCATGTCTGTAGCCTCTTGAGTGTAAAATACCATCGAGCGTGAAATCGTAAACTTATGGTTCCTGAGCGGGAAGTTATAGGTTTATTGCCTCTCGAGCATAGAATGCTACCGAGCACAAAGGCATCCGGGCAAGAAAAACCATAGACTTGTAGCTGTCGAACGTAAAACCGTTAGATTCGTAGCTGTTGAGCGTAGAAAAGCACCTTTTAGCGTAGGACTGTAGATCTGTAGCCAGTGAGCGTAGAACACCATCGAGCGTGGAATTGTAGACCTGTGGTTCCTGAGCGTGAAGTCGTAGGTCTGTTGCCTCTCGAGCATAGAATGCTACCGAGCACAAAGGCATCCGGGCAAGGAAAACCATAGACTTGTGGCCGCCGAACGTAAAGCCGTTAGATTCGTAGCTGTCGAGCGTAGAAAAGCTCCTTTAGCGTAGAACTGTTTGATTTGTAGCTCCTGAAAAGAAAATTTCTTCGAGCGTGAGGTTTGCGAATCTGTTGCTGCTGAGCGTAAACTGAGCGCCACCGAGCGTGAGATCGTCGATTTGGTATCTGCTGAGCGTAAAGTCGTGGGCTTGTGGCCTCTCGAGCATAAAAGCTACCGAGCACAAAGGCATCCGGGCGTAAAACCATAGACTTGTAGCTTGCGAGCGTAAAACCGTAGATCCGTTGCTGTCGAGCGTAGAAGGCTCATTTAGCGTAGAACCCGCTGAACCGTCTTGCACGAAAAAAACCTTTCGAATTCGCTGACTGTCCGTCTTCCAAGGGTAGTGGGTTGACGTAGCATCCAATCATAACCAACTATTAATTGCGAGATTTGGTTTAGGGTCTCGAGGGGTTCGTCCGAGGATTCGAGGAGTCAGCCCGGACTGTATATATATCCCCAGTTTCTGGAAAGAAAAACTCTTTATCTGTCTTTTGTGAAAGAGAGCTTTCGACTGTTCGAGTTTTTCTTCGTTCTTTCTTCGAGCACTTCGAGTCTTTCAGAAATGGCGCCGAAACAAACCCCCTCCGCTAAGGGAAAGAGCATAGGTTCTTTTTCTCGTTCTTCTGTCCCGGCGAGGGAATCTCTGGTCAGGCAAGGTGAACCTCCCTCTGAGGGGAGCATCCCTGCGACGACTAGCGCTCCCGGCTTTAGAGGTAGAACTTTTTGGGATGACACAAATGATGAAAAATCCTTCGCACACGTTGAACGTGACTGCGCTAGGTCGTCTTCTGTGCTGATAGCCTCTTTTGAGGAAGATGACGCACGGAGGCATTTTCATCTTTTTATGCCCACATTTCTAATGTGTCAGCGTAAAGACTCCATATTTTCGTAGCTCTGGGCGTAAATAGCTCGAGCTACCGAAAATTGGCGTATTTCATAAAATTTGATTTTTATGTTCGTGGAGGAGGCTTCCGGCGTAAGGTGACCAAATTTGTACAATCTTGGCGTAAAGCACAGACTGTCGTTTCCTTGGTCCGTGTGTTTGTGCCAGACTTGTAAAGACCCATCTTCTTTGCATTATCTTGCAGTTGATATGGGTGAGTCCCCATTGGCTGAGGTGATGGGCTCCGCCGCGGGGATGCTGCACTCGAACTATCTGGAGGATCTGTCCCATGTGGCATTTCTCATCTCTGGACCCCAGTATCCTGAGGGAAGGGAGCTCCTGATATCGGCCCAGGGTGAACGAATGCTGTTGAGTATGATCAACGGCGAACCCTTGGCACGTGTAGATGGGGAGCGGTACATAAAGTCGGCTTTCCTTTTTGGGGACATGATTGATAAACAGTCCCAGACGAAGCCCAAGAGGGAGCCTTGGGTTTTCCCTGCCGGGGATTTGGTCTTGTACCTGCCGACGATGCCGAGGGATTATCCCATCTCGGCCTTCTCCCATGCGACGCATCCTAGGAAGATGTCTTGGAAGTTGACTCCTGATCTTCACGGGAAGCCGGGGAAGGTCTTTCATCTAAAAGGTGCTGACCAGGGGTCGTTTGTTAGTCGCCCTTCTGGCGTTGTGACGCTGTTCCGAGGACTGTGCCCGGGCAGTGTTCCAAGTAAAAATAGCTCGGTGATCCAGCCGGTCCAATTGCCGACCTTCTGCAACGACTTCATGGGTCGAGGTAGGGTATATCCCAAGAAGAATCCTCGGTGCAATGGGTGGATCACCCCGACGAACTCCCGATGGAGATGCCTAGTTGACTGGGCTTTAAAGCATTTCCGGAGAGAGTTGGAGGGCATTGGACTATATGCCGCTGTGAGTGCGACGAGAGTCGGGCTACCTCCGAACCCTAATTTGTTCCTGGCACTGATGGAGCGGTACATTCCATTCACCGGGACCTTTGCCACTCCACTAGGTGAGTTGGGGTTGGCCCTTCATGATATGGCAGTTGTCTCGAGACTGCCGATAGGGGATACCCCATATGAAGAGTACGTTCATACCAACCGGGAGTTGGGAGATATGGACCCTCGGGTGGTGGAAGTATATCAGGAGCTGATGTGTCAGTACTTCGCGTACACCGCCTTTTATAACAAGTCTTCTGATTTGGCTCATACCACCAAGTGGATGTCCTACCTCTTCTTCCATCGGGCTAGGGCCACCAAGTCGGAGAAAGCTTCGGGGGGCAAGAACGAGCCCGTGAACTGCTTGGGCGTCCTCAGTGCCCAAGTCGTTGCGGCTCTTATGGAAGACGCCAAGGCTCCCGATCAGATTCTCGTTGAGGGGGTAGGAATGTACCCCGAAGGTACAAAGGCCAACAGTTATTTAAGGTGCTGTCAGGCCTCTGTCTAAGGAAGCCTAGCTGGCTGGTTTTCTCTCCATATGGCTGCGTCAAGTAGTGGTGCCAGGCATTACTTCCGCGGATCGCATTCACCGGAACATCCTATGGCCCGCAGTGCGTCTGGTGTTTGGGGCAAGACTGGGCTTGCTTTCTGCCATGGTGTGCCGTATACAGGCTGGCCTGAGGGCCATTACAGATGGGTTGCTCTCTGATGAAGCTCAGCGTGAGAGTTTTCCCAGGGTGGAATTACCCTACTTGTACCTGATGGGATGGTTAATTCTCCACAATCCCCAGGTGATGTCTCCCGGTTCCAGTAGCAGTTCAGGGGGTATATTCTTGCTGAATTACAGGGATTCCCTCTGGAATGTGAATACAGTCTTAGACTGTCGACTGGCGTTGAACCTCAGCCACGGCTGGAAGATCCTTTGTACTCCCCCTCCTGTGTACCGCAACCAGTCAGGGCTGTGGCTCGAGGATTCAGGTCGAGGGAAGACCGTTCTTTCTCCGGAGGCGTTTAATTGGTTGGTCTATATTAGACCTTCCCATTTGCTGTATAGGAGCGAAGACCATTGCTTCTTCGAGCCCTACCTGCCTAGTCGGTTCGCCAGGCAGTTTGGGTACGACCAGTTGCATGTGGGCAACGCCGTCACCAGCTTCAGGTCCAGGGGTGGACTCATTGATGGAGCTAGAGGGTGGCGATATTTTATCATGGGTTGTACGGGGGCAATTTTTATCGTGCCAATCGTTACAACTTCCACGGAGCTGTGCATCTTTCACTCCTACGCCCAGTTTTATGTGGCGATTAACACCTTCCATCGCAATTTTGACATGCGTGGAAGCTTCAGAGTGCCTTCTGCCAAGCCTGGGGGAAGGATCGAAGTTCCCTCGGTCTCTTCTGACGAGGGTGAGGAGTCTGGTACCCCGGATGAGCCTCTGGTGCCGTTGCCGAGGTGTGCGGTGCCTCCGCCGACAGGGGCTCTGGTAGTCTCTTCTGGGAAGCGACGGGCTTCTGCTCCGAAGGAAGCTTCCCTTCGTAAGAGGAGGAAGGAGACGGTTGCTTGTCCTCTCCGCATTCCTGGTATTGGGGCTCCTGTGAGTGAGCTGGCATCTCCCTGTCTCAGGGATAATTCTTTGGCTGGAGGTTCCTCGTCTTTTAGAGAGGGACCTTCCACAGTTCTGGCTGGTGGCGCCGGAGAGTCCTCGCTAGAGGTGGCTGTCGCTGCGGCTGTTCCAGGCAGCGGAGCAGGATTGCCTGCGTGGCCCCAACAGATGGAAGAATCTTCACTGAGGTCAGCAGCGGGCGGAGTTACTCCTGCGTCAGCGAGCACGCCTAGCGAAACTCTGGCTGATGAACCTCGACCGCGTCTCGGGAAAGGCTTGACCGAACTCTTGGCGATGTCGGTCGGCCCACCTCCTTCTCCAGGTATGACAGTTCGTATCGCGTCATTAAGGCATGGCTTAGCTACATCTGCTGCAGATGCGTCGTATATGCCGTTGGTTCCGGGTAAATGGCGTTTCGATGTCTCCTCCTAGGAGGATTACCACTGTGTTTGATATTTTGCTCTCTTGTCCTTTTTTCAGGGGATGATGTCCACGGGGAGCATGGCGTTGAAGCGCCTTCCGGCTTTGTTCTGGCTCCTGGCGGTGACGTGGAGGCGTCGGATCTTGAGGCAGGAGTGTCTTCGGGGGCTAGCTCGCCCGGGGAGGTTCCGTCGTCTCAAGGGGAGGACGAACCTGTCATCGTGACCTCGCCTGTTGCGAGTATGCCGATGACTTCGATTGTCGCCATCGCACCTTCTTCGGGCGCGCCACCTGTTGAGGCGGCGGTGGCTACCTCGTCTGCAGTTGTGGCTGCTCCGGGCGCTCAGTCGGGTTTAGTTGCGTTGATCAAGCAGCATTTCAGCCTCGTCTACACTGGCTTACAAACGATGATACCGATGGTGTTGGCGAAGAACCTTGACTTCGGGCTCCTGAAGAAGACTTCTCAGCTTTCGATCGAGGTTGTCCGGGGGCTTGGCAATCCTGGAGCGGCTGACGCTCTAGAGGCGGTGGTTAATGGTTTAGAGCAACCCATTAACGAATACTTGCAGCAGACTGAGGGCAGCCTTGATGCTGATGTCCAGGCTCGGTATGACCTCATGTCTGAGCGGTTTGCTGCAAAGCTTGAAAGCCTAAACAACTCTATCCAGACGTATAAGCTGGAGATGGATAGGAGGAGAGCTGTTGTGGAAGAAGCCCTTGCCGTTGAGACGCAGTGTCGATCCGAGCATGAAGGGAATGCGGCGAGGGTCTCCAAGCTGCAGGAAAAACTTGCTCGGGCAGAGTAGTGGGCTTCCCAGTCGTTGGCAGGTTTGGAGGTAGCGACTGGCCGACTGAGCGAAGCGCGACGGGATCTGGACCGTGCGGAAGCTGCCCGTATGGGCTGTCTTCGGGCAAGGGCTAATCTGACCCTTGCGCATACTCCGGAGGCACGGCTGGAGCAGGCTCGCGCTGATGCTTTGGCCCTTAGGAATAAGAGGATAGCTGTACTGGACCGGCAGATTCATGGCCTGATTACTCTGCCATCTTGATGTACCCCTTCCTATGTAATTCTGCCTTCTTCGGGAATGAATAACAGCGACTCTTTTCTGATTGTTGTGGACCCATCATTTCGGAATGTAAATGACAGGTTAGGTGAGAGTGATATCAGAGGTAGTATAGACGTGATAAACTCTCGATAAACTTCTTAGCGGGACATATCTATTCAGAGGTCATACGGACATGATAGAGTGTAACCCAACTAATTATGTCTTTGGAAGTAGTTTTGTCAGAATCGAGGTCCTTGCTATTTTTCTCTCTGAGCAGGAGAGATTAGGCATAGTACCCTTTCAGGAATTTGCCGTTGATAGGGGCCATTAACAGATCTCCGTTAGGCTGGGCTATCCTGTAAGCGCCGTTTGAGAACGTTGTCTCGATCACATAAGGGCCTTCCCATTTGGGCTAGAATTTGCCTTTACTTCTATGAGTTAGAATCATCGGCCTTCTCACGGCTAGAACTAGCTCGCCAACTTTGAACACTCTTTCCTTTACTTTATGATTAAAAGCTTTGGAAATGCGTGCTTGGTAGAGCGCGATGCGCTGCTAAGCTTGGAGGCGTTTCTCGTCTAATCCTTCGAGCTCTTGGAGCCTCAACAGGTCATTCTTTTCTCGAGTCAGCTCACTAGTCACGGCTATTCGGAGCGACGGGTTCTGGATTTCGATAGGAAGGACCGCCTCGCTTCCGTAGACTAGTAAAAAGGGGGTACAACCTGTTGGTGTCCGTACCGTTGTGCGGTATGCCCAGAGACATTCGCCCAGCTTCTCGTTCCAGTCTCTCTTATTTGAAGAAACAAATTTATTCAGGAGTTTGATAATGGTTTTGTTGAAGGCTTCCGCCAAACCATTAGCAGCTGGATAATATGCCGTAGAGGCAATGTTGCGTATCCGGTTATTATCGCAAAACTGATGAAACGCTTGGCTGATGAACTGAGGTCCATTGTCGTAGATTATCCTTCGGGGAATCCCAAAGCGATAAATGACATGGTGCTTGATGAAGCTGATTACGTCAGATGCCTTTACTTCGGCCAGAGGGATTGCTTCGGCCCATTTGGAAAAGTAATCTGTGATGGCCAGTATGAACCGGTGGCCTCTGGAGGAAGACGGGTGAATGGGCCCAACGATATCCATACCCCAGGCTTTGAAGGGGCAGGATGCAATCGTAGGATGTAGATATTCAGACGGTTGATGTATGAAGTCTGCATGGACCTGGTAGGCCCTGCATCATTTTGCATAACTGATCGCGTCTATGATCATAGTGGGCCAGTAATAGCCCATTCTCCTTATGCGGTCCTGCAGCTTAGGACCGGGCTGATGCACTCCGCACACGCCGTCGTGAGCATCACGGATAATCTGCTGTGCCTCGGCGCCAGCGAGACATCTCAACAGCAGTTCGTCGTAGGTCCGGCGATACAGGTATCGTGCAGATGCGTCGAAGTAGAAGCGTAGCGATCGTCTCTTGACGGATACTGCTTCTTTGGGGTCCTCTGGCAAGATTCCATATGCCACAAAATCTATGAAGGGACTCGTCCAATCTCTTGTAGGAGGATCGGCGTTTACAGCGTAGCTGCGTTCTAGGTGACAGCTGTTCTTCACACAGAATAAATCTCTGTTAAGAAGGATTACCGAATCCTGCCTTCTTATAGGGGTGGCTAAGTCCGCAGCTAGGCTGGCCAGGGCATCAGCTTCTAGATTCTGAGATCGAGGTACATGCTCTAGGAAGAACCTTTCGAACGTCACAGCTATCTCGACCGTTGCTTGGTGATAGGGGATGAGGTCTGGATTCCGGACTTCGTATATCCCCCTGACCTGGTTGACGATGAGCAGAGAATCGCCGAAAGCTTCCAGGGATTTCACCCCCAGCTCTCTAGCGACTTGGAGCCCTATTAGCAGGGCATTGTATTCTGCCATATTGTTGGAGCAGGGCTCGCTAAGAGAATATGCTCGGTAGATGATGAGCTGATCTGGAGTAACTAGGACGACTCCTACTCCTGAAACGACGTTTCCCTTAGGACCGACTCTGGAGGCGCCATCGAAGAATAGTTGCCATACGTCACTTTCTCATACAAAATTATATTCGACAACTTCATCGGGGATGTCCTCGTATAGTTTGGAGGTCTCCGGGATTGGATGAGCTGCTAGAAAGTCGGCCAGTGCTTGGCCTTTGATGGACTTCTGTGGGACGTAGACCATGTCATATGGCGTCAGTAGCAATGCCCAAGTTGCGAGTCGGGAGTTAAGGGCACTTGGCTTGCTCATCAGCACCCGGAGAGGGTTGATCCTGGAGATGATATGAATAGTCTGGCCGGCGACGTAGTGTCGCATCTTCTGGACAGCGAACATTAGAGCCAAGCATTCCTTCTCCACTGGGTTATACCGATATTCGGCCCCGACCATCATCCTGCTGAGGTAGTAGATAGCCTGTTCATGACCCGCATCGTTCTTCTGTGCAAGGAGAGCTCCTAGCGAATGATCCATTGCCCGAACGTACAGCAAGAAGGGTTTTCCCATGACGGGAGGCACCAGAACCGGTGGACTGGTTAGGTAGCGCTTGATATCTCCAAATGCTTGCTGGCAGGTTTTGTCCCATATGAAGGACACACCTTTCTTCATGAGGTGAGAGAAGGGCTGACATCTCCCCGAGAGGTTGGATATGAATCGCCGGATGTAAGCCAGACGTCCTTGGAACCCCCTGAGTTCCCTCAGATTACGGGGTGGTCGCATTGCTATGATCGCCTGGACTTTGTCAGGGTCTACTTCGATGCCTCTGGCGGTAATGACAAATCCCAAGAATTTGCCACTGGATACCACCAGAAAGGACTTTGTAGGGTTCATCTTGAGTTGATGCTGGTGCATCAACTCGAATATCGCCCTCAGGTCTCGAACGTGATCACCTTTGAGGCAGCTTTTGACAGCTATGTCGTCCACGTAACATTCCACTGTCTTGCATAATTGCTCACGGAATATGTTACTCATGGCTCGTTGGTATGTAGCCCCGGCGTTCTTTAATCCGAAGGGCATGACCGTATAGCAATATACCCCCAGTGGTGTCCGGAAGGCAGTGTGCTTTTCGTCTTCTGGATGCATCTTGATCTGATTGTATCCCGAGAACCCGTCCATAAAAGATATACGCTCGAAGCCGCAGGTGTTGTCGATCATGATGTCCGTGATGGGAAGGGGGAATTCATCTTTAGGGCAGGCCGCATTCAGATCTCGGTAGTCGATGCAGATACGTACCTTCCCATTTTTCTTCATGACTGGGATGACGTTGGCGACCCAGTCGGGATGTTGCTCCTCCCGGATGAAACCGCAGGTTATCAACTTCTTGACTTCGTCCTCGATGGCGTCCATCATATCCGGGCGAAACTGACGTTGGTGTTGTTTCACTGGCCTCGAATCGGTCAAAATATTGAGTTTATGAGTAGCTACCCTCGGGTCTAGGCCTGGCATGTCCTCATAACCCCATGCAAAGACGTCGACATATTCCTTTATCAGCTGTATGATCTCTTCCTTTTCGACCGGGGGAAGATTGTTACTGACAAATATTGGCTTTGGTGAGAGCTCACCCCCAACATTGACTTGGATAACTTCGTCCTTGGTGGGAGGTTCTCTCTGCTCGAAGCAGAATTCCCACTGTGTATCCATTTGTTGAGCCCAGGGGTCATTTTCGAACGGCTCCGTATCCTGTTCCTCGATTTCTGAGGGGTTTGTCATCACCATATTCACTGATAGTGTTAGTTTGAGTACATCAGGTGAGTCGGAGGACGACGAGCTGCTCTGGGAAGATGAAAAGGGGTCCTCATCTGGCTTGGAAGTCGCGAGGGAGGTGGCATACCCCAACCCGAGACGAGTCTGTCGATAGCGGGTGTCGCCGTGCGGCGGCGTCCGTCTGCCTCTTCCGTAGTTGAGGCCTGGCTTCCGCTTCAAGTCGTAGCCCATGTTTTGCATGATCCTTTGCGCTTGCAGGCTGTATTGGTGAACCTGCACTTTCCCGGTATCATCATCGAAAGGATCTCCTGGACAGTCGGTTGATTCCGCATACGACCAAAGACTATTGGATGCTGGCTGCTGCAGGTAGGTGGGATAAGGAAGATAGAATCCTCATGTGGTCCATATGCTGTGACGACGTTGGATGGCGACGTTACTTCCCAGACATACGGATGGTAGGAGTTTATAGCTTTTAAGAACTTTTGAGCCATTGGTTCTACCTCGTCATGTGGAGTGGGTTCATGTTTCAGAATCTGAGTACCGATGTACCGGAAAAGAGGATATTTATTATCATCTGGAACTCCGTTCCTGGTGGCATTTACATCAATCGGCTGCTGGTTGTGCCGAAGTTTGATGACTATGGGTGGAGGCTTCCGGTTCAAAGTGATTACTAGAGGATCACCCCCTTCTCCTGACTTGGTCTTTCTCAGGTGGCAGCCGTAGGTTCTATGGCTTTTGGACGAGCGGTCCGTCCTTTCACTCTGATCGACAGTGGTAGCGTGGCAGAGGGCTCTTCGGGCTCCCGGTGGGATTCCTTCTTCGCTACTCCTGGCGCTTCTTCCGTGTGGTCATTGGAATACAATACGGCATCGGAATAGTAGGATTCTACTCCTTTAAACGGGTTTAGGTCAGCCACCTCCGTTTGTACGGTTCCTTGTGCGTCTACATATTTAAGGCATTGATGTAGGGTTGAAGGAACGATATTGTGGTCGTAGATCCATGGTCTTCCCAGCAAAATGTTGTAGGATACCTCTGAATCGATGACGTAATATGTGGCCACTGATCTAAGGTTGCCGATTTGGACTCTCAAGCGAATCTTCCCTAATGGTTTAATCTTCCCTAATGGTTTACTCCTTCTGGCGTTGAAACCCATGATTGTAGTGGTAGTGTAAGCCAGCTCGCTGGTAGGAATTCTAAGTGGCCCGAGCAGACTGCGAGGGATGATGCTGATCGACGATCCCGGATCTATGTGAATCCGGTTGACCTCCATGGAACCGACATACCCGGTGTAATAGAGGGGCCTGTCATGTCTATTATGTTTTAATAGCATGTCGTCTTGAGTGAAAGTGATATTCGGGACCACCTCCATCACGCTGTGGCATTGAGGACATGCCACTGGTTCCTCGTCGGGGTACTTGAGCTGGGTCAAGTATACTTCCGCCTGCATCAGTGCTTCACTCAGGGCTAGACGAGTGTCGGGGGAGAGCCTGAGTAGCTCGAAGATGGATAACCTGGCTGGCGTATTGGCCAGTTGGGCCAGGATGTCAAACTTGTACGGTTTCTCTAAACCTTTGCTCGGAATATTTTTTACAGGTTTGTCGAAGCGTACTTCTTTCTGTTTTGCCTTTTCCGCCGGAGTAGGTTTCGCAGAGCTGATGCTTGGCACGACGGGATCTTGCTCTGATGGTATGGTAGCTGGAGCGTCGGCCGGCGCACCCTCCTGATTTGCTCCGTCATTGTCGAGGTAGGCCCTCCCTGAATGGGTTGCGACAAGTACCTCGTCTCCGTCTGATGTAGAAGAAGTTGTGACTATGTAGCATGATCTGTATTTGAGATTCTTCTTGGGGGTAGCCCTGGTTGCCTTGGTCTCCTCCTCGAGATCTAACACCAAATCTTGGTGAACCCATATAATCTCGCCCCGCCGGATAGTTAGGGGCACCAGGTTGCGACCTTGATCCCTAGCAGGGGGAAGGTTAACGAGGTTCATCGTTGCCCGGGAGATAGGTGTAACACCATCAGGGACCTTTTGGGGAGGCAAATTGCCAAACTGCAGAGAGATCATGTTGGCCGTGACCGTTTTCTCGGTGTTGCGCAGAGTGATGGCCTTAGCATCGATCAACCCCTAGATCTTCCTTTTTAGTACATAGCACGCCCTTGTCGGGTAGTGTACGTATCTGTGGAAGATGCAGTATTTTGGGTCGTCAGTATTGCCGACCTCCTGGGGCCGCCTTAGTTCTGGGAGGGTGATCTTGCCACTTTTGACGAGACATTCGAAGATACTCGGGATATCGTCGTCGTCGAAAGAGTAGATTTCGACGGGCCTCGGAGCCCCCGGTTTCGCTTGGGCGGTTGCCGCAATCTTTGGCTTGACCGTGTTGATTGCTAGTGCTTCCTTCCCTTTGGGACCACGATGATGGTCGCTGCCAGGGGATGACCTCTTGCTTCTGTCAGAGGCGGAGATCATGATGCCATTGTCGCGCGCCTTGCGACTGTTGTCTTCGGCTGCTACCGCCGAGAGGATGAACGAGGGCCAATCATGGAACTGATATGGTCCTGTGAACACCGAGACCACTGGAAGGAGGTTCTTCCTGCAAATGTCCACCGATGTTGAGTCTGGAACTTCTGGAGGCATTTGTAAGGTAGCCTGACAAAAGCGTTCGATGAAGATGCGAACGTCTTCCTTTTCCTTCTGCTTGACTTCGATGAGAGAGGACATAGACATGTCCATTCCTCCCTCGTAAAATCGTGTGAAGAATAGAGCTTTGAAATCCTCGAAGGAAGTAATGCAGTTGTCCGTCAAGCTACGGTACCACTGATAGGCTACCCCTGAGAGGCAGCCTTTGAACACCCGAGTGAGGAGGGCATCGTTTCCTTGTAGCAGCACCGTCATCATACTGAAATAGTTCATGTATTGGCTTGGTAATGTTTTTCCCTCGAACAGAGCCATCGCCTGAGGTTTGTATTTTGGAGAAAAAGGGACCTCTTCCCAGATAGCTGGGTATGGCTGGTTGATTCCCAGTTTCTTGAGCTGATCCTTGTGCTTCAAGGCATTGAACTGGGCTTTAAACTCCCGGACCGCCTGCATCGGATTTTCCGTTGGAAGCGGAGGAACTGCTGACTCTTGATCTAGAGCAGGTTCTTGGCTTGGGCCGGATGGTGGCAAGTCCACCCCCACATATATCTGAGTTGGCGGAACCAATGCTTGAGCCATGGCAGTTGCGTACTGAGTTAGCATCATCTGGTACATATTCTCCATTACGGATTGTATTTGTTTCAGCGACGTCTCCAGGTCAGTGATGCGTTGCTCTGCGTCTCCTGATGGCGGCGCTCCTTCGCGTTCGTCTTCGATGGCGTAAGCTCCCATTTCTCTGGGCGTCGTCGAAGGGTAAGTATAGGTTGCTGCAGAAGTTGACTCTATACTCTCGGCATCTGATTTGGGAGATTGGCGACCCCCAGCGTCGGAATCAGACGAGTACGGAGCTGGTTGCTGTGACCTTGTACGGGTATTTTAGAATACCCCAGCTTCAGCGTTCCTGAGGAGGTCTTCGAATTTTCTCTGGCTCGGAGGTCCAGAGGGAAGACGCTTTGAGCTCGACCCTCTTCTAGGTATGCGTGAAGCCATGTTCACGGACGCATACGCGTGCTCCTCTTCCGGGAAAGATTGAGAGTAGTTCAATCGGTCGAAGACCGATCATTTTGCTTTAGAACAGTAGCAGTCAATCATAATCTTATGACTATTACAACATTGTTCCCTAGGGGGCATAATAGACATGTTGGAAGGTCCCCTCTCCTTACGCTTCTGGATTAGGCCTTCGCGTAGGTCAGGAGTAGCAATTCGAGTTTGTTTTGCGCCGTGGGACTTACCCAGGCATGATTTGGAGATTCGCTCGGACAGGCGTAAAGCTGAAGAGGTGTTCAGTCGACCGTTGTCTTCCTGCGTAATCCGGAGGATAGGCAAATTGCTTCTTCGCTGGTGTAACGGACGAGGAGTTGAGTGCTCGCCTGCTTGCTTCCTCTTGCGGAGATCACGGCGCTCATCTGGTTCACCGTAGAGGTCAGATGTCGTCCTGCGCTTGGAGCGTGATCTGTACTTCTGATTTGGCGTTGAGGCACCAACAGAGGTTTTGTCTGTACCGCGCGTAGCGGGAGACTGGTTTCTGCACATATACCGCAGTGGATACTCCTGGGTTAGCGCTGAGGCTTTACCAGAAGTTTTGCCTGTACCGCGCGTAGCGGGAGACTGATTTCTACGCGTATAGCGCAGTGGATACTCCTGGGTTAGCGCTGAGGCTTTACCAGAAGTTTTGTCTGTACCGCGCGTAGCGGGAGACTGAATTTTACGTGTGGGGCACGGAGGGAGCGATGCTACCACCTCGTTGGTCGGAGAGATCGGAGAGATCGGAGAGTCCACAGGAACGGCGGAGGATGTCTTGGGCATCCACACTTTGCGTAGCTTCCTGTTGTCTTGGATGGAGAGAGAGTGAGAGCTACCCCCAGTCCGAAGCATATCTTCGTAGGCAGACTGGTCGAAATGAACGACCAGTGTCTTCTTCACGGTTCCTACAGATACCGCATCGTGTTGAGCAATTACTTCCTCGTCAGAAGAGAAAGACGTCCCCAGCAGAGTCGCCATCTTGTTTGTGGTATTAAACGAAAGAATGAAATGTGTATTTCAATGACAGGGTTTATACGAGACCCGTGCCCTTTGGTTTACAAACAAACTTGTACAATTCGATCCTATACGAGGATGCGGGAGTATAATTTATTTAATCTGGGTATAAATTGCTATAGGTGTCTGATCTGCGGTCGATCACTTTAGCCCTTGGACTATACGATGTTGAAGAAGTGCCGTGGAAGACAGGATGCAGCTTCGGAGGTTGCTAAGGAGGGTGGATGCGCGATGCTGAAGGTCGTCGCTCCCTATTCCTTGCCTGAGCTCTGTATTCATCTCTCTCTCTTCGTCTCTCCCTTTTGATCTCCGGTTCAGTGGTCTTGTTCGATCTTCCAAATTGTCGACCTTGGATCCGATATCGGTTTCTTGACCAATTTTTTCTGACCTTGTTCCCCATTGATAGGGGCCTCCATTTATAGAGTCTTTGATGACAGTGACCACTCCGTTGGTGTAGCAACCGAGGAGTGGAAAGTATAGCACCCTATTACACAACGGTTAAAGTAACCAATGCCTACGTATAGATGATCTTTTGAATGAGCGAGTGACGCAGGTCCAACTAAGGGGACACAATGCGTACAATTGCTACTAAGATCACGGCGTAAAAGCCACGTAGGTAGGTATCCATTGTGTAGAAGGGGTTGGCGTAGAAGCCAAATGTCCGTCACCATGGCATAGAAGCCGAGCAGGCATAGAAGTCGAACAGGCATAGAAGCCGAGTAGGCGTGGAAGCCGAGCAGGCATAGAAGCCGAACAGGCATAGAAGCCGAGTAGGCATGGAAGCCGAGCAGGCATAGAAGTCGAACAGGCATGGAAGCCGAGCAGTCGTAGAGACTGAGAGGGCGCGGAAGCCGAGCAGGCATAGATCCTGAATGGGCGTAGAAGCCACTACGTACCGTGCCAGGGTGCTGATGTGGACGTCTTCAGCCGGAATTACGGCTTTTGGAGATCAAATCTTTGGCAGAGATTTGCCATCATACGGTGCATTAAATGCGGAGACGTGACTTGAGGGGAAACTGTCACTGCTCTGTGCATTTTGACGGAGGGACGTGCCTTGAGGGGAAACTATCACTGCTCTGTGCGTTTTGACAGAGGGACGTGCCTTGAGGGGACACTGTCACCGCTCTGTGTGTTTTGGCGAAGAGACGTGCATCGAGCCCTGTACGAAGCGCAGCTTTTAACGTGGCAGGCGGTTTGTCTTCTGCGGAGCGTAAAACAGCCCATGTTTGCCTGTGTAAAACAAGGCAGCGTGTTCTTTTTGCACGCGAAAGAGCGGTTTATGCCGGGGGTTTTTAGTAAGCGCCGGTTTGGCAATATTTTTAACCAAATCCCCTGCATTAAATGCTGAGATCCGCCATCATACTACGGAGCGCGTCTCGAGGGGTCTGCCCCCCTGTTCCCAGCCGTCGTTTGGGTAGCTGTGCAGCACTTTTTGTCAGGAGTCAGAGGTCAGGTTTACTGCGTGACTGGGCAGTTTTTTTTCGGGAATATGAAGCGTTCCTCGTACGCTTTAACGCTGCTTTGAGAGCGGCTAGGTTTTACGCCATGGAGGCGATGAAGAACCCTGTTTTATGCTGGATGGCTCTGAAGGCCTCTGCTTACGCTGCTCTGTATTAAGACGCAGCGTAGATCTTCCAAGCATTTTTTTCATTCTTCTACAACTGATGGGTATTTTCCATACTCTGCCGCATCATATCTGACTGCCTGTGCTAGGCTTCTATCTGTGCCTTCTGTAATTTCATTATCTCTCTAAACAGTGCAACCATCAGCACGGTATCTCCTAAAAATAGAGGTGGTAGAAGTCCCTCCGAAGCAACTGGAGTAGTCCTCGGAACAGGTGGAGAAGAACCCCCGAAGGCAGCCGAGACTCCTACATGAACTGATGTTGTAGGAGGTACAAACCCTACTGCCTGAGTGGAAGATTGAGAGGTGGCAGACCTCGCAGAAACTGCTCCCGATAGATGGGATCTAGTCTTCGACGGCATCCTGAAGACAGATCGAAACAAAGGAGATCAATTCGACACAAGATAAGATATCATCAAGGAAGGACAATAATATTAAAAGTATTCAGAAGGAATCAAAAGTAGCAATTCAATTCAGGTTGGAATTCCTAGTAGTGATTGAGTATCCCTCTCTCTTCCTAGTATCCTATGTCCTATATCCTATCACAGACTCGCAGTAGTACAACTAAGTCGTCGCACTACCACGATATCGCAATATTACGAAGCCTGACCTGCATGGGCCACCACTAAAAATGTGTCAAGACCCGCACCCGGTGTAGGGATGCAAGTCGGAAACAACGCCCAGCCTACGCCACAGCATCGGTGGTAGAACGCTGTCTTGGTCAACTATACTATCTAATTATCTCACTATAAAGCATAAACCTCCAATAATATCTCAACTCCAAGATGAGAGTATAATCAACTTAGTTCAACACAATACTCAATCACATTTCTATGGCACGAGAAGATATCACAAAAGTTTAACATAACTATGCAGTTAAAAATATAACAACAATAAATAGAAATAATATCCAAACACAATAATATGCCGGAAACAAATCCGGTACCAAAATGCTAAAGAGAACTAACTATGCTAACTTGTGAACCCGGCTAAATTTTCTGACAGTCACTCTAGAACTAGTCGGTCCAAGTCTGCACCATCTATAGGTTGAGGTCCATAGTATGTCTGACACCAATCTTTCGGATCCTCTGAAAAATATTTTCCAGTCAGGAATGGAGCGAAGTACAACCCAATAGCAGTTCCAATTAATTGACAAAAACTATATAGCAGTAGAATAGAAGATGCTATCTACGATTAGGATATAACTGATAATCAAGAACAATGAGAGAATAGGCAATACTAACAACAAAATATAATCAATGCGTACAAGAATAAAGGAATGAACTATAATGTCAGAATAGAACAAGGTAATCAATGAACTGAATAATAGAATCTACAATAACTACGTGATTTGAGATACTAACTAAATATATGATCGGCCTAGGAGATTCAATGATTACACTAAGGAGCTAACTCAACCATACGTAAATTGCATAGTTAGTTAGTAGCCAATGATTATACTACTAGCCGATAGTTTATTGATCACATATTTAATTGGTATTTCCCCCGCCCCGACTGATATGATGGATCGAATCATGGCACGTCACTAGCCAATGTATCCAATATTTAATCTACAATATTCAATGTTATCCAATACCAACAAGGACAGTATCCGATATAATCTCCATAATCAAGGTAACATCCCATGACTGACGATCCAATAACAAAACCAATCTGTGTACCATCGTGTCAAGAATCATAAGTAACATTTCTAAATACTTGAATTATAGTGGTAATCAAATAATGGAAACTATCAGAGAATGTACTCGCCTGTGGTCCAGAGCAAATGATGAAAAATAATGTCTGAACTGGTGTGATAGACCTATATATGAAATATTGGATTAATACAAGTTTTTGGGAAGAGAAATAAATTAAACTAGTCAACTTTCTAGGTCATAGTCATTTCTAAGTCAAAAGTCAAACTAGGTCAACTCTAAGTCAACTATGGTCAACTATAGTCAAATTATGGTCAACTACCTATTTCTAGGTTGTATGAGTCTAACTCAAAGATATTGGGCTCACACACTATGAATCTTAGGATACTAAAATACCGTATCTCAGGATACGCAAACAAGGGATAAATATAACACATATGTATATATCAAACAATATTATATATATAAAATCCTAATTACAAATGCTAAATGGATATCTTGGTTTTGAACCAACTTGGTATCGCAATACTAAACCTCTATCTTGATATCCAAACCCAATACCTTGACTATCCTCCAATACCTTGATACTTACCTTGGCATCTCAAGGTAAATTCAAAACCTTATTTATACTAACTACCCAACAATAATTATAAACTACTACGCATTTAATATTTATATAATACTATATACCTTATTTTAGTTACCTTAATACCAACCTATAATTAGTTTACAACTATCCTATTACTTATGCCAATATCTACTACTCATACCTTGGTATATCTTGATCCTTACCTTGGTATCTCAAGGTATTTGCCAAAATCTCATATATATACTAACTACCCATCAATAATTACATATATCAATCCAATATAACTCTAGTATGTACTAATAGAAAAAAACTAACTACCAACTACACACTAACTATTAATACATATATACGTACATACATACCTACAAATATATAATATATAAAAGATACTCATAACAATTGATAACTAAAATATACTAACTATTCTAATAAATTTATATGCTACAACTAAATATATACATATATAGTATACTATAATATAAATAGCAATTATGAACATATTTATATATATATATTAATTACCATATATATATATATATATATATATATATATATATATATATATATATATATATATATATATATATATATATATAACCCACCATATATATTTATACAATATATATTTAAATACATATATATAATCCATAATATATATTTATACAATATACATATACAACTATATATAACTATACATACACTTATACATAGTAAATTGTATAAAATACCACATAGTAACATACACACACACATATAGTAATATGTATATATAACTATACATATATGTATACATATATATATAATCATACAATAATATAAATACATAATAATATATAATATAACAATATATATAACCACATATAAATATATCTACTATATTATATATACATATGCTACCACTTATAAATATATATCTACATACATATATATATATATATATATATATATATATATATATATATATATATATATATATATATATATATATATAATCATATAATAACTATAAATAATCTAATTACTTAATTAAACATACACATATATTATATAAAATATATACATATATTTACATCCCTAACATATATTATAACATATATATTAATGCATGTAGAAGAAAGCTACATAATATATATTCTATTAATACATATATAATACATAGATCTATGATACAATAAACACTATAATAAATATACATAATACATATATAATATATATAGATACATAAACAATTATAATTCAAAAATTAAAGCACAATTAATTAGATCTACACATAAACACAGAACAATTGGAGAGTATCATACTGTATCCCACTAGATCTAGGAAACGCATGCGACACGAGTCCACCACACATCCAATTGCATCCCGAAGGACACAAACAAATCACATATAATATTTAGGAACAAAACAAAGTATCAAATATAGATCTATGTGTCCGTGTCAAAATACGACATGCTCAAAGTCCCGTGTCGGAGGAAAAACCCCCAAAACAACACGTATCACCAAATTATTGGGATACGACCTACACGTACCCAATTGTGGACACGACACTAGTCCCAAACACATAAACATATGCCAAATTGATCTATAGGATCAATTGACACACACAACAAAAGTTATTTTCGGAATTCCCCCAAAATTGACACAAAAAGCACCATAACTTTCTCCATAGGTCTCCTATGAACACAAAACCAAACCCTATGGGTAGTACATACATATGGGTTGATTATTCATGATTAAATCTCATATTTAGAAGCTATTTTAAGGGCAAAAACTAAATTGTACCTATTGGGAGATGGATTCCCAATAAAACCTCCAAAATTGGTGAAATTAGCTTCCAACTTGTAGATCCTTGCTCCTTTTTGTAGATCCTTGCTTCCTCCTTCTAGATCCTTGCTCTTCTTGTCTCCAATGGTGATTTGGGAAGTAATTAGGTGAAAATTTGGTAGAGATTTGGTGGAATTTGGTTGAGGGAAATTCTAGATCTAGATTTGGAATAAAAAATGAAGAGAGAGAAAGTTTTCATCTCCTTAATATAGGCCTCACTTGCCCCCTCCCTCAAGGTACTATATAAAGTCTAAAATATCCCTTGGGGCCTCTCATGAAAAAATTAATTAAGGAGAGAAGCCTCTAGTCTAATGGTTTAATTAATTTAATCATCCTCCTAATTAATGGGCTTTCTAGTTGGGCTCAATTCTAACAATTAATACATGTTGGTCCATGAGTCTAAACTAAACTAGTTTGGTCCAATAACACAAGTCCAAAAAATAAATCTATCATGCTAATAATAAATAAATAATACAATAAATAAATATTTAACATGCACAATATTCAATTAATTATAAAATGACCAAAATACCCTTTTCTAGAAAATACGGTAGTGACACGAAGCCAGACGGAGATGAAGCCAGCCAATTGAGCTTTCTTTGACAAAGGCTTATGACAATGCCTCATATAACTGAAGGCTTTTGTGCCTGCTGGGTAACCCTCTATCTCCTCGTCAAAAATATGATCTGGAGCCCCTGCGTCTTCAATAAGGTCATCGACCGTGTCAGCATTGAGCACGCTCATGAGGTTCAAGGGCCTATCTCCGTTATCTACCACCTTGTCCAACTTAATATTTCTGGCCTGGTGGAAGAAGAGATAGGTTGCCCACTTGTTGATGTGAGCCAAGTCAGAAGGCTCCTTGTAGAAAGTGGTACAGGCAAAATAGTGGCACATCAGCTCCTGATATACTGCCACTACCCGAGGGTTTGTATCCCTCAACTCCCTGTTTGTAGGGACATACTCTTCATAAGGAGTGTCCCCCATCGGCAGCCTTGAAATCTCTGCCATCTCATGAAGGGCTAAGCCCAACTCACCCAGCGGAGTAGCAAATCCCAGTAAGCGAGTTGTATCGCTCTATTAAGGCTAAAAATAAGTTAGGGTTCATAGGCAGCCCAACACTTGTGGAGCTCACAGCCGCGAACAAGCCGATACTTTCCAGCTCCGTCTGGAAGTGCTTCAGGGCCCAGGCAGTCAAACTGGCCCATCGAAGATTTCTCGGGCTAACCCATCCACTGGTCCGAGTGTTGACCCTGGGGTACATTCCTTCCTGGCCCATAAAGTCATTGCAGAAGGTCGATATCTAAACCGGCTGGATCAGCGAAGTATCCTCACTCGGGACTACCCGGCAGCAATCCCCTAAAGGGCATAACAGGACCCGAAGGACGGCTCATATAGGCCCCCCAGTCATATTCCTTGTTATATAAGATCTTCCCCGGTCGGCCGTGAAGATCTGGAGTCAAAACCCATATCATCTTCCTAGGATGTGTAGCATGAAAGAATGCAGAGATAGGGTAATCCCTGAGCATCCGAGGCAGATACATGACCGTGCCCTCAGCAGTAAATACCCAATCCTCCTTCTTGGATTTAGTTTGGGACTGTTTGTCAATAACATCCCCGAACAAGAGGCCCGACTTCTTATACTCCATCCCGTCTATGTATGTCAAGGGCTCCCCACTGATCATACTAAGCAGCATGCGTTCTCCCTGGGACGAGATAAGGGTTCCCCTTTCTTCAGGATAATTGGCTCCAAAAATAGGGAATGTCACATGGGACAAGTCCTTCAAATAGTTTGAGCTCAACATCCCGGCAGCAGAGCCGATAACTTCAGCCAAAAGAGATATGCATGTCCACTACAAAATACAAGAAAATCAGTCAGTTTCTACGCTAGACGATAAACTCTTGCAGTTTACGCCAAAGATTATTAGTCTGAGCTTTTACTCCAATACTGCAAAATATTGGAGTTTTTACGCTGACACATTAGGAATGTGCACGTAATAATAAAATATCTCCGTATACCATCTTTCTCGAAGAGGCTCTCAGTACGAAAGATGACCTTGCGCGTGCACTTACAACGTTTGCGAAGGATTTTTGTTTTCTCCCGAAGTCTCTACTTGTAATGTCCGGAGCACAGCTCGACGGCAGAGCGCTGCATTCCGATCGAGGCTCGTTCAGCCTAATAGGAGTTGCTCGTGCTTGAGCAGTGGAGCGGGAAGAGGAAGCGACCTTATTTCCCTTAGCAGTAGAAGCCTGTTTAGGTGCCATGGCGATTCTGAGTTCTCAAGAAAGAGACGAAGAAGAAGGGTACTTGAAAAGCAAAGGTTTTGTGAAGGCAGATAAAAGTTTTCTCTCTCAGGACTTTGGACTATTTATAGAGTTTGGATAACTCTTTGAATCCCTAACCAAATCCGATATTTAATATTCGATTATGATTTGGGACCACGTCAGCCTATCATTTAGGAAAGATGGACAGTCAGTGGATCCAGATTTTATTTGCAGAGCAGATCTATGATTTTACGCTAAGGAGCTTTTACGCTTGAGAGGCTACAAATCTACGGTTTTTACGCTCAGAGGCTATAAATCTACGATTTACGTCCAGATGCTTTTAAGCTCATGAGCTTTTACGCTCAAGAGGCTACAAACCTACGATTTCACGCTCAGAGGCTACAAATCTATGATTTCACGCTCGAAAGCTTTTTACGCTCAGAGGCTACAAATCTACGATTCTACGCTCGAAAGCTACAGACGGCCAATTACAAGGGTTTACGCAGAAGATGCTACTTTTTGGCTACAAAATATTCCAAGTACCTGAAATATACAAAGTTTAGCATTGAAGATGACTCTTCTTCTTGGGTCATTTGGAAGTTCATCCAAAGTTCAGTCAGAATACTTTACAAAAAGTTCAAGTATGACTTGGTCGACAGAAATTTCCCGCCTTTTCCAAGGGATTTTCGGGAAAACCATTCGTGAAGATGATGATCTGAACAAAAATTCTTCACATTAGAGAAGTGACAGTTCAGAACTCTACGCAACTCGTCATCCAAAATAGCATGACAGTTTGGATCTTCAACTTAAATGCTAAGGAGTTTTTTTATGCGTCTTCTGCTACGCATAAAAGATGGGACGAGATCAGATACTCTTTTATCAGAATCAGCGTAAAATTATTCAGAAGTGCCAAAGTTGCACACTATTCAGACTTTCTCACAGCAAATATGGCAAATTATCAGATGCGTAAAAGAAGACAAATTTATTAATCATGATTACATATGATGGAAATCCAGTCTACAAAGAGTTTATCATCTTCATGATTATATATGATGGAAATCCTTTTTCTACAAAGGGTTTCTCATTTTCATTTAAGATCACACCAAGAATCTGTTTTGCCAGGTTCTCATATTGGTGTAGATCTTTTTCGTCTTCTACAGCAGTTAATCGGCTTCCACGGCCGATTAACAAAAAAATGATTAATGGCAGGAGGATACAGAACTGGGCATGTATCAATTTCGTAAGCCCATCCTCCATACGCTATGGCAGGCATGCCCTAGAAATTGTGTTGGGGGTTCTGACCCAACTCAATACTGGAAGACAGGGCCAAGCTGTCTGCTTTCTTCCAGCGCCATAATAGGAGAAAATACAGCTTGCAAGCTGTGTGGCCAAATGAGACCATTCCTCTCTCCTGGACGAATCGCCATATCAAATTGCTGATTATCTCGAGCAAAGGAAGCTATGATATCCTTCCATGATGTATCGTTGCAGAGCACATTTGCTCGAAGATGCCTCTTTTTACGACTCCTTACATGCTGGAAGAACATGATCTTCTTCTTCCTTAAGTCAACCCGACGAGGCTCGGCAACCATCTCTCTCTTTGTAGTGAAGGAAGTGTAAGAAAAATTGGTTAACCCATTTGCCTTTATATAGGCAGAGTAGAACACACCGAATCCCAACAAACTCCTAAAAATTTGCCAAGAAATCAGCCTCGCGGAACGAGTCAAACTTGACCGTTTCATGCTTCATTCTAAGTATTTCAAATTACGAGGAATTTAAAAACTTTGAAGGGGGTCTTGTAGAAGCATAAAAAATACGCTGAGGAATCATACGCGTAAAACCCTCGATATGCAGAAAGCCTACGTAGAACAGAGCTCCAGCACTGGGTGGCATAAAACATAACTTCAGAGCCATTGGCGTACAGCAGAGCTTCAACGCTAGTTCAACGTAAAACATAGCTCCGGAACAACCCGCGTAATACAGTATTTCCAGACTGCTTTGGCGTAAAAGGTTGCTACATCGCCACTTTGGTGTAAAAAACCCGTCTGCTTTTAATGCTGCGAGAAGTTGTACGAGGAATGCTTCATATTCCTCGAATAAACCTGTCAGTGGAAGCAGTAAACCTGACTCCTAACAAAGAGTACTGCACGATGATCGAGAGGACGACTGTAATGATGACTCTGCACAGAACTCCACACTGTCGCCTAGTGATGCAACCTTTGATATAAGACGTCATTTATGCATTCAAGGAATACGCTGTCTATTCTACACAGGCAGATATGAGCTTTACGCTCAGGGTGAGACAAAACCAACAGCCACGTCAAAAGTTGTTCTTCGTACAGAACTCGAGGCACGTCTCTACAATTAATGTGCGAGATGGGGGCAGATCTCTGCATTTAATGCATGAGATTTGGTTCTACTTTTAACGACTGGGTAAGCTATAATTAGGGCTAATACGTCCACATCACCATCGCCACACATTATGCCAACCAGGCTATTTTCAGCTATAGGAGTACGTTGTATGCTATCTTCTCGAAATACGCCAACTCAAGCTATATTTGCAAAGGTGCATGATAAGGCTATCTGGCCCAGAATACGTTCAAAACCTCAGTCAAAGAAGGATAACTGGCTATCTTTACGCTGTTACCTATTCATGCAGCATCAAGCTTTACGCAGAATTTGGCTTCTATGCCAACATGACAGATACTGGGCTTCTACGCCAACATGACATCTGTTTTGGCTTCTACACCAACTTGGCAACTATTCAACTTCTACGCCTACTTGGCTTTTACGCCATCAGAACAGCTATTTAGCTTTTACGCCAACGAGACAGTTATTTGGCTTTTATGCCATCTCTACGCGAGGGACAGTTATCTACGTGGCTTGCATGTCGTGATCTTCGATGAGCAATTATACGCATTACCTCATAATGGGACATGCGTCACACGCCAATTCAAGAGATCATTCATACATGGGTAGCAGTTATTTAACCGCCGCGTAAAAAGTGCAGCTCTCTCCGCCGTTCGGTTTCTACGCTGACTGTAGCTAAACTCTATAAATAGAGACCTCCGGTCACGGAGGTCAGAGGTCGAAGGGTCAAAGAAAAAAGGTGGAAGGGTCGAAGAAAAAGGGTAGAAAGTCAAAGATTTTTCAAGAAAAGAGAGTATATCCAGAGAGTGTTTTGGCAACGAGAGTTTAATCCCTCTTGTAGTCTTTGAATCTTCTTTTTTGTCTTCTACAGCACTTCTTCGTCATCGTGTGGTCTAAGGGACAAAGTGATCGACCGCAGATCAGACTCCTATAGCAATATTTCCCCAGAATCAAATTTTTGTACTTAACATCCTCGTATATGATTAATTGTACTTCTTTTTCTTGTTTGTAAACCAAAGAAAGGGTTTCGTATAAACCTAGTTTCAATTTCTTTGGTTTATTATCAAACACAACTGTCGCAAGATCGGGCGTAAACTCCTTTATGCAATGTATCTACCTCATATATTCGATCATTTCCATATTCCTATGGATGATCCTACAGTTCTTTCTGAACCAACCTACTTATTCAAAGCTTGCAGGACTGAGCCTACCTTTCCTTCTGATGATGATGACTTCTCATCCTCCGGCTCTCCTTCTGTCCATACTGATCTTAATCCTGGTGATCCATATCCTACTACATTGGCTGCATCTACACCAGCACATATGTCCCTTCTGCTACCTTGGATTCTATCCAGGATTTATGTCGCTAGTAGTTTCGACTGCAAAACAAAATAATTGCTACTCATTTTTGTGAAAAGAACACTATGCTCATCAATTATCTTTGTGACCAGGATTACCGCACGACCATTCAGGCCCATACCAGAGCCAATAAAATGGTAGGTCTTCATTACAGCTACACTTATCATCATGTCTCACCTTTTCTAGTGGTTTATGACCCTTCTCGTCTAAGCTACTGGATCAATGACCCTTATGTTAGTAGTACTTCGATCCGACTATAGCCTACTTCGACGCTCACCTGCCAGCTGATGATCCTACAGATGATGATGATCTATAGATGCTACAGTGCTATGATGCCTCTTAAGTTATTTTCTTATCTATGTTTTTTGTTATTTGGACTATGTATGGATCTATTATTTCAGTTCTGTGTGATTGTATTTCATGTTATTGTACTAGAAACTATATTTGAAATATTATCTATGATGTTTATTTTCTTTGTGTTTGATTCACATGGTTATAAGTTTCGACTAATCATTTATGCCTATAGTTAACATACAACACTTGTCAGATTTATCCTATAATGTATGCATCTAACTATTAGAACTCTTAGTTTTTACTCATTCATGTGATTTTTTTTATGTGAAAGAAAAATGTCTTAAAAAATTTTTAGTCAAGAAATAGTATTTTTACTTAGTATGTTCATTGTCATTTCATATTTTCTCTCTGTTTTCTTAGTCATTTATTTTGGGGATAGCTTTTTCATTATGATTAAATGAAAAAGGGGGCAAAATGTTAATACAAATATTTATGAAATATCAATTTTAATTGTTATATTCATTATTTGTTGTTAGACAGAGCAATTTACAGAAATACCGGATCCTTCTCAGTTTTTCCACAAATCAAAAGGGAATGTATTTACGAGGGAGCTCGTTTCAAAGCTCCTATACCGTATTTGATAAAAGGCTACCATATCAAACCTAGTATCTGATTTTTTTTGGCATGGTTTTTCAATCATCATAATGGGGGATATTATTGACACAAGATGGTCATGGTCAACCTGATTCTGTTAATCGACAACACCAACTCTAAATACAAAGTACAACTACCAGATGTGAAGGATTACTACTAAAGACAGATATTTGCACCAAACATCTGGATCTTTTTTTGACTAGTCTTTTCATATTTCAGCAATTTAATTTAATATTTTTTAAGTCTAGGACTTTTTTTACAATAAGTCGTACATGGAAATTAGAAGTACTCAAAGTCCACTCAAAATAGTCTGAAACCTATCCACAAATACAATCCCAAAATTAGACCAAAACTAGCCTGACCCAAACTTAGCAAATTCTGAAATGAGGCTAACCGAACTTTTGCTGAACTTTGTTATAAAATTAAACTCAGACCAAATTCGGTTATTAAATCAAACTCGGACCAAACTCGATCTGCCATAAATAGAAGTTTAGCTAGATGTGAAATCCCTGATTATGTGGTTCCGACGTTCAAATTTTTGAATGCATGCGTACCGAATTTTGGCCTAAATAGACTTGAATTTCTCCATTCTTACTTACTCATCTCATCTCATCTCCTTTCTTACCTTCCATGGTTACCGCAAGTAAGGGATATGGAGTTTTGTATTGAGTTGTTACTAGGAACTAAGACAATATCTTGGTACATCTTCATGCTCGATGAATGTGCTTCATTCATAACTTCCTGATATGCTCCCACTTCCACTCATAAATATTGAGAGATATGTACTTAAGTCATAACTTCCTGTCGGATATCTCTACTCGACACACAGAGATGATTCCCAAATCTATGTTCCGTCTTAATGAATCGTCAACTCCTTCCTAAGATTGGACTCACACTCTACTAGAAGCTTCTGAATCTGTAGATCCTCTGCCTGAGCTATCTTGATGTCACTACCACATTCTAAAAACAGGGGTATTTTTGACTTTTTGTATATTATTAATAATGTGGTAGTTATTTTTAAATAATTGTATGAGATATGTATTTACATATATATTATATACTATGTTCTTAATGTTTGAGCTGGTATACTTGACCTAGAAGCCCACTAGATGGACCCCTGACCGAATAATAGGGTCAAGAATTTATATTATATTATTTAGGATTTAAATATTTGAGGTTATAATTTATTTTTGTAGTTTTTATTTAATTGTTACACCCTACCGTTGTTGCAAAATTTGGAGCCCATCATTAGCCCATAATTTCTAATAAGTTGCTGCATTCTAGACTTGACACGCCAATTTAGGCGCTGGACTTTTTCGTCACTCAAAATCATAATCCTTTGTGCTCTAATTTAATTGCACAACTTCCCGTATCCAACATTCATTATTTAATCTTGTGTCACGCAGCTGTGTCGTTGCCATAAATTTTGAGACACCAACTCAACCCGTTTAGTCGGACCAATTAAAGGGTCCAAGACTGTACCCAGCCTACATCTTTTATGACCTTTGTGTAACTCATAATTATGCTCTCTTGTGCTTCATTTTAGCCGCACAATATTCGTCGCGAACGTTTATTTAATTTCTAAATAAAATCAAACTTTGTATCGTTGTGCGTTCCAATCGAAATTGGAGACACAATCTTAACCCATTTTTGTGCAACCCAAATTAGGGCAATATTCAGTTATTAGTCTTCTTCACTAATGATATTTGTGTCCTAACCTAATTTTAGCCCCATGTATTTCTAATTAATTTTAGAACATCGCTGGCATTTGTTTCTAATTAAATTGGGGATACAAACTTTGACTAATCCTATTTTAATCCCAATTTAATTCCAATGCCTATTTAATTAAGCCCATGCAAAACACACAATACCCCCTTACCCTACAAAACACCAAAAACCAATTCCCCCATAATTTTTCCATCATTTTATGTGTTTGTGAAATTACCCAAACTTAAGGGACTAAATTGTAAATGTTGTGACATGTGGCACACCCTCATTGGTCAAAGCCAAATGAAGATGCCACCCCTCTTCTTTGACCGGTCAAGCACCCTCCCTCTCTCATTTGCATGAAGAAATGAATTCATTCATGTGAAATCCCAACCACCCATTTGAATTGGGTCAATCCTCACCTTCCAACCCGCACACACCATCCTATAAAATGTCTCCATCATACCCCTCTTCCCCATGCCGGCCCTAATCCCAAGGGAGCCTTGAAAACCTCACCCCCTCTCTCTCTCTCCTCCCTCCTCACTCAACCGTAGCCTTCTTTCTCTTCTTCTTCCCTTATTCTTTTTCTTCTCCTCCTTCCTTTAAAACAAAGGGAGAAAGGAAAACCAACTTCACCACCATCAAACCAAGCTCCGGCCACTGTTCAGCCCGGCCGGCCTTCTTCTCCGACAGCACCCGGCCAAGCCCAGCCGACCTGTCCGCCATCTTCGCTGGACCCACCTCGAACCGGCCTCCCTCCGGCAGCACCCGGCCGAGCTCCACCCGGCTGTGCTGCCACTGAACCTCCCCTCCGCCTCACCCGATCTCTCCTCGACACCTCCAAAGCTCCTTCCTTCCACTGCCTCTACTCCGGCCACCCCGTATCACCAGAACCACCACCACCGTATCATCAGTTCACCACCAGCCCCTTCCTGTCACCGGCCTTCCCTAGTCATCTTACCTCGGCGAGCCGTACCTCCACGAGAACCAGCACCACCATCATCATCAGTTCAGCCCGGCCAACCCAGCACCACCCCGCTGGCCGTCAGCACCTCCCTCCTCTCACTGTATCATCAGAACTACCACCACCACAGTATCGTCATCTCCACCATGAACACCATTAACATCCCGGCCACTCCTTATTCCCTTGAGCTCCCCTCTTCTCGAGCTTCCCTACTCCTCCCTGCATCACCTCCGGCCGACCACTGACCCCCTGCCTCCTCCTTCTCGACCACCCCGTGCCACCAACACCAGCACCCCCTGCCACCTCCTCGACTAGCCTACACTACCAGTACCACCAGTCCCTTCCACCAGCATGCTCGCCTTCGTCGTCACCTTCGTCTTCGTCATCGTCGTCACCTTCGTCGTCGTCATCATCGTCGTGGACACCGGCGTCATCCCCATCGTCGTCGTGCACGCACACAGGTTCGGTTCTCCCCCTCGTGTACACATACGTGTGTACGTATTGGTGTATGCATATATGTATGTAGTATATGTATTGGTATGTGTATGATTCGTGTGTATATACATATATATATAAATATATGTAGTGTATTTCTCTAGTAGTATATATGTATTCAATATATATATTAGAATACACGTACTCATAATATATGTTAGTATGTATGTATTGTTATATATATATACATGTATATAGTATAAGTACTAAATTGGTACATATATATATATAGTATATGTATAATTTCACTGGTATATGTATATATATATATTCAGTATACGTATTCTTTCGTATACATAAATATTGGTTGTTGTATATATATAAATATGTGGTACGTATATATAAACATATATATATATAGTATAAAATTCTATTTAGTGTATATACACTTATAAATATTTTTATATGCAATTATTGGTATGCACATATATATTATACTTAATTAATGATATATGCTAATTGATAAATGTATTAGGCGACCCGAGTGTAATTACGGATACCCCATATTTACATTGACCTGTAACCCTGTAAATTATTAGAAGACTGCCATATGTACACCGACGTACTGGCGAGACCCGTATCATCGACTGTCTGAATTCACAGCAATTACAGATACGACACCCGTGCAATTAGACGCGCACTTGACCCTAGTTGACTAGTGCCATACCTGGCGTAGCCCCTGAGTTCAATGTATTATGATTGTGTTAGTGTAATATCTGATGCAAATATTATATTTTATGATATGTCTATAGGACTGTTGAATCATCCAAAAGATACTCTGGAACAGGACATTGGTATTACCAGCTAAGGACCCAAGGCAAGTACATTCTCTGATAATTTTCAATTATTTGATAATTTCTATAATTCCAGTATCTAGAAATGTTACATCTGATTCTTGACATTGTGCTACACGGCCTAGTATATAGATTGCATCTTTAGTCATGAGATGTTACATTGGTTATCGTATTGACATTATACACAACATTGATATTAGACATCGTACACGATATATTGGACTTTGATCGTGTATCGTGATGTGTCATAAGATGATCCACAGTACTAGTTGGGGGCGGGGAAATTGCTAGCGAGAGATGTGATCAAATACCAATCGTACAAGTGTAAAATAGTATTAGTGTTAATCATACACCTCACGTATGATTAGTCAGGCCATGTAGCTATCGTACAAGTCCCAAGCCGATCATATTTTGAAACTATGATTTTAAACACTTAGAATAGTTACAGTTCTCTATTTTAGTTCATATACTACATCACCCGTATATGATATTGTATCTCGTTCTCTTCATTTTATATATGCATTGACTGTATCATATTGCCTTTATTGCCTGTCTCTTAATATTGTCTGTCTATTTATTTTGCCATTGCATCTATTCATTGTCTTCTCTCAGTATATAGCATCATCTATTTATTATTTAATAGTCCTTATCAATTAAATGGAACTGTTATTTGAGATGTACTTTGCTCCTTCCTGACTGGAAATATTTTTCCAGACTATGCCTTAGAGGACTGGTGTCCGATATTTTATGGACCACAGAGAGAATAGCTGCAAACTTGGACATTGGTAGTTCAGTTGTGATTCCGGGAGGTCTAGCCGGAATCACTAGTTATTTAGTTAGTTCTTTTAGAAGATTATTTGGTACCGGATTTGTCTTCGGCATACTTTGTTGAGACTTGGATTTATTGTTGAGTTAGATTATTTCTATTTAGTCTTGTGTTGCATTTTATTTTATTCTTTGATATCTTATCGTGCTGTAGTTATGTGATTGAGTATGTTGTTCATATTATATTGTGATTATCCGTGTCTCCTTATGGAGTTAGATGCTCGTGTGAGATTGTTTAGATAGTATCATGACCTAGACAGCAATCTACCGCCGATGCTGTGGCGTAGGCTGGACGAACCCACGTACTCGTGTCCCAATTCAGGGTACGGGTCATGACACGTTTTTAGTGGTGGCCCATGCAGGCCAGACTTCGCAAGTTGTGCCATGTCGTAGTAGTATGACATCTTAGTTACACTACTGCGTGCCTACGATAGGATCTAGGATGTAGTATACTAGGATGAGAGCGAATACTCAATCACAACTAGGAAACTCTCCAACCTATTTATCTTGTTATCCTTATTTCCTTCTGAATGTTGTTTCTTTAGAACTTTACTGTCATTCCTTAATGATATCGCATTTATTGCCTAAATTGATTCTTTGGGTCTATCTTCAGGATGTCGCTGAAGACAAGATCTATGAGAGTAAGAGCTTCAACTTTAGAGGGGTCTGCCACCTCTCTACCTGATGGACAGACATCCGTAGTTTCTTCTACATCTCTGGTACATGTGAGAGTATCTGTACTTTTCGGAGGTCCTCCTTCCCCGCCTATTCAGAGGATTGCCCCAGCTATGACAGACAACCTCCTACCTCCACCGACTCCAATTTTTGGAGGTTTGCCCATTGATGGGGCACATATGTTTACTTTGATCCAGGGCATGGTAGATGTCCAGAGTGTGACGGCAGACGCTCAGCGAGTTCAAGATGAGGCTCTGAGGGTGCAAAGTATACCAGGCGCAGACTGAACTAATGAGAGAGAGCATGGAGAACGCTCACCAGATGGCACTACAGGCAGTTGAGAGAGTTGCCCAGCAGTATCCTGGCCAGCAGCAGCCGAGGATATTTCAGTATCAACATCAGTACCAGGCACCATTTTGTGTTCAGCAGGATCAACGGACTTATCATTTTTGTAAGAAGCCAGGTCACCTTTGGGAGAGTTGTAGATTGAGGCTAGGACTTTGTTTGCGCTGTGGCGATGCAGGACACCGAATGAGGGATTGCCCTCTAGTTCAGCGCACAGCTCCAAATAATAGAGATCCAGTTAGGCCACCTGTGGGACCGCAGATTGCTCAACACCCGTGAAGGGAACCACCCCAGCAGGGTGGGGCATTTGCAATGACGGTCGAGGAGACCGATACTACAGGTGATATGTTAGCAGGTTCTGTTCCTTCTTTCCTTCTGCCTTTCCTATTTGATTGATTGATTGGTTCCTTAGTACCGTAGTTGTATTCATGATTTTCTTGTTTGAATATAGTTGGTAAGTGCACCCTGACAGAGACTGCAATACCATGACAAAAGACACCATAACCATACATGTTTTCCTTAGATTGTATGTTAAATGACTGTAGGTAGAATTTTCTTAGACTGTGATTATTGGGGGTTTGACCATAGTGAAGATTTATGAAGAGGTTATGACTTGACAAAGAGAGACAAGACGCTTAAAATTTTGAGGACAAGCATTAATTTAAATAAAGAGTTAAGAATTTAACATGGCATAATTGATGATTTATTAATTTTAGGAAGATTATGATATAATTTGTTATTATAATTGGAGGAAATTAAGGAGATTATCATTATATTTAATTGATTGCAAGATATTAAAAAAAATATTATGAATGTTGCATTTGAAGATTCCATAAGTATCGCATTGTTGAGTATTTTGTGGAAAAAGAAATCGAGGAATAAGATCATTAATGGATTAGTGTTTGAATTTAATTTCCGGGTTGAGGATTTAAATTTTATAAATATGCATCGATTGGATTTATGGATTAGTATTTTTTTGATGGGATTTCTTAATTTATAAAAATGTGCATTGATTGAATTTAAATTAGAGGGTTAGATATCAAATTTTTTTTGTGTATTTAGTTATTTAACTCAATATTTTAGAGGAGATTATGATAAGAATTGAATTTGATTTTCAATTTGAGGATTTTCAGGAATACGATAATTACAGAATTTTAAAAAAAAAATTTGTGAAATGACAATGTGGATTACTTCATGATTATGTGGGTTGGTGAATTTAAATTTTGATGGAAAATATATAATGAGTAAATACAACTATGAGGATCTTAAATTTCGAGGACGAAATTCTTTTAAGGAGGGTAGACTTATCACTACCAAATTCTAAAACCAGGGGTATTTTTTGACTTTTTGTATATTATTAATAATATGGCAGTTATTTTTAAATAATTGTATGAGATGTGTATTTACATATATATTATATACTGTGTTCTTAATGTTTGAACTGGTATACTTGACCTAGAAGCCCACTAGATAGACACCTGACCGAATAATAGGGTCATGAATTTATATTTTATTATTTAGGATTTAATTATTTGAGGTTATAATTTATTGCCGTAGTTTTTATTTAATTGTTACACCCTACCGTTGTTGCAATATTCGGAGCCCATCATTAGCCCATAATTTCCAACAAGTTGCTGCATTCTAGACTTGACACGCCAATTTAGGCGCTGGACTTTTTCGTCACTCAAAATCATAATCCTTTATGTTCTAATTTAATTGCACAACTTCCCGTATCTGAAATTCATTATTTAATCTTGTGTCGCGCACCTGTGTCGTTGCCATAAATTTTGAGACACCAACTCAACCCGTTTAGCCTGACCAATTAAAGGGTCCAAGACTGACACCCAACCTACATCTTTCATGACCTTTGTGTAACTCATAATTATGCTCTTTTGTGTTTTATTTTAGCCGCACAATATTCGTCGCGAATGTTTATTTAATTTCTAAATAAAATTAAACTTTGTATCGTTGTGCGTTCCAATCAAAATTGGAGACACAATCTTAACCCATTTTCGTGCAACCCAAATTAGGGTAATATTCTGTTCTGAGTCTTCTTCACTAATGATATTTGTGTCCCAACCTAATTTTAGCCCCATGTATTTCTAATTAATTTTAAAATATCGCTTGTATTTGTTTCTAATTAAATTGGGAATAAAAACTTTGACTAATCTCATTTTAATCCCAATTTAACTCCAATGTCCATTTAATTAAGCCCATGCAAAACACACAACACCCCTAACCCTACAAAACACCAAACACCAATTCCCCCATAATTTTTCATTATTTCATGTGTTTGTGCAATTACCCAAACTTAATGGGATAAATTATAAATGTTGTGACATGTGGCACACCCTCATTGGTCAAAGCCAAATGAAGAGGCCACCCCTCTTCTTTGACCGGTCAAGCACTCTCCCCCTCTTATTTGCATGAAGAAATGAATTCATTCATGTGAAATCCCAACCACCCATTTAAATTGGGTCAATCCTCACCCACCAACCCCCACACACCATCCTATAAAATGTCTCCATCATACCCCTCTTCCCCATGCCGGCCATAATCCCAAGGGAGCCTTGAAAACCTTACCCCCTCTCTCTCTATCCTCCCTCCTCACTCAACCGTAGCCTTCTTTCTCTTCTTCTTCTTCTTCTTCTTCTTCTTCTTCTTCTTCTCCACCTTCTTTTAAAACAAAGGGAGAAAGAAAAACCAACTTCACCACCATCAAACCAAGCTCCGGCCACTATTCAGCCCGGTCGGCCTCCTGTCCTCCATCTCCGCCGGACCTACCTCGAACCGGCCTCCCTCCGGCAGCACCCGACAGAGCTCCACCCGGCTTGCTGCCACTGAACCTCCCCTCCGCCTCACCCGATCTCTCCTCGACTCCTCCAGAGCTCCCTCCTCCTGCTGCCTCCACTCCGGCCACCCCGTATCACCAGAACAACCACCCCCGTATCATCAGTTCACCACCAGCCCCTTCCTGTCACCGGCCTCCCCCAGTCATCTCACCCTGGCGAGCCGTCCTTCCACAAGAACCAGCACCACCATCATCATCAGTTCAGCCCGACCAACCCAGCACCACCCCGCTGGCCGCCAGTACCTCCCTCCTCCCACCGTATCATCAGAACCACCACGAACACCATTAACATCCCGGCCACTCCTTCTTCCCTTGAGATCCCCTCTTCCCGAGCTTCCTCACTCCTCCCTGCATCCCCTCCGGCCGACCACTGACCCCCTGCCTCCTCCTTCTCGACCACCCTCGTGCCACCAACACCACCACCCCCTGCCTCCTCCTCGACCAGCCTACAGTACCATTACCACCAGCCCCTTCCACCAGCATCCTCGCCTTCGTCGTCACCTTCATCTTCGTCATCGTTGTTGCCTTCGTCGTCGTCATCGTCGTCGTGGACACCGGCGTCATCCCCGTCATCGTCGTGCACGCACACAGGTTCGGTTCTCCCCCTCGCGTACATGTTCGTATGTACGTATTGGTGTATGCATGTATGTATGTAGTATATGTATTGGTATGTGTATGATTAGTGTGTGTATATACATATACATATATGTAGTGTATTTTTCTATTAGTATATATGTATTTAACATATATATTAGAATATACGTATTCATAATATATGTTAGTGTGTATGTATTGGTATATATATATACATGTATATAGTATAAGTACTAAATTGGTACATATATATATATATATATATATATATAATATATGTATAATTTCACTAGTATATGTATATATATATATATTCAGCATACGTATTCTTTCGTATACATAAATATTGGTTGTTATATATATATAAATATGTGGTACGTATATATAAACGTATATATATATATAGTATAAAATTCTATTTAGTGTATATACATTTATACATATTTTTGTATACAATTATTGGTATAAACATATATATTATATTTAATTAATGATATATGCTAATTGATAAATGTATTAGGCGACCCGAGTGTAATTACGGATACCCCGTATTTACATTGACCTGTAACCCTATAAATTGTTAGAAGACTGCCATATGTATACCGACATACTGGCGAGACCCGTATCACCGACTGTCTAAATTCACAGCAATTACAGACACGACACCCGTGCAATTAGACGTACACTTGACCCTAGTTGACTAGTGCCATACCTGGCGTAGCCCCTGAGTTCAATGTATTATGATTGTGTTAGTGTAATGTCTGATACAAATATTATATTTTATGATATATCTATAGGACTGTTGAATCGTCCAGACGATACTCTAGAATAGGATATTGGTATTACCAGCTAAGGACCCAAGGCGAGTACATTCTCTGATAATTTCCAATTATTTGATAATCTCTATAATTCTAGTATCTAGAAATGTTACATCTGATTCTTGACACTGTGCTACATGGACTAGTATATAGATTGGATCTTTAGTAATGAGATGTTACATTGGTTATCGTATTGACATTGTACACGATATTGATATTAGACATTGATATTAGACATCGTACATGATATATTGGACATTGATCGTGTATCGTGATGTGTCATGATTGGATCCACAATACTACTTGGGGGCGGGGAAATTGCTAGTGAGAGATATGATCAAATACCTATCATACAAGTGTAAAATATTATTAGTGTTAATCATACACCTCACGTATGATTAGCCAGGCCATGTAGCTATCGTACAAGTCCCAAGCCGATCACATTTCGAAAGTACGATTTCAAATACTTAGAATAGTTACAGTTCTCTATTTTAGTTCATATACTACATCACTCATATATGATATTGTATCTCGTTCTTTTTATTTCATATATGCACTGACTGTATCATATTGCCTATATTGCCTGTCTCTTTATTTTGCCATTGCATTTATTCATTGTCTTCTATCAGTATATAGCATCATCTGTTTATTATTTAATAGTCCTTATCAATTAAATGGAACTATTATTTGAGATGTACTTTGCTCCTTCCTGACTGGAAATATTTTTCCAGACTATGCCTTAGAGGACTGGTGTCCGACATTTTATGGACCACCGGAAGATTAGCTGCAGACTTGGACATTGATAGTTCAGTTGTGATTCCGGGAGGTCTAGCCGGAATCACTAGTTATCTAGTTAGTTCTTTTAACAGATTATTTGGTACCGGAATTGTCTCCGGCATACTTTGTTGAGACTTGGATTTATTGTTGAGTTAGATTATTTCTATTTAGACTTGTGTTGCATTTTATTTTATTCTTCGATATCTTATCGTGCAGTAGTTATGTGATTGAGTATGTTGTTCACATTATATTGTGATTATTCGTGTCTCCTTATGGAGTTGGATGCTCATGTGAGATTGTTTAGATAGTATCATGACCTAGACAGCGTTCTACCGTCGATGCTGCGGCGTAGGCTGGACGTACCCACATACTCGGCCCTAATTCCAGGTGCGGGTTGTGACACTTGATTATCTCCACTAAAGTTGAATAAATTTGTAAGATGGATAATATCTTCGTATCCTACGGAAGTACCACCTCATTTCCTATCTCCTGAAGATCCTCCAAGATATACCCTGCGATGTCAATATAAACGCACTACCCCTTCTGTTGAGAGCATCCACTACTAGATTCGTCTTGCATGGGTTATACTGGAGTTCCAATCATAATCCTTTAATAGTTCTAACCATGTCCTCATCCTCATATTTAGGTCCTTCTATGTGAATACGTACTTCAAGTTCTTATGATCTGTAAATATCTCTACCCAGTCAACATATAAATATTGCCTCTATAGCTTGAGTGCAAACACTATTACTACAAACTCTAAATTATGGGTCGGTAGTTCTTCTCGTGATCTCAAAGCCGTGGAGAGGCATAAGCTATCACCCTTCTATATTATATCAAAACACACTCAAGTCCTTTCCCAGATGCATCATAATAAATAGTGAACCGTCCAGACCCTACTGGAAGTGTGAGAATTGGTAAGAAAATCTATCTCTTCTTTAACTCCTCAAACAATGTCTGACACTCAGCTAAGCAAACAAACTTGACCACCTTACACGTCAGACGAGTTAATGGTGCCAAAGTCCTTGCAAAGCCTGCAATAAATCTCGTGTAGTGTCCTGCCAATCCCAGAAAACTTCATACATCCGCTACTGTTCCTGGAATTGGCCAACATTCTACGGCCTCAACCTTCTTCGGATCCACTGCTACTCATGCTCCAAAAATAATATGCCCCAAGAACAAAATACAATCCAACTAGAACTCGCACTTGCTAGCTTTGCATGCAACTGGTTCTCTCTAAAAATCTATAAAACCTTCCAAAGATGCTCCTCGTGCTCCTTTCACTACTAGAATAGACCAGAATATCGTCTATAAAAACTACCATGAAATGATCCAAATATGGCATAAAGATACGGTTCATCAATTCCATAAATATTGCAGAGCATTGGTTTACTAGAATGGCATTACTATGAGCTCATAATGTCCATACCAGGACCTAAATATTGTCTTAGGTATGTCCTGCTCCCGGAGCCTCACCTGGTGTTACCTAGATCAGAGATCGATCTTAGAGAAGACTCTAGCTCTGCTCAGCTGATCAACCAAATTATCGATCCTCGGTAACAGGTACTTGTTCTTTACTGTTACCGCATTCAGATGCCTATAATCAATACACATCCGTGAGGTGCCATCCTTCTTGTTCACTAATACCACTAGTGATCCCCATAGTGACCAACTAGGTAGGACGAACTTCTTCACCTTTAATTCTTCCACATACTGGTATAATTTGGCTAACTCTAGATAAGACATCATGTAAACACTATCGGATATTAGCTTAGTTCCTTGTAATAACTCAATGCAAAACTCCATATCCCTCACTGGCGAAAACCATGGAAGCTCCTTTGGGAAGATATCAAGAAACTCCTTGACTATTTAAGGAATCTGTTCTTCCGCTGCCACTGCTACTGTAATCCTGCCCTCATGTTGTTTTTACTTTGATCAGAGGAAGGTGAAGCCCTCCTTACCTGGAATGCTAAACAACACTCTACCCAGGTGATTCGTATGATTGTCTCTCAGCTGGTCCATGCATAGGATAATATCAAAGTTATCCATGGGGAACTCAATCATTCTCGCAGATAATGAATGCCCGTACACTATGACCGAACGCACTATATATACTCTACTAACCCCTACGAGTCCATTACTAGTAAGTATATTCAACCTCTTTAGCAATGCCTCGAACTCCAATCTAATATGTGTTGCAAAGCGTGCAGATACAAAAGAATGAGAATCTCTCGAATTAAATAATACTATAGTCGAAAAAGTTGCGACTAAGATGTTACTGGCACCACATTTCCAGATGTCAAAGCCTCCTCCAGGGACAGAGTGAATACTTTCTCCAGGCCTTGCGGTACTCTTGGTTTATACCTTCCTTGAATACATTGTTGCGCTCGCTGTAGTGCCATTTTAAGCCGCCTCTGATGATACATCTGGGCCTACTTCGGCAACGGACGCTGAACTAGTGGCCTCACTGCTAATGCTGGCCCTCTGAACTGTACTGCCCTTGGTGCTGACAATGTTGGGAACTGCTGAACTGGCCCTCCTGGCCTCTATATTAATAAAAAAGTAAAAATCTTGTGAACTGGACTACCATACCCCTCCCACAGTCAATTCACCGCCCTACACACATCTCTGGTATGTCCTTCTTTGTTACAATATGTACAACACGTCGGTGCTCCTTGGTGCCATTGTTTCCTCGGCTACTGCTACCGTCTGGTGCCATCACTACTAATATCGTTGGCCTCCATGGCGTTGAATCATAGATACGAATGCCAGGGGATGGTGCTAACGTTCAGGGTACTGCTCCTCCGTTCCCACTATGGGTATACGACCTCTTTTGGCCTTCTGTCCTTACTGATCACCTCTGAATGGTAAGCTCGTGTCTCCTAGCCACTATCAATTTAGAAAGCCATTATCAATTTAGAAGCATGGAAAATCTCTACCATGCGCCCACAGTAATCAAAAGTCGTGATCTGCAGTGATCAAGTCCCATGCACTAAAGTAATCCAGAGACATGCGCCAACCCTTTCATAAGTAGTATTCCTATGTGCCCGTAGTGCCATGTGCCACTACTTCTTCAGTGTTCTATATACTAGCAGGGCCATGAGCCACTACTTCTCTAGTGTTCCCATGCGCCAGCAGTGCCATGCACCACTTCTATCCCTTAGTGATATCTATATGCCAAGCGACAGTGTTTCCAAGGCGCACTCATAGCTATTAAAATTAGCACATGGTGCGTGTCACGAGTATTATGGGCATTAGCAACCCCATTTCTCAAATTGCCACATGGCAGACTTAACACAGCATGCGCCTACAAAAGGACATACGCCAATATGCAATCCCCGTACGTATGTGCCTACATAAAGCTTTTTCAAGGCTTTAAATAGTGTACGTTTTTACATGCAAAGAGAGACCGCCACCACGATCAAAGAGAGAAGGAGAAGAAGACAGAAGCATCGCCGGAAGCCTCATCAATCCCTGTCACGCTCCAGTACCAGAATACGAAGACGGACATGGCCAGCTACCCCGTATAAGGTACTATACGTCCTACTGCAATAACGGTTGTAACAAGACAAGGGGTGCATGCTACAATCAAGTCTCCTAGGGTCAAGAACTTCTATGTCTCAATCATTCAAACAAAAAAATAGTAAACATAGAGCATATATGATAAAGCAATAAGGCATCCCGAATGCTTTGTTAAAATATTCTAGAGACCAGCTGTGCAAAATAAGAAGCTGGCAGAGTATCAAAACTATATGACTGTTATCAGCTGCATTCTGATTTAATACAATCATGTAAGGAGACTAATATCCAGACGTGCCGGCTAACAGGTATCGGTGACTAAACACCCCAAAGAAGTAAATATACAATGATGAGCAGAAAAGAAAAGAAAACCTACCTGTTATCCTCTACGACCATATTCCTAGTACATGCCATAAGTTGGGGGATAGCATACTGGATCCTCGAGTGATGGTTCAAAACCTGGCCATGCAAAACTAGTGGGGTTAGACCACAAATAGCAACTACCACAAACGAAGCACTTAGGGAAACAAAAACCCAACAAATAATTATATAATAATATATAGGTTCAGTGTCGTAACTTAGGTCCATAGCATACCCTAGCACAAAGGTTCAACCCTACCACCAAACAAGGACAAGGGTTGAACCATCACACTATGATAGTCCATCTCCCTAGGCTACTAACCGAATAATACAATCACAACCAATTATATTTTCTTATATCGACCAATAAGTTGTATGGTTTGCTATTTGTGGAGTCTGAGGTTATCTCAGAAATAATACATAATAGGCATCCTCAGATGACGCCATTGCCGAACATGAGCTAACCGAGCCAAATAAGAAATATACAGGCACTTCATGATGCACCAGTTCCCCGTAGGGCCACTGTGCTAAAATACGGTATTAGTGGTTCCAGTGCTCCTATAAGTAGACAATGGCTCGACGTTATTTATAATAGGTCAGGTACTGCACTATACTAAGGCGAATAATACACATGATCTATGGTAGCCAGCCCATAGCGCACTTAGAATAAATCTCTGTAGGAAGGTTCGTTGGCATGATCTCAAGATATCGGTTCCTTTAAATGTTACTACCATTTTTAGTTACCTAATTAGCCATATATTGTTTTCAAAATCTTAAGGCATGGTCATATTAGAATTTTTCTTAAGATGTCAGACAAAGTACGGTCATACTAGATACGAATCCATGGAAGTACAATCTGGATTCACCCGAGCGTGTATACAACATCCAGCCAATCAATATCCTAGCCACGCTTTGGTAGTTGACTCACATATCATGCCCGTACTGGGGGCAACAATATATATATTTATAATCTCACACGTTCAGGAATTTGGAGGCATTCTCGATGCACAACCCAAATATAAATCACTTAACACTTGACACGGTGTGTAGCAACTCGACACACATCCGATCATATACACTTCCAAGCAATAATTTGTATCAGCCCGGATACAATATTTGAGTTCAATTACCAATTATATATTAGGTCATATGAATCAAGATCATATTGTAACATGAAGTTATGTCATGCCCATAGCCGGTTAGTCACTATCCACTTAGTCTAGTGCATACTGAAATTTTAGTTCAACTCATGCAAAATTCATAACCAATCTTAGTCATGGACATATCTGACACAAGGTCTGGTTACTAAATCCATTCTTCCATAGAATCATAAAACAAGCATTAACCCAATTATAAATCATAAAAGAATAAGGAAAGTATTCAATCAAAATAATGAAGGCCGTATGGGTCTCTAAGCCGCATATGAAGTCCAGGCTGCATATGTTTGTAGACCGCATATGAAGTCTCTAGGCCGCATGCACAGGGTTAAATTCTACTCATTGGGACAAGTGTTGAAGTGACGGGCAATAAATAAAGTATCAGTGAAGTAACATAAAGTGATTAATGTGACTGATGTAACATACAATAAAGTATGTCAGTGAGAGGAAAAAATTACAGAATCATGCGTCTAAGGAAGGTGGCCGCATACACTACTTGTCGCATAAGTCACTCGGCCAGATACTGTTCTTTGGACTTTGTGAATTTTTTATTCGTCTAGCGAACAAAACACAAGTTGTCTTGTTACTTAGCTCCAGAACACTTTGCGTAAGGGTCAGTCATGCATCCAACAAGATGGACACATCTGGTTGGTTATGCGACAAAGAGTCCAGGATGCATAAGGATCATGCCGCATGGAAGTCTCGGCCGCATGGGAACTTTGTCTTCTCCAGACAGCAAGTTCAGCCAAGGTGGAAAAACTTAAAAAACCAGAAAATTGTTTCCTTCATAAAATTTTTATTTTAACTCCGAATCAAGTGAACCAAAAGTCAAAATACTCGAAATAAAGTGCTCTATCAACCCCAAAAACTAATTTTCTAAAATACCATGTTTTAGTAGATCAAACCCACAAAAAATATATGAAACCCATGAAAATCCTAAACTTTAAATGTAGATCTACTCAAATCCATCAATCAAAACAAAAAACTCTACGTATTAAAAGTTGTTAGAAACACATAATAAACCAATAATATGGAGGGTTTTTCCATTTCTCATTCAAGATATACTTGTCTAAGACTTGGAGTAAGAAAACACAAGAGAGAGAATGAAAATAAAGTAATAAAGAGAGAGAATATGAGGTCTGGTTTATATAAATGGAGCTTTGAGATTTAGACCATGGTGAACCCATGATTAAACCAAACCAACAAATAAACCATAAACCAAAATAAACCAAAGAATGGGTCTAGTCTCATGTAATATACTAAAAATGCAAGCAATAAAAATAATACGCTCAAAATACATATATTTGGGAACGGAGAGTGACATCTCTATCCACCTTAGAAAAATTCTATCCTCAGACTTTGAATCAAAGTAAGCTAAAGAAGTCAGGAAAGGTATGACATAATCCTACTAGTAAAACTATACATGAAAGCAATATTATCACAACTCATTAGTGATCACCAGATCATGAAATCTAAATACGAAGGCTTAAGGTAGAATATACCTTCCAAATCGAATAAGTGTAGGTACCGAGACCGAATATTGTCCTCAAGCTCCCATATTGATTCTCCAAGAGTGTGTTGTCCCCAAGCAACTCAGACAAGAGGAATAGTCCAGTTCTTGAGTACCTTCTCTCTTCGATCCAAAATGGATACAGGTTGCTCCTCGTAAGATAAGTCGATACCAATGAATAATTCAGAATGGTCGAGGATATGACTCAGATCCGGGTCATACCTACGCAAATGAGATATATGAAATACATCATGTACCTCACGTAGTGATAGTGGAAGGGCAAGACGATATGCCACATCGCCTACCCGATCGAGAATGTCGAACGGCCCAACATATCGCGGACTAAGCTTCCCGTGAACCCTGAATCTAATGAATCCACAGATAGGCAAAATTAGTAAAAATATGTGGTCACCGACAAGAAACTCTAAAGGCCTACGATGCTGATATGCCCAATTATGATGCTAGTCTTGTGCAACCCGAAGTCGCTCTATGATCTAACTGACAACTTCTATTGTTTGTGTGATCATTTCTAAGTCTAACACCTTCCTCTCACCAATGTTTTCCTAAGAAAATATTGATCTACACTTTCTACCATACAGTGCTTTAAAAGGTGACATATGAATACTAGCCTGATAACTATTGTTATACGAGAATTCCACCAATTGAAGATGATTTTCCCAAGATCCACCAAGGTCTAAGTCACAAGCTCGTAACATATCCTCCAAGGTTTAGATAGTTCTCTCTGATTGTTCATCTGTCTAGGGGTACTAAGCAGTGCTGAATCTTAACTTGGTACCCAATCTCTCATGTAAGATTCTTCAGAAATGAGAAGTGAACCTTGTATTTTGGTCTGATACTATGCTTACTGGTAATCCATGTTGTCTCATAATAATTTGCATATACAAATCTGCCAACTTCTTTATAGACTGTCCTACTCTTATGGGAAGAAAATGTTCCACTTTCAAGAGCCGATCTACTATCACCAAGACCGCATCGTGACCAGTCGGTGATCTAGGTAAACCGGTCATAAATTCCATCGTGATGTGTTCCCACTTTTAGTCTGGAATAGGGAGCGCCTGTAATAATCATGTCGGTCTCTGTTGTTCTGCCTTCACATATTGACATATTAGATATCGCGATATGAAGTGTACTATTTCCCTCTTTATTCTATTCCACCAAAAGTGTTGCTTGATATCTTGATACATCTTCGTGCCTCCCGGAAGAATGGAATACTGGGAACTGTGTGCTTTAGTCATAACTTCTTGTTGAATATCCCCACTTGGTATGTATAGACGATCCCCAAACCTTAGCATTCCATTCGCATGTATTGTTAACTACTTTCGAAGACCGGACTCACATTCTTCTCGTAGCTTTTGAATCTTTGGGTCCTTGCCTGAGCTACCTTCATTCTATCTACTAAATTTGACTGAATTTGTAGTCTGGCTTGAACTCCTATACTCTATGGTAGTACTATCTCGATACTCATATCTCATAAGTCCTTTAGAATGTGCTTCTGAGTAGTCAACAAAAAATTTTTACTACTTCTGCTAAGTGTATTAGCTACTACATTAGCCTTACCTGGATGGTACAGAAGTTCTACGTCATAGTCTTTCAACAACTCTAGCTACTTTTTCTGCCTCATGTTTAGGTCCTTCTGCGTGAACACATACTTTAAACTCTTATGATTTGTGAATATTTCTACTCAATTGCCATATAAGTAGTGCCTCCATAACTTAAGTGCGAACACTACTGCAGCTAACTCCAAATCATGATCATTGAGCTGCCGAGAAGCATACGCTATCACTCTCCCTTATTACATTAAAACACATCCAAGTCCTTTGCCAGATGTATCATAATACACTGTGAATCCTCTAGAGCCTGTTGGAAGGATGGTATTGACATTCGCGGTACTGGTCCTCCCTCATTGCTCTATCCATAAGGCCTCTTTCGATCCATTCATGATGCCATCCTCTGGGAAGTAAGCTCATCCCTCTTAGCTGCTATTAATACTGCCTCAAAAGTCTGGTAGTCATGCACCTCTACCATGTTTAAGATTTCCAAGTGAAGTCCCTACTGGAACCTCATTGCTCTCTTCAACTCTGTTGCCACCATGGTTGGAGCAAACCTGCTCAGTGGGCAAAACTCTGTCGTGTAGCCTTCTACTATCCTTCCAACCTGTTGATGAACCTTTATTGCAACTTACAAGGAGCCATATTCCCAAAGTACTTTACCCTGAGCCGGGTCCTAAAATTATCCTACAAAATAGGATGCCTCAATCCTACCTCCATCGTGGCCCACCAATCCCTTGCTACATCTTGGAGTTGTAGGCGAACCAGGTCAACCTGTTCCTCGGTCGAAACCTTAGCTACTACCAGAATGGTCTCAATATCCTGGAGTCAATCATCTATCATGATCGCGACCTCCGTTCCATCAAAATATCTGGGGTTCTGTATGCAAAATCTAATAGATGCCCCAGAATCTGTTCTCTTACCTCGTTCTAGGGTGGTTTGTAACCCTTGGTTCAATAGGATATTTTTTTTCTGCTGTTGAAGTTGTTATTGCTGCTGTTGTTGTTGTTGTTGTTGTTATTGTTGTACCACCATCTGGTATTAATGGGCAACCAATAATCCACGAATAATCTCTTGCAAGGCCGGGGTATCCAGTATTGCCGGCATTACGGAAGGTACGGGAACACCTGGAGCCTGTTGCTCTGTCCCATTTATCGTGGGCTCAACTCGGATCCTTGGCTGGGGTTCTAAAGGATCTTGTTCTACTAGCAACTCTGCCTCTCTTGTTGCTGCAGCATCGGGGGAAGGAGAAGACCTAAAGAAGAGAATAAGAAACAATCACATACTAGATGAGAAGGAACAAGGAAGCAACAAATCTAGAAAATTTCAAGCTGATTATCGAAGATGATGAATTCAGAATTTTAAGAAGGATCATGTTTGATTGAAACTTCTATGACCATGGCACCCAACAAGTATGAAGAACAGACCTGCATGGGCCACCAATAAAACCTTGTCATGCCCAGTACTGGAATACAGAGTAGGACATAGCCAGCTACCCCGTACAAGGTACTATACGTCGTACGTCGATCATGGTTATAATAAGATAATGGGTTGCATGCTATAATCAAGTCTTCTAGGGTTAAGCACTTCTATGTCTCAATAAGTCAAAGTAGAAAATAGTAAACATAGAGTATATATGATAAAGCAATAAGGCATCCCAAATGCTTTATTAAAATATTCTGGAGACCAACTGGGCAAAATAAGAAGATGACAGAGTATCAAAAGTACATGACAGTAATTAGCTATAGTCTAATTTAATACAATCATGTAAGTAGACTAATGTCTAGACATGTCGGCTAACAGGTGCCGGTTGCTAAACGACCAAAAGAAGTAAATGTACAATAATGAGCAGGGAAGAAGAAAATCCACTCATTATCCTCTATGTCACGCCCAGTCCCAAAATACGTAGGACTAGGAATATGTAAGCATGCCAGCCGTATGTATATGGCAACTCCAATATATGAAAACCATAACACATATGTACACTGTATTATGAACAATAATTTACAAGTGGTATATATTTGTCTCAAGTCACAGGGCATAACTAAATCTCATCCACAAAAATCAAATAGAAATAAATAGCCAATCAACTATATAACTGAATCAAGTATAAAATGCTTGCTAAGAACAAGTAGTTGGGTGAAGACAAATCTACTACCAAACTAGAATATAAAAGAAATAAAATAAGTACACCTAATGATCAATGGGTCTCGAAGAGAAGACCTCCTCGAAAGAGAATGGAGTAGCAAGTCCTGATCCGTGCTCCTACGAATAGTCATGATCATCTACACCTGGAAAGGGACCAGGTCCTCAGAGGGATGTAACAAGATACATAGAAGCATGCCAATAAATACTAAAAATAAACATCTAAAGGGTCATATAACTGCCTATGTGAATGCATTTTGAGAACAACTTTCCAACATGTGGGCTATCTAGCTAAATGGGATTGGCATGATTCTCTCGGAGAATCAGGGGCCTAAAAAGCATGACATCTTTTGAACATCAGAGGCCGCCTGTAGATAATATAGGGGTCATCTGACCACGCATCTTCGGCGGAGCGTGCGGGTTACACAAGGAAAGTGCAAAGGAGCCCAAACGCCTTACTTGTTGTTCTTCCTACCCCTTGCTCTATTCATGCCATATCCATGACACGATGAGACCTCTAATAACTGCCAAGTCTTCTAAGATATCTCTATTAGCAGTTATTTCCTATCGCACGTCCCATACGTACTGATGATCAGTTAATACGTAAGTTTGTGATCTATATGAGACTCACAACTCGTGTAAGAAATGTGTCACGACCAAATAAACATAATGATGCCTCTAAACCATGTGGTGGTCTCGTAAAACTAAGTCGACATGCATAATATATAATAAGGACAAAATACGATGCTACCGTCGTTGCACCCAAGTTATTCTTGGACATACAGTTTATATAGCAGTTAAAATATATTAAATAAATAATAAAAATAAAATGCATACACCATATGGAATGTAAATCACAGTACAATGGCAAGGTATAAATTACAGTACAGAGGATCAGAAACTATAGCCTCCGAATGAAAGTCTCTGTATACTGAAATAAATATCACCAACGTTCCCGGAATAAACAAGATAGCTAGAAAACACTACCCTTTCGTCCAATTTGAACACAAGGGCAAAATGGTAATTTTTGGTCAAAGCAGGGTCCACTTTGGGTCATTTTGCACCAAAAAGTGTGTCTGAGGTAAAGGTCTCTAAATGGGATAAATTATAGGTCAAACAAATTCTAAACGATGATACAAACTTAACGGTATGTCCAAATTTGGATTCCGGTGAGCCGATCACAAATTTGCCCTTCAAGTCAAACCGTGGGTCCGCGAATAGGCAGCTTGGTCAACTATCTCAGAATCGCGTAAAATTTGGGTCACAGGACTAGCATGATCCCATGAATCTAATGGCATAATTTTTGTCACATTCTGACGAGCATACACAAAATGGGGTGGTAGTTTGCAAAAGTGGCAATTTGGGGACTTTTTATGGATACAGGTTAATTTCGACGTGCACACACGTCCGAATCAACTTCCACAAAAGCCCATACGTCAGGATATACCATACGCGCCTTTCGGTGTAATTAGTATACGACAAGACAGTCCCATTTAGCGGGGCACACGATGTATCATAAAATTTTAGTTTTAAAAAATCAAGTTTTTGGTCGTTTTGGAGGCCGAATAATTTTACACATAAAACGAATAAATAAAAACTAAAAAGACAGAAAAATTCTCGGTTATATTGAGAAGAAAAAACTTTAATTAGATTTGAAAAATATTAAACAGGTTGGTGGCAAATTTGGCGTGAACGTAGGGATTTGGGTTGAAATTTTGGACTATTTTTGGTCAGTTTTTCGGCAAACTTTCGGTCAATTTTTCGACAAATCTTGGGCACGAAAACTCGTCTTGCTTGGAGGGAATCCTATAGGGTTAGGTTATGAACGTACACGGATAAACTACTCACAAAAAGAATCAAAGATGAAGGAGATATGATACCTTGAAGTATAGACGTCGGAGCGATGTTGCTGCATGCGTGCCCGCGCGCGGGCGGGAGCGGACGGCGCGGGGCGGCCATCGCCGGCGGTTTCGGCGGCGTGGGGCGGCGGTTGCGGTCGGTAGCCGATCATAAGAGGTCGAGGTCTAGGGTTATGGTTAGGGTTTTGCATTCATATATATATATATATATATATATATATTTATATATATATATAGAGAGAGAGAGAGAGAGAGATCGGGTCTGGGGGGGGGATGCGGCTGAAGGGGTTATGGGAATGGGTTTTAGTGGGAATTTAGGTTGGTTGTTTTAGGAGTAATTAGTTTTAGGTGTTTATATTATTATTATTATTAATAGTACTGTTATTATTATTGTTATTATTATTATTAATATTATTATTATTATTATTATTACTATTATTATTATTATTATTAACATATATATATTTACATATATAGATGAGGCTAAAAATCCAAAAATATTATTTGCACACAAAATAAATTCTATAAATTTTTACCTTGTTAAGCTTTAATAAAATACTACATTCAAAATATTTTATAAAATATTTTATAATTAATAATTAGATATTTATCTCGTTATAATAAATTAAATAACTTTATTATCTAATTAACTAAGTAAATAACTAAATGGATATTCAACAAAATAGGATAATAGTAAATAATATGCATATCTATAAAAAGAAAAAATGCCTAACTTGGTACGGAGAATTATGGGATGCTAATTGTAGGAAGTTGGGATAGAAAAGTAACCACAAATAAATTATATATATAAAATATCTAAATATTTAACACTTAACCTATGGTTGTTACACTAATGTCATACTAATACCAAGGGATCGAATTTTTGTGCCACGAAAAGATCCTACAGGTAGTGTCTCCTATGTAGGCTACTTCCTATGATGGGCGTTACAGATTTTTGGGCCATTCTATATCATTAATGTCCAAACCACGGTGAAGTGTCCTAACAAAATTATTGGATTTTAATTATTTTAAAAAACTAATCCAAAACAAATACAAGAAATACAAAATACACACAAAATACATATTTTTGGGTGAGTGGGTTTACAATCTACCCAACTTAAAAGAATTTTGTCCTCAAAATTAAAAATAAGGCATGATTTGCAAAAATTTTCATATTCGTATATAAGGCAAGTCAATCGCAATCTCTTCCAAAAATTTAAATAATAAAATCTATTCAAATCTATCGCAATCACTTCAAAATTAAAAATTAACCACTGTTTAAATCAAAATTCAACATATCGTAATCTCTTCTCAATTTTTAAATCACCAACATCCAAATTTAAGTTAAATCCATATAACATCTTTAAAATTTAAATAATACATATCAAATTTTACATCACGATCTCCAACTATCATAATCTCCTCTAGATTTTAAATAATAAATAATTCTAATCAAATCATATTCCTATTTTTAACTTATGAATTTTATACTCTTCAAATTTTAAATTCAATTTCTATCACCATTATTTTAAATAGGTGATCCAACAATCAGAATTTGACTTTTAATTTAAATCATCAAACTATAAAATTTTGAATTCTATCCATCAATGTTCATGTTTAGAGTTCCATATATATATATTTTTTCCTCAAAATTTAAATCGTTGATTCAATCTTCAATATTCAAATTTAAATCATATGCTCAAAGTATAAATATTTTGTCGACAATATCAAAATTTTAAAATTTATTAAATCCTCATCATCTTAATCATTCTTCTAAAATTTCTCAAATTTAAAATGACTTAAATCTCTCAATCTAATCTAACTTGATCACAATCTAAAAAAATTTACCTCAAGTTGACAATGTGACTTCTACCCAACTTAGAATTTACCCATCTATTACATAAGGCTATACATTTAAGAAAAATATTCCTCAAATTATTTAATCGTGTTATTCAATCCTCAAAAATTTTAATATCAAATATATCACATGTGATATGCCCTTAATTACAAAAGATAGTCACAAGGTAATATGATCGGCCTATGGGGTATATCTAGTATTCTCCGTATATCAAACTTATATTAAATACGAGCGTTCGTCTTTCCAAAATAAGGAAAGGCAAAAAACGATAATCAAGGAGGAGGTGATAGAATACAAGTACGGGGTTCAAGGCGATTAAAGAATTTAAAAAGAGAGTTGTCAGGACAGTTGTGGATGAGATCCTATTTTGGTAAATTCATATTCGTATGTTCATATCAGAACAATTATGTACCTGATATGATATGCTCTGATGTGTCTAGAGGGCAAGTATATTCGTCTACTAGTCAACTATATATCTCAATCCACGTAAAGTAGTCATGCGAAGAGCGAACCAAGCGCACTAAGGTTAGCTAGACCATAATACAATTATTCTGATTTTAGACAATGTATTAGTGTGTGCACCCAATAATACATATATCATGATCAAGCTCGATAAAAGAATAAGCTTGCAAAACTAGGCTATAATAGCAGCATAGGTCGAGGTCATTCAGAAAATATAAGTACGTTGGATTATGATGAAAGAAGGTACAAAATAATTCAAGTTCACAAAGAAGATAAGACTCGTCCGGTGTTGTGCCTCTACAGTTGCCATACTAACTCCTTGTCTAAGTCTATAGTCGACCAAATGGGGGTATGGGCCTCTAAGTTCTACAGTTTAGATAAACACTATCTTCTTATGCTGGCCTATAGTTGATGTCATTCAATTATACTTCATTAGTGGATCAAAAGGACCATGTGATACTAGGTTATGAGACATACTACCCAACTTGCATGAATAAACTAATACTGTAACTGCCTTGTGGGGATAAAGTAGAAACTCTTGTTAGGGTATACGAGAGAAAAGATCTTGGTACTTATTAGGGTATCCTATTGCATTATAAAACTCTATAGGTAATGGTCATCTTAAGTCTTAATCATAGTACTTATAGAACAAAAGCGTTAATATTAAGAATGGAGAAGTTACTGGCTCTCAAGTGAAAGAGGACATAACCTGTATTGAGATATGGGTACAAATTATGTGATTTGAAACTTAAAGCATAATTTTAAAATCATAATCTAAATGAACAACTCAATCTATCAAGTTCTAACTACTAAGCACATAATTTTAAAATTCAAGATTAACAACTATAATCCTAGCAAACTATATATCCAAACATAAAAGGAAATCAATTGGCCTACAATCAGAAGGGTTAGGTGTCACAAATTGAAAGATGAAGGAAAATTTTAGTCGTCGCAAAAATAGCGAGCGTTAAGGTTTTGGAGGAACAAGATATGAAATTAAATAGAGATACTCTTGATAATATCATAATTTCCTAAGAAAAGGTGGTATGCTAATCTCTGTGTTCGAGGTATAATCAAGAAAAATGTTCTATTCATTCCTCTTGGCTTCCTAAGGTACTGTTCTGCTAATATCAAGACAAGAATCTAAATTTATAGTTCTCTAATACTATCTCACTATGAAATTTAGGTTTAGCCCTAATATTCAACCTTATATTTCTATTGGTTCCTCAATACTAAGGTCAAACAATATGGTCAAATTTCTAACTAACCCTAGTAGTGTCTATATTACTCTCAAGTCCTTCATAAATATATCAAGGGATAGTGGTCAATTAATCTACAGGTAAGGGATGCTAGGGTTCATTTGGTATTCTAAACTTAATGATGTGCCAATATTCTAGTTGTATTCTTAGTAGGAATATTACCCTAATTATTATCCTAACAACAAGGATTCCTATACTCAAGAAACTATTAGGAAAGTACATGAATCAAGCATGATGTAATTATTTAAATAGAATGGATTGGAAGAAAGGTGAGTCATAGTTAAATATGGATGAGACCTAAAACTCTAATCCTAGGTGCAGGCTTGCTCGGTACAGTAATATAACCGAGATAATATACTCTCGACCTGCATGGGCCACCACAAAAATATGTCACTTCCCAGTCCCGAAATACATAGGACTAGGAATACGTAAGCATGCCAGCCATATGTATATGGCAACTCCAATATATGAAAACCATAACACATACGTACGCTGTATTATGAACAACAATTCATAAGTGGTATATATTTGTCTCAAGTCACAGGGCATAACTAAATCTCATCCACAAAAATCAAATAGAAATAAATAGCCAATCAACTATATAACTGAATCAAGTATAAAATGCTTGATAAGAACAAGTAGTTAGGTGAAGACAAATCCACTACCAAACTAGAATATAAAAGAAACAAAATAAGTACACCTAATGATCAATGGGGCTCGAAGAGAAGACCTTCTCGAAAGAGAATGGAGTAGCAAGTCCTGATCCGTGCTCCTGCGAATAGTCATGATCGTCTACACCTGGAAAGTGACTAGGTCCTCAGAGGGACGTAACAAGATACATAGAAGCATGACAATAAAGTACTAAAAATAAACATCCAAAGGGTCGTCTAACCGCCTATGTGAATGCATTTTGAGAACAATTTTCTAACACATGGGCTATCTGGCTAAAATAGGATTGGCATGATTCTCTCGGAGAATCATGGGCCTAAAAAGAATGACATCTTTTGAACGTCAGAGGCCGCCTGTAGATAATATAGGGGTCATCTGACCACACATCTCCGGCGGAACGTGCGGGTTACACAAGAAAAGTACAAAGGAGCCCAAATGCCTTACTTGTTGTTCTCCCCACCCAATGCTCTACTCATGCCATATCTATGACACAATGAGACCTCTAATAACTACTAAGTCTTCTAACATATCTCTATTAGAAGCTATTTCCTATCGCACGTCCTATACGTACTAATGATCAGTCAATACGTAAGTCCGTGATCTGTATGAGACTCACAACTCGTGTAAAAAATGTGTCACGGCCAAATAAATATAATGATGCCTCCAAACCATGTGGTGGTCTCATAAAACTAAGTCAACATGCATAATATATAATAAGGACAAAATACGATGCCACCGTCGTTGCACCCAAGTTATTCTTGGATGCGCAGTTTATATAGCAGTTAAAATATATAAACTAAATAACAGAAATAAAATGCATACACCATATGGAATATAAAACATAGTACAATGGAAAGATATACTTGTCTGGCAAGAAAGTTGCGTAGTGTAAGCGTCCAGATATCAAGTACAGAGGATCAGAAACTATGGCCTCCGAATAAAATCTCCGGATACTGAAATAAATATCACCAACTTTCCCAGAATAAGCGAGATAGCTAGAAAATACTACCATTTTGTCCTATTTGGACACAGGGGCAAAATGATAATTTTGGGTCAAAGTGGGGTCCTCATATGGGATACTTTGCACCAAAAAGCGTGCCAGAGGTAAAGCTCTCTAAATGGGACAAATTATAGGTCAAACAAATTCTAAACAACGATACAAACTCAACGGTATGTCCAAATTTGGATTCCGGTGAGCCGATCACAAATTTGCCCTTCAAGTCAAACTTTAGGGCCCGCGAATAGGCGTCTTGGTCAACTATCTCAGAATTGCATGAAACATGGGTCACAGGACCAGGGTGATCCCATGAATCCAATGGAGCAAGTTTTGTCGTATTCCAACGAGCGTACACAAAATATGGTGGTAGTTTGCAAAAGTCACGATATGGAGACTTTATACGGATACGGGTTGATCCTGACGCGCACACACGTCTGAATCAACTTTTATAAAATCCCACACATCATGATATACCATACACGCCTTTTGGTGCAATTGGTATGCCATGAGGCATTCCGTTTGTCTGAGCACCTCCATATCACAAAATTTTAGTTTTAAAACATCATGTTTTTGGTCGTTTTGGAGGCCGAATAATTTAATACATAAAATAAATTAATAAAAACTAAAAACATAAAATTTCTCGGTTATATTGAGAAGAAAATTCTTCAATTATATTTTAAAAATATTAAACAGGTTGGTGGCAAATTGAGCATGAACATGGAGGTTTGGGTTAAAATTCTGGACTATTTTTGGTTAGTTTTTTCGGCCAACTTTCGGTCAATTTTTCGACCAATCTAGGGCACGAAAACTCGTCCCGCAAGGAGGAAATCCTAGAGGGTTAGGTTGTGAACGTACACGGATAAACCGCTCGCAAAAATAATTAAAGATGAGGGAGATATGATACGTTGAAGTATGGATGTCGGAGCTGTGCTGCTGTATGTGTGCGCGGGAGGGGGCGGACGGCTCGGGGCGGCGGTCGCCGGCGGCGTGGGGCGGTGGCTGCGGTCGGTTGCCGGTCGTAAGAGGTCGAGGTCTAGGGTTAGGGTTAGGGTTTTGCATTCATATATATATATATATATATATATATATATAGAGAGAGAGAGAGAGAGAGAGAGAGATCGGGTCTGGGGGGGATGCGGCTGAAGGGGTTCTGGGAATGGGTTTTAGTAGGAATTTAGGTTGGTTGTTTTAGGAGTAATTAGTTTTATGTGTTTATGTTATTATTATTATTATTATTATTATTATTATTACTAATACTACTACTATTATTATTATTATTGTTAACATATATATATTTACATATATAGATGAGGCTAAAAAATCCAAAAATATTATTTGCACACAAAATAAATTCTAGAAAATTTTACCTTGTTAAGCTTTAATAAAATACTACACTCAAAATATTTTATAAAATATTTTATAATTAATAATTGGATATTTATCTAGTTATAATAAATCAAATAACTTTATTATCTAATTAACTAAGTAAATAACTAAATGGATATTCAACAAAATAGGATAATAGTAAATAATATGCATATTTATAAAAAGGAAAAATGTCTAACTTGGCACGGGGAAATATGGGATGCTAATTCTAGGAAGTTGGGATAGAAAAGTAAGGACAAATAAATTATATATATAAAATATCTAAATATTTAACACTTAACCTATGGTTGTTACACTAATGTCATAATAATACCAAGGGATCAAATTTTTGTGCCATGAAAAGATTCTACAGGGAGTGTCTCCTGTGTAGGCTACTTCCTATGATGGGCGTTAAAGATTTTGGGGACATCCTATATCATTAAAATCCAAACCACGGTGAAGTTTCCTAACAAAATTATTGGGTTTTAATTATTTTAAAACAAAAATCTAAAACAAATACAAGAAATACAAAATAGACACAAAATACCTTTTTTGGGTGAGGGAATTTACCCTATACGACCATGATCCTGGTATGTGCCATGAGTTAGGGCATAGCATACTGGATCCTCGGGTGTTGGCTCAAAACCTGGCTATACAAAACCATTGGAGTTAGACCCTATATCGCTAGTACCACAAAGGAAGCACGAAATAAAGAAACAAAAACCCAAGAAATAATTATATAATAATACATAGTCAAAGTGTCTTAACTTAGGTATATAGCATACCCTAGCGTAAAGGCCCAACCCTATAATTAAATATGGACAAGGGTTAAACCATCACACTATGATAATCCATCTCCTTAGGTGACTAACCGAATAATACAATCACAACCAAGTCTATTTTCTTATATCGGCCAATCACTTGTATGGCTTACTATTTGTGGAGTCTGAGGTTATCTCGAAATAATGCATAATAGGTATCCTCAGATTATGCCATTTTTGAATATGAGTTAACCGAGCCAAATAAGTAATATACAGACACTTCATGACGCACCAGTTCCTTGTAGGGCCACTGCGCTAAAATTTGGTATTAGTGGTTCTAGTGCTCCTATAGGAAGACAATGACTTGGCATTATTTATAATAGGTCACATACTGCACCCCACTAAAGGGATGATATACAGTATTTGTGGTGGCCATCCCACACCGCACATGTAATAAATCTCTGTAGGAAGGTTCGTTGGCATAATCTCAGGATATCATTCCCTCTAAATGTTACTACCACTTTTAGTTACTTAATTAACCCTGTATTGTGTTTGAAATCTCAAGGCGTGGTCACATGAGAATTTTTCTTAAGATATCATACAAAGTACGGACACGCTAGATACGAATCCATGGAAGTTCAATCTGGATTCACCCAAGCGTGTATGCAACATTCAACTAATAAATATCCTAGCCACACATTAGTAGTTGACTTGCATATCATGCTCGTGCTGGAGAAAATAATATATATATTTATAATATCATGCGTTCAGGAATTTAGCGGTATTCTCGATGCACAATCCAAAAATAAATCATTTAACACGTGACACGGTCCTACCTCGGCGCACATCTGATTATATATAATTCTATACAATAATTTGTATCAACACAGATATAGTATTCAAGTCCAATTACCAATTATACATTGGGTCACATGAATCAAGATTATATTGTAACATGAATCTTATGTCATGCACATAGCCGGTTAGTCACTATCCACTCAGTCTAGTTCATACTGAAATCCCAGTTCAACTCTTGCCATTTTTATAGCCAATCTTAGCTCATGAACATGTCTGACACGAGTTTTGGTTACTAAATCCATTCTTCCATAGATTCATAACACAAGCATTAACCCAATTGAAAATCATAAAAGAATAATAAAAATATTCAATCAAAACAATCAAGGCCGCATGGGTCTATAGGTTGCATAAGAAGTGCGGGCCGTATATGTCTTTAGGCCGCATATGAAGTCCATGCAACATATCTCTAGGCCACATATGAAGTCTCTAGGCCATATGCTCAGGGTTAAAGTCAACTCCTTGGGACAAATATTGAAGTGACGGGTAATAAATAAAGTGTCAGTGAAGTGACATAAAGTGATTGATGTGACTGATATGACATACAATAAAGTATATCAGAGAGAAAGGACAAAATCACAGAATCATGCGTCCAAGGAAGGTGGCCGCATACACTGCTTGCTGCATAAGTCACTCGACCGCATATTGTTCTTTGGACTTAGCGAATTTCTCATTCGTCTAGCGAAGAAAACATAAGGAGTCCTGTTACTTAGCTCTAGAATACTTTGTGTAATGGTCAGTCATGCATCCAACAAGATGGACGCATACTGGTTGGTTATTTGGCAAAGAGTCCAGGCCGCATAAGGATTAGGCCGCATGGAAGTCTCGGTCGCATATTATGCTGGCCCCATGAGAACTTCGTCTTCTCCAAACAACAAGTTCAAGGAAGGCAAAAAAACTCCAAAAACCTAAAAATTGTTTTTCTTATAAAAACTTTATTTTTACTCCGAATCAAGTAAACCAAAAGCCAAAACGCTCAAAATAAAGTGCTCCATCAACCCCAAAAACTAAATTTCTAAAATACCATATTTTAGTAGATTAAACCACAAAAAAAATATGGAACCCATAAAAAACCTGAACTTCAAATATAGATCTATTCAAATCCATCCATCTAAACCAAAAACTCAAAGTATTAAAAGTGGTTAAAAACACATAACAAACATAATAAACCAATAATTTAGAGGGTTTCTCCATTTCTTATGCAAGATGTACTTGCCTAAGACTTGGAGGGAGAAAACATAAGTGAGAGAAAAAAATAAAGTAATAAAGAGAGAGAAGGTGAGGTTTAGTTTATATACATGGAGGTTTGAGGTTTAGACCATGGTGAACCGATGATTTAACCAACCAAAAAAATAAACCCTGAACAAAAATAAACCAAATAATGGGTCTAGTCTCATGCAATATACTAAACATGCAAGCAGAAAAAATAATACGCTCCAATATGTATATTTGGGAATGGGAATGACATCCCCTTGGTCCCGGATTGTCAACCGAGTAAAGGAGCTGTTACAGTGCTTGATCTCTACCGTCACACTTATCCAGATTCTTTTTTATTGTACTTAGATTCTTCTATATTAGAGATTTATTTGTACTATTTGTCAATTCCTAATCAATACAAAAGTTCGTTCAACTTTTTCCATATTCTTTGTGCAATATCGACGGTCAATATTATATCAAAAGTCTGGTAGTCGTACCCCTCTACCAGTTGCATAATCTACAGGTGAAGTCCCTGTTGGAACCTTATCGCCCTTTTTAGCTCCTTAGCCACTATGGTTAGAGCAAACCTGCTCAGCCTACAGAACTTAGCTGCGTATCCGTCCACGGTCCTACCGGCCTGCTTAAGATTGATAAACCTCTATTGTAGTTTATACTACTCTACAACTCCAAAGTACTTGGCCCTGAACCTGGTCCTCAAGTTGTCTTAAGAGATATGATGCCTCAAGCTAACCTTCATATATGCCTACAAATCACATGCAAGATCTTCAAGCTGCAATTGGACTTGATCAATCTATTCCTCAGCCGGAACCTTCGCTGCTACTAGAATGGTCTTGATCTCTTAAAGCCAAGCATCTACCATGATGGCATCTTCTGTGCCGTCAAAATAAGTCGGGTTAAGACAGCAAAACCTAACCAACGTGCTCGAATTGGTCCTTCCGCTCCTTTCCATGGTTGTTTGCAAACCTTGGTTTAATTTCACGACCCACACTCGATATAAGGGTACGAGTATGTGGGTAAGTCCAGCCTATGCCGCAGCATCAGCTGTAGAACTTTGTCTAGGTCAATAATACTATCTTCACATAATAAATATAAAGTCCCTGTCATGCTAACTCAACTCCAAATAGAGAACAATATGATAATATGGTAATGGTAAATAATACTCAATCATAATATCAAACTAGATGATGATAAGGCACGATATGGAATAAAAGGAAAGAGAATAAAGTCACAAATATATCACAAGTCCAAGTCTAATCTCAACACAAGACATCAATAATAATACAATGCTAAAGTCTAACTGACATTTATATATATATATATATATCTATATATATTGATACGTATATAGGTGTGTGCATATGGTTATATGTATGTATGGTTGTGTATTATATGCTAAGTGTTTGTGAGTGTGCAGGGGGGGTCGAGCAATGGCCAATTTTAGCATGTACAGAGCCAATGCACTGAGCAGCAAGAGGTATCAGCTATTCATTCACTGAGCAACGGAGCTATTCAGCTCGTGCACTCGAGCAACTGAGAGCCATTGATCATAATTGCACGGCAACTCTATCCAACTGTGCAGTATCAGCACAAGCACCACTACGTTCTATACTGAAGTATCTGCAAGAAGGAGTGGTTCTGCAGCACAGTGCAGTTTGCAGTGCTTTAATGCACTGAGATGTGTCGTTGAGTCACCAGTTCAGCAAAGAGGAGAGCAGCAGCAACAGCTCGAGGAGGTAGTACACTGCAGCCATCCTTAACAGTAAACTCAGCAGCCTCCATTAGCAGTAACAACTGCGCAGCAAGCGAGGAGGGCACAATAACTGCCACAACAATGAGAAGCCAAGCAGTGTACAGCATAACGAAACAATGGACTACAGGCAGCAGACTGCATCAGGGAGCATTCAGTTCATCAGAGCAATGTGCAGCTGCAGCTCAGTATGCAGCTCGAGCCCTTAATTATAGCACAATATCACCCTACAGCAGAAATCCAGCAAGCATGTTGCAGTGGACCTGCAGTAGCAGCATACTCTAAATGAGGTGAGTTAACTGAAGAGCACTACACTGAAGATCAATTGCAGTATCAGCATGCGAGGGTATAGTCAGCAAGGATGTAGGTAAGTGTGCAGTATCAGCATTCAACAGTCAAGTGCACAGCCTTGGGAGAGCAGTCAAGTGCACAGCCATTCATTCACAGCAGCAACTCGTGCAGGTTTCAGATATGAAACTATGCAGTATCAACATAGAGTATCAGATGAGTTAGTGTAGTTAAATGAGTTATTTAGTTATACACTTGTTTATGTTAATAGTGTAGTTTAATGAGTTATTATATGAAAAGTTAGTAGTTAGTATATATATATAGTTAGTGATACACTTGATTGGTATATAGTAGCTATATGTATATATGTATATTCGTAGTTGGGGTATTGTATTGTTAAGATAGTAGGTATATGTATTGTATTAATATATTTCGTACTTAGTATATGTTAGCATATAATTAGTATTGGAGGTTTTTATATGTATTAGCTATATTCACGAGGATTTGGGTCGATAACAAGGTATTGGTTTTAAGTATTGAGATTGGAGTATGGTGGTACGATACGTATTAGTGCAAGGCCAAGGTATCCTAAATTCATTGATTAGTTGAGATACTATATGTATTGACTTGTATATATATCTAAACTAATATTTTATAATATTGAAACTTGTGTATCTTAGGATACAATATTTTGTGTGGTTCTTAGTATCTTAAATTAGTTAGTATAGTTTAGTTTCATAGTGTATAGACTTAGTATCCTATTATAGACTCACACACCCTAGAAATAGTCAGTTTGACTTAGAAATTACTTTGTGACCTAGATGATGACTAGTTTAACTTAAATTTATTTCCAATACCTTGTATTAATGCAATATTCCATATATAGGTTTGTGTGACACCAGTTGGGACACAGTTTAACATTTATTGCTTGGACGAAAGGCGAGTACATTCTCTAATAGTTTCTATTATTTGATAATTACTATAATGCAAGTATTTAGAAATGTATTACTTGATTCCTGATACATTGGTACACGGATTAGTATACACATGGATCTTCAGTTATGAGATATTATTTATTGGTTTATTATTTCTCGTGTTCTAATATGGTTAACTGATAATATTTAATATTAGACAATGTTCAATGTTTGAAGTTTTATAATGTCTTGAGTATCTTGCATCGTAACGTGTCATGGTTGAATCTATTATACTAGTCGAGAAAGGGGAAGTATTAGCTAGATATGTGATCAAAGCCTAGACTTTGTTCAATGTTCAATGTTTAAGTAGACAATGTTTAGCCAACGTTAAGTAGACAATGTTCAACCCAAGCCAATCACATATCTAACTAGTATTTCAATCACTTAGCATAGTTGTAATTCATCACTATATTATAGTTTATTGTCTCACTCTATTGTCTTGTTCTATTTTATCGTGATCAATGTATACCATATTGTTCTTGTTTACCTGTTTCTTCTTCCATAGTTGATATTGTTCATTGTTTCTCGTCTTGTATTATATACTCTATTTCTGTTTATAGTCATTATCAATTAATTGGAACTACTATTGGGTTGTACTTTGCTCTAATCCTGACTGGATATATTTTTCAGATGAATGGTTAGAAAGGAAGTGTCCTACTTACTATGGACCGACAGATGGGGTGTCCCTTGAGGATGTAGTGCTAGTTACTTAGGCCATTTAGATTACCATACCTTATAGTAGTTGTTTCTATTTAGATTATGGATTATATTATTATTTTGAGATCTTATTTGTATTTAGATTTGATTTGGACATGTGATATTTTGAGTCTTGTATCTCTATTATTTTTATTCCATATCGTGCTTAAAATCCTCCTTTAGTTTTTTATGTAATTGAGTATCATTTGGAATTAAGATGGCATGACAGTATTTTATATACATTGTGTGAGATATTAGATAGTATAGAAGACCAAGACAACATTCTACCGTCGATGCTGCGACATAGGCTGGAAGTATCCACGTACTCGTACCTCTATACCGGGTGCAGGTCGTGACAATCTATGTGAATGCAATTTAAGGACAACCTTGGTACGTATGGGTAGGCATAGATAACTGCCATAATGTTCCGTCGAACGTGACTTCTGCTAAATAAATACCAAAGCTCTGAAGAACGCTGGTAGTCTGAATATATATATATATATATATATATATATATATATATATATATGTATGTATATGTGTGGTGCCATGAAAAGTACGTGTCAAGGTCTCAATAGATTTTAAAATACCTCTACCATATTGGGTAAGTCACTAACACTTAGGTTAATGCATTAAGATACTCATCGACTCATTCGTCGACTGCACCCGAGTCATACTTAGATGCACACATTTATACCATAATTATTCACATATAATTATAATAACTAAAATTAGACAGTAAAATAAAGTGGTAAGGTATCTTGCCTAGAACTCCAAGATGTAATGGAAAAAACTTGCTCCGGCATGCAAGTTTCAACAAACCTAAGAGCCTATATATATATATATATATATATATATATATATATATATATATATATAGTAATATCACATCAGTCACTATGACACAGTTCACTAAGCATGCATAAGAGTAAAACTACTAAACATCATAAATCATTAGACATTTAGGGTCTAAATTAATCAAGGGTACAACTTACATAATGCCATCAATTATTTAGAGTCTAAATTAATTATGGGTTCTAACTAAGTTGGTTGGCTAAGGTTCACTAGTCAAGGACCAAGAAAGTGTGTAAACACCTAGCCTACTAGTCATATAACATCATCAAGTCCTGTAAATATACAACTTATCATATAAAATAAGCATGGTTATAACTAAGGTTCATGTAGGTACTAGATATTCTCACACTAGGTTTCTATATACAATATATCATTAACCTTGCTATTCACTAAGTGTCAACTATGTCAACTAACCTAGGGTTCATTTTGTCTATTAAAACATGAACACATGAGCATTAACAATAGGTCAAGTTAGGCTCATCACAAACAATCACATACTCTATTTCTCAAGTATATCCATTAATCCAACTATATATAACTCTCATTATACTACAAAATGTGAAGTATACACAGACAAGTTAAATATGAATTTATAATAAGATTATGGCATATACCTCATTCTTAACTTGTATTTGTCATGAATCATGAACGCAAACACTACTATATATAGTGCACAATCCTACCATGGAATCTTCTATATTCTAACATAGTATTTATAAACAATAAAACTAGCTAGCACAAATCCTAGACAAAGTGCATTACTAGTTGCATAACATTTAATCATGTCTCAACCATGCATTTATTTATATATAACACCCTAAACATAACTTATATATTCTAGAATTTAGTGAGTTGGAGTAAAATTCATGTTTTGCAAGTGGTTTCTTGGATTTTAGATCATGACAAAGTGAATAGGACAACAAGTGCATAAATAACATTCAAGTCTAGACATGAGAAGTAGTAAGTGTTCTTAATGTAATATCGTTTAAAATATGAATAAAAGGTTGGTAAAATTAAAGAGGGATGTGAAGTACATGTAGATAGGATTGAGTAGTTGGAATTTAAGCTCTTACCAAAGTAAAATAGAAAGAAAAAAGAGGACTGTGCACTGCTTGCACAAATCTATCTAGATTTGGACACTTCGGCTCGTAGCTGCTGTCCGAGGCTTCAAAATATTCTGTTATAATATTTATTCATATAAATATGCATGCTATATTATGTGACTAATATATTATTAGTGGTTAGTGTAATCTCCCTGATTTTTCAAGAAATTTTAATTCGGATTTTTCATAATTTTCTGGAATTTTCTGGGATTTTTCTGTAATTAAAACCTTGGCTTTTGATAATTAAATGATTTTTAATGGCTGTTAATTAATATTAAAATATTATGTAAATAATATTTTATGGTGTAAAATGAGAAACCGGACATAGGATAATTTTCGGTGAATTTATCGGACTCTGGAAACCCGTTTAAAGCCCTAAAAACTATTAAATAAATAAACCAATTTAAATCCAGAAATAAACCGGGTTATTTCAAATAAACCGAACTAAACCAAACCGGACCGACCGGTCTAAGCAAACCCAAACCCAATTCTTTATTGGGTCGAATCCGGGCCAAAAACCCGACCCGACCCGCTGACAACCCGACCCGAACTGAGCCCTAATCCCCAACTGGGTCGGAAACACTGTTCCGACCCGGCGGCGCTGTATATAACCCCCTATCTCGACTTCTGTGCTACCGTCGCAAACCCTAACCGCCCGCGCCGTCGTCCCCTGCAATCGACTCTGCCGCAGCCGACGATCTCCTCGTCTGAACTCTAGCCGCCGCCCTAGCCTCTCTCCACCACCCTGCCAGCACCCCCATCACCTCGCCGTCGACCATCGACCTCCATAACTCCTCCGCCGCTCAGCCACGACCCCTCCCGTCGTCCCCGTCGACGGAGAACCCTCACCACCATCGACCTCCATAACCCCTCCAGCTCCGCCAGCAACCTCCCCACTCCGGCATCGTGCCCTAAACCTAACCCAAGGGCGGACACAACAGACACAGTACACAGGATGCAGGACACGAAGGAGACACGCGAGGACACGAGAAATCATCGTTCATAGAGCCCTATTCAGGTAACCCGTTCTCTCTCCTCGTTACCCCGTTTTCGATTCCGTCAGTTGCATCGCGTAGACTGTATGACCCTCTCGGTGCCCGTGCAACCCGCTTGGTGTATCGCGTCCTGTGGCGATCGCGAACCGTGATCCAAAAATAAGAAAAATAATGTCTTGTTTCACCTTGGAACTGAGTGCGCCCCGCCAAACGGAATGACTTGGTCGCACGCGGTCTTTACCGAAATATGCGCGTCGTCGATACGGACATGCGAGATTTCGCAGAAGTTGATTTGGATGTGCGTGCACACCGAAATCAACGCGTATCCGCGGACACCGTCCCGTATCCGTCAGTTCTGGAATATGCTGTAACTTTGTGTACACACGTCAGATCGAGACAAAACTTGCACCATCGGACTCATAGCAATACGCTTGTCCTGTGAGCCAAGTTTGGTTCGATTCTGAGAACGTTGACAAAATCGCGTATCGTGGGCCCCACACGCTCCACTTGACGGCCGATTTTGTGATCGGCTCATCGGAATCCAATTCTAGAAATTTCATTGGGTTCGTATCATCGTTCCTGACTTGTTGACACTAAGTTTGACGAAATTGGAGACCTTTGACCCTGACACGCTTTTCGGTGCAAAGCGGCCCACATGTGGACCCCGCTTTGGCCCAAAAATGTCATTTTTGCCCTTGTGTCCAAATTGGACTCAAGGACAGGCATTTCTAGCTATTTGATATTTTCTGAATCTAATGGTGATGTTTATTTTAGCAGCCGGAGTAGTACCTGCAGATCACACTGAGACCAGAGCTACAGTTGGAGCCAGGACCCCAGGCAAGTGTACCTTGCCAAACTTTGCAGTCTTGTTACAAATTTTCCTTGATTCTTTATATTATTGTGCATGCTTAACCTAGGACCGTGTGACTTACTTAGCGTCCGATTATAGTTGGGTGCCAACATCGTACGCGGTGTTGTGTATTGTCATCTAGAGATGGATATTCGTGACCCTTTACATCCTCGTACTTGTCTTATCAAGTACATTATACCCAGGACACTTGACACTATTCATGAGACAGAATCTTCTTGAGATATTCATGGTTTCTGTATAGGATACATGTTTATGACATACATAGTTTACATGCTTAGATTATATCCTGACTTGTTGCATTAGTTTTGATCCTGCGTGTCATGGACATGAGACGTGAGATTTCATTGGGTGGGGAGAGTATTACCATATCAAGGCTGATTATATTATATATATTGTAATCTGGATGTGTCTTAGTCTCTGACACAGAGCTATGGCACCAGTTCTGGCCTTTCGAGAAAATACTGCTATGGATTTCTCCGATATTGATCCTGTAGTAGTCTCAGCCCGAGTATGACTAACATTCTCACTTGCATATCACTTAGCTGGTTATTTATTTACCCTATTGTTTCATTATTGCTGTACTGCATTTATTTTGGCATGAGCTTTCTTGTACCTTGCTATGTCCCCTGAGGACCTGGATCCGGATTATGTCCCCAGGATTAGCTGACGAGATCTATCCCGAGGTATACGGGACTGGAGCATTAGCATTAGCAGGAGCAGGTGCCTATCTTGGAGCAGAACCAGGATCTGAGGACGAGATTGTAACAGAGGACTTCTCTTGAGTGTTGGCTTGTGATACTCATTTATTTCAGTTTATAGTTATTTTATTTCCAGTCTATTTCATTGATGTACCAGACTTATTCTCGGATTGTTCTCCGAGACACTTTTATTAAGTTTTATTAGTTTATATTTATTTGCATTTATTATGGCTTTGGATCTGTGATTATCTGTTGTGGATGAGATTAGCATAGACTATGAACTATATCAATGGACCTACTTATTCTTATATTACAGCTTAAGTATGCCCCGTTGGATCCATTAAATTGGGTTTGTCCATCGGTGTGTGCTGCTGGCCATTGCCACGCGTCTGGTCCCTCGGTATTTTGGGACTAGGGCGTGACATGGTTTTTGTGGTGGCCCATGCAGGTCAACGACTAAATTGTTCGGTTTCAACTTAGGGACCGAGCAAGCCTGCAATAAAAATAGGATAAGTTTTTAGGATCTCATCCACTTGCTTGAAACGTTTTGATATCTATATCGTATTCGAATTAAATTTTCTTGTATCTCACCTTGATTCCTGTGCGCCTCTTATAGTTTATTTGTGATGCAGAGTAATGGATTCAAGAGCAAACGACGAAACTCCAGCAAACACTCCAATAGGTGCGGTAGCCACCTACGAAGAAGATGAAGTGGCACCATTGAGTGGAGATCCCTCTACTCAGCGAAGCAGCCAAACAGATCAGCATGCTTCTAGATTTCGGTGTGACGACATCCCACCACCTCCGCAGTTCGTTCCACCAATGCCTGTATTCCCACCAGGACAGCCTATGGACGGGCAGCAGATGTTCCAAATGATCTACACAATGATGCAGGCCCAACAGCATATATATCAAGAAGCTCAGCGTCGTGAAGCAGATTACTTAAGGAACATCATAGTAAATGCACTGGAGCAGGCCAACCTACCAACTCGACGGCAACCGACGGGCTCTATCACCGACTTCCGCCAGCTGAAGCCCCGTACCTTCCCAGGCAAGGAGGAGCCCACAGAAGTTCATGAGTGGCTCACCAACACTCGACATCAATTAGAAGCAGCTGAGCTTCCAAGGGAACGTTGGATGACTGTTGTTAGAATGCAGTTAACGGATAATGCACATCACTGGTGGCTATCTGAGGAGACACGGCTCGAACCAGACCGAGCCACCTGGGAGGAGTTTTCCAGACTCTTTCAAGAGATGTACATTCCAGCTACCGCTCGATCAGAACTCAGAGATAAGTTCAACTGCCTTATCCAAGGCAATATGACAGTGGAAGAGTACAACGCCGAATTTATTCGTCTATGTCGCTTCGCCCCTACCTTGATTCCGACAGAAGAAGAGAAGGCCGAGAAGTTTTTTGATGGACTAAACTTCAAGCTACAGAAACTAATTGGATCCATTGCGCCCACATCTTACTCGGACGTCCTTGCTGCAGCCCGACGCATGGAGCGCGTCACCAGGAGAGAGACCAGTCTGAAGCGACCTTCCACATCAGCAACAACCAGAACACCACAAGAAGAAGCTGCAAAGAGATCTCACCTACAGCAACAGCAGAAAGCATCTACACCATAAGTAATAGTCCTCTCTACTTGTCACTACTGTGGCAAAGCAGGCCATCTCGCCAGGGAATGCCGACGCAGGTTGGGACTATGCTTAGGTTGCGGATCCAGACAGCATGCAGTGAGGGACTGTCCTGAGCGTAGAGAAGGAGCACCAAGGGCAAACCAACAAGCTCTACCAGCACCAGGAGGATATCAACCAAGGCCGCTTTGGCACCTCGATCAGTACCCTTCCAGCAAGCCCAGCAACAGCAGAGGGCACTACCTCAAGGACGCGGACAAGCCCTAACGATGACCGTGGAGAATGTGCAGATTCATGGAGTAGCTAATGCACGTAAGTTTCGTAGTTTTTCTGTTTCTAGTATTGTTTTATCTCGTGTTTATTGGTTCGTGACCCTAACTTTAACCTAGTCATTTTGAACTTGCTAATAACCTAGTATGTTTTATAACCTAGAATGTTTTATAATTGGTAACCTAGTGATAACCTACTTTTCTAAGCTGTAGCCTTCTAGATCTCCTTCATACGGGAGATTGCATAACTTTTAATGCGTAGGGAAATAATTTTTTCTTTGTATTATTCTCACACCCTCAACCTTGACTCTCCTTTATCGCAATGTGCTTCGAACAATGTTTGCAACCGTGCCATCTCTGTTGACCGGTTATTCTTTGATTGCGAGGATGCAATCCTCTTAAGGGGGGTAGATTGTAATCCCCCTGATTTTTCAAGAAATTTTAATTCGGATTTTTCATAATTTTCTGGAATTTTCTGGGATTTTTCTGTAATTAAAACCTAGGCTTTTGATAATTAAATGATTTTTAATGGCTGTTAATTAATATTAAAATATTATGTAAATAATATTTTATGGTGTAAAATGAGAAACCGGACATAGGATAATTTTTGGTGAATTTATCGGACTTCGAAAACCCGTTTAAAGCCCTAAAAACTATTAAATAAATAAACCAATTTAAACCCAGAAATAAACCGGGTTTATTTCAAATAAACCGAACTAAACCAAACTGGACAGACCGGTCTAAGCAAACCCAAACCCAATTCTTTATTGGGTAAGATCCGGGCCCAAAACCTGACCCGACCCGCTGACAACCCGACCCGACCCGAACTGAGCCCTAATCCCCAACCGGGTCGGAAATACTGTTCCGACCAGGCGGCGTTGTATATAACCCCCTCTCTCGACTTCTGTGCCACCGCCGCAAACCCTAACTGCCCGTGCCGCCGTCCCCTGCAATCGACTCTGTCGCAGCCGACGATCTCCTCGTCTGAACTCTAGCCGCCGCCCTAGCCTCTCTCCACCACCCTACCAGCACCCCCATCACCTCGCCGTCGACCATCGACCTCCACAACTCCTCCCCCTCTCAGCCATGACCCCTCCCGTCGTCCCCGTCGACGGAGAACCCTCACCACCATCGACCTCCACAACCCCTCCAGCTCCGCCAGCAACCTCCCCACTCCGGCATCGTGCCCTAAACCTAACCCTAGGGCGGACACAGCAGACACAATACACAGGACGCAGGACACGAAAGAGACACGCGAGGACACGAGAAATCATCGTTCACGGAGCCCTGTTCAGGTAACCCATTCTCTCTCCTCATTACCCCGTTTTCTATTCCGTCAGTTGCGTCGCGTAGACTATATGACCCTCTCGGTGCCCGTGCAACCCGCTTGGTGCATCGCGTCCTGTGGCGATCGGGAACCGAGATCCAAAAATAGGAAAAATAATGCCCTATTTTACCTCGGAACTGAGTGCGCCCCGCCAAACGGGATAACTTGGTCGCACGCGGTCTTTACCGAAATGTGCGCGTCGTCGATACGGACGTGCGAGATTTCGCAGAAGTTGATTTGGATGTGCGTACACACCGGAATCAACGCGTATCCGCGGACACCGTCCCGTATCCGTCAGTTTTAGAATATACTGTAACTTTGTGTACACACGTCGGATCGAGACAAAACTTGCACCATCGGACTCGTAGCAATACGCTTGTCCTGTGAGCCAAGTTTGGTTCGATTCTGAGAACGTTGACAAAATTGCGTATCGTGGGCCCCACAGGCTCCACTTGACGGGCGATTTTGTGATCGGCTCATCGGAATCTAATTCTGGAAGTTTCATTGGGTTCGTATCATCGTTCCTGACTTGTTGACACTAAGTTTGATGAAATTAGAGACCTTTGACCCTGACACGCTTTTTGGTACAAAGCGGCCCACATGTGGACCCCGCTTTGGCCCGAAAATGTCATTTTTGCCCTTGTGTCCAAATTGGACTCAAGGACAGGCATTTTTAGCTATTTAATATTTTCTGAATCTAATGGTGATGTTTATTTCAGCAGCAGAAGTAGTACCTGCAGATCACACTGAGACCAGAGCTACAGTTGGAGCTAGGGCCCCAGGCAAGTGTACCTTGCCAAACTTTGCGGTCTTATTACATATTTTCCTTGATTCTTTATATTGTTGTGCATGCTTAACCTAGGACCGTGTGACTTACTTAGCGTCCGATTACAGTCGGGTGCCAACATCGTACGCGGTGTTGTGTATTATCATCTAGAGATGGATATTCGTGACCCTTTACATCCTCGTACTTGTGTTATCAAGTACATTATACCCAGGACACTTGACACTATTTATGAGACAGAATCTTCTTGAGATATTCATGGTAATTCTGTATAGGATACATGTTTATGACATACACAGTTTATATGCTTAGATTATATCCTGACTTGTTGTATTAGTTTTGATCCTGCGTGTCATGGACATGAGACGTGAGATTTCATTGGGTGGGGAGAGTAATACCATATCAAGGCTGATTATATTATATATATTGTAATCTGGATGTGTCTTAGTCTCTGACACAGAGCTATGGCACCAGTTCTGGCCCTTCAAGAAAATACTGCTATGAGTTTCTCCGACACTGATCCTGTAGTAGTCTCAGCCCGAGTATGACTAACACTCTCACTTGCATATCACTTAGCTTGTTATTTATTTACCCTATTGTTTCATTATTGCTGCACTGCATTTATTTTGGCATGAGCTTTCTTGTACCTTGCTATGTCCCCTGAGGACCTGGATCCGGATTATGTCCCCAGGATTTGCTGACGAGATCTATCCTGAGGTATACGGGACTGGAGCATTAGCATTAGCAGGAGCAGGTGCCTATCTTGGAGCAGAACCAGGATCTGAGGACGAGATTGTACCAGAGGACTTCTTTTGAGTATTGGCTTGTGATACTCATTTATTTCAGTTTATAGTTATTTTATTTCCAGTCTATTTCATTGATGTACCAGACTTATTCTCGGATTGTTCTTCGAGACACTTTTATTCAGTTTTGTTAGTTTATATTTATTTGTATTTATTCTGGCTTTGGATCTGTGATTATCTGTTGTGGATGAGATTAGCATAGACTGTGACCTATATCAATAGACCTACTTATTCTTATATTACAGCTTAAGTATGCCCCGTTGGATCCATTAAATTAGGTTTGTCCATCGGTGTGTAATGCTGGCCATTGCCACGCGTCTGGTCCCTCGGTATTTTGGGACTGGGACATGACAGTTAGTGATTAGACTAATTGACTAGACAAGACCCTAATGCACTAACCAACTTATCATGACAACTTGACCAACAAATTAGACTAGCCTATTTGGACCCTTGTTAGTCAACCAAACCTTATAGTTAGTGTTTAGGCTTAAACTTTATTAGGAAGAGAAGCTTCCTAGCTAACCCTTTTCTTCATGACAACCCACAAGGGGCACATTGGACATTTGACATTTCTTGGAGGGCAAGGTGAGTAGCCGGCCCTATATTAAGGGTTATTTTCTCTCTCTTTCACTCCTCTATCTCCCAAAATCATTCCAAATTAGGGTTCTTCCTCTATTAGTTCATCCAACCACCAAATCAACCTATCACGCCCCAGTCCTAAAAATACGTAAGACTAGGACACGTAAGCATGCCAGCCGTATGAATATGGCACTCCAATATATGGAAACCATAACACACGTAAGCTGTAATATGAATAAAAATTCACCAGTGGTATAAACCGTCATAAATCACAGCGTATAATCTAATCTCATCCACAAAAAATCAAATATAATGAATAACCAATACCTATAACCAGATCCCAAAATAAAGTATCTAAAGATGATAGTCGGATGGAAACAAATTCACTGCCGAACTAGAATAAAGAATAAACAAGATAAATACAATATAAATACAACCTCTAACAATCACGAGGCTCGAAGAGAAGACCTCTCGCAATATAAGTAGCCAGTCCGGATCTGCGCTGCTACAAATACTCATGAACAATACACCTGGAAAGGGACCAGGTCCTCAGAGGGACAAAACAAGATACATAAAAGCATGCCATAAAGTAAATATTGTGAAAACTCAAGGGTGACCTAACCAGCTAAGTGAAATACACTTTGAAGACAACCTTGGTACGTATGGGTAGGTGAAAAGTATAAAGCGTAGCGTCGAGCCAGAGGCTATGTATCTGGCATTAGCTGTAAACTGGATGCTATATGTATATTCTGACTACATCACCGATCATGATAGCGCACAGCTAGTAACCTCTGTCGTATGTATCGACAAGCATATACTCCCATAACCGGGCAACACTGATCCCATATCCGGGCAACACTGAGGCTCACGACCCTGCAGTTTACTCTGAAACTACGGCAACCAAATTGTCTGTCCCATACGCCTACTAATTGTCTTCTCCGCCCAATGTCAATGTACCAGTCGCGAACACGACGTGGATATCTCATACGATAATGCAAGTCTCTAAAGAAATAAACAACTAAGCTAAATACCATCACACGTATTGCTTATACCGATGGCCAGTCGAGAATAAGGCACGCGTCCCTACATGAACTCACTCTGTGACGTGTAATGATACGTGTCAAGGCCTGGGGAGTCATACCAATAACTCCACAACTTTAGGTGGGTCTACTAGACACTAGGTCAGAAACAAGTCCTAACGTCAACGCCTCCGTTGACTGCACCCGAGTCTCTCTCGGACGTGCACAATTAAATAAATAAATATACAGCTAATATTACATAATTTAAACAGTACAAGAAGGCAAGATATACTTGCCTGGCAAGAAGCTGCAAAATATAACGTCTAGATGTCCAACACACAGGATCAGAAGGTATGGCCTCAGAAAAAATGTCTCCGGATGCTGAAATAAATATCACCAACATTCCCAGAATAAGCAAAATAGCTAGAAAGCACTTCCCTTTCGTCCAATTTGGACACAGGAGCAAAACGGTAATTTTGGATCAAAGCGTGCTCCACATGTGGCTACTTTGCACCGAAAAGCATGCCAAGGGTAAAGGTCCCTAAGTGGGATAAATTATAGGTTAAACAAACTCTAAAAGTCAGTACGAACTCAACGGTATGTCCAGATGCGGATTCCGGTAAGCCGAACACAATTTTGCCCAAAAAGTCAACCGCAACCCTGCCAATAGGCGACTTGGTCAACTGTCTCAGAATCGCGTGAAAATTGGGTCACAGGACCAGCGCGATACAACGAGTCCAGTGGTACAAGTTTTATCGCAATCTGACGAACGAGCACTAAATACCCAGGGCTTTTACAAAAGTTGCGATACGGGAATTGTCCACGTCAAAATCAGTTTTCGTGAACTCTCACACGTCCGGGTACGCTACGTGCACTTTTTGGTACACTTGGTAGACGACGGGGCGGTCCCGTTTGGTGGGGCACGCTCAGTTTCACAATTTTTGGAAATATAAAAAAGCAGGTTTTCGGGGATTTCTAACGAATTTAATTCTACATACAGCAGTTAAAAAATTAATGTAATTAACAGAAATTAAACTAGGTCAAGTGGTCTCCATATACCAAAAAGAAAAATTGAATTCGTATCTCTGTGGTGCGAGATACGAACCCGGGAACATAGGTAGTCACCGTAGTTTTCTGCGATACCCAAAAGTTGTCTTTTTTCTGTCAACTTGGATGTTGTTTTCGCCTAGGGTTACGCGCTATTCGAGGTCAACTAACATACAGATATTGAAGAGGGTTAAGTGGTGAACGTACAGGTGAAGACAGGGTAGGGTTTGGTTCACCGAGGTAACGAAAAACGTGTTGTGAACGCAGGAAGGTTGCTGTTCAAAACTGCAGTTTGCGTTTTGCGCGGGGTCGCGGTCGTCGACGGCGGTTCTGGGCTTGGCGGCAGACGGCGGTCTAGGCTCGACGGTCAGATGGGAAGGAGAAGGGCTATGAGTTTTAGGGTTAGGGATTTGGAGATGAATATATATAAAAGAGAGGGAGATCGAGAGAGAGCGGCCGGGGTCTGCGCAGCCTCTGCTGCTATATATATATAGCAGCGGGTTTGGGATAGTAGTGGCTTACGGGTTGGTATTCAATAGGGGGGTAGATCTAATTGGAAATTAATAGTTTTTCTTTTTTTTCTCTCTTTATCTTTTTCTTTCTTTCTTTCTATTCAAAAGCCATATATATATATAAATATATATAAATATATATATATATATATATATATATATATATATATATATATATATATATATATATCGTGTTCTATTTCTAATTGGATTCAACTAGCCTTAGTCTCACTATCTAAGCCAAGTAGGTCTAATTTGGGTGAGGGGGTTTATAATCTACTCAACTTAAAAACAATTTTATCCTCAAAATTAATCTAGGGTATAATTTGTTAATCCTTCATGTACATAAGGAAAGTCAATCGTAATCTCTTTGCGATAATTAAAATCATAATCATATCCATCGCAATCACTTCAAGGTTAAGATAATTACTGTTCCAATCAAAATTTAACCTATTGTAATCTCCTCTCGATTATTAAATAATCACATCCAAATTTAAGCTAAATCTATATGACATCTCACATCAAAATTTATATCGCAATCTTCGACTATCATAATCTTCTCTAGACTTTGAACAATATTAATTCTAATCAAATCTTCTTCCTATTCTTAACTTAAGAATTTTTGTACTCTTCAAATTTTTAAATTCAATTCACATCCTCAATATTTCAAATAGGTAATCCAACAATCGAATTTTAACTTTTGATTCAAATCATCAAATTATTAAAAAATTTAAATTTAATCCACCAATGTTCAAGTCTGAAATTCTATATTTATCCTCAAAATTAAAATTGATGATTTACCTTCAATATTCAAAATTTAAATCATGTACTTAAAGTTTTTCTCACTTTCGGAACGAAGCTAGTTAACAGGTTGCTTTCTGAATCTACTGTCGCAGTCCTCCACTCGAAATGTTTACTGGACAAGGGAAGTTTGGCAATTCCTTAAACAGAGCACGACGCTCAAAATCACGAGGTGGATAACGAAGTATGGGTTATACACTCGAATCGCCAATTCAATTCTTCTTCCGCTTGCTCTCTTTTCTAAGGCCATGATTATATACGAGGTCATGTGACACCAACCGTGTTGCTAGAGATATGAGAGGTTTCAAGGTTTCAAAATTCATTAAGTACTCATTATCTACTCCTTCTTCTAAAATTCTCCATATTTAAAATGACTTAATCTCTCCATCTAATCCTACTTGATCACAATCTGAAGGAATTTAACCTCAAATTAATAATGCAACTTCTATCCAACTTAGAGTTTACCCATCTATCATATAAGGCTATACACTTAAGAAAAATATCCTCGAATTTTAATCATGCTATTCAATCATCAAAACTTTAACACCAAATATATCATATAGGATATATCCTTAATCAATTATAAGAGATAGTCACCAAATAATGCGATTAGCCTTTGGGTATATCTAGTACTATCTGTTTATCAAACTTATACCAAGCACGAGGTTTGGTCTTTCCGAAATAAGGGAAGACGGAGGTCAATAGTAAAGAGTTCAAGGGGAACGTAATAGATTGGAAGTATGGGATCAAGGCTTTTAATGAATTCAAATGGGAATTGTCAAGGCAGTCGTAGATTGAATCCTATTTGGTAAATTCTTATTAGCATGCTCGTATCAGTATAGTTATGTAACCGATACGATATGTCAGACGTGTCCAGGGGCAAGTATATTCGTCTACTACTATATATCTCAATCCACGTAAAGTAGTTATGCGAAGGGCGAACCAAGCGCATTAAGGTTAGCTAGACCCTAATACACTGATTCTGAAATATATTAGTGTAGTACTCCAATAATACATGTCATGAACAAGCTCGATAAGGGATAAGCTTGCAAAACTAGGCTATAATAGCAGCATAAGTCAAGGTAGTACCGAAATTATAAATATGCTGGATTATGATGACAGAAAGTACAAATAATTCAATTCACGAAGAGATAAGACTCTACAATCTCTACGGTTGTCATACTAACTCCTTGTCTAAGTCGCTAGTCGACAAAATAGGATATAGACCTCTAATTTCTACAATCTGAATAAACACTGTCGTCTTATGCTTGCATACAGGTAATGTCGTTCAGTTACACTTCAATAATAGGTCAAAAGACTATGTGATACTAGGTTGTGAGACTACCCAACTTATAACAATAAACTAATACTATAATTGTCTTAAGGATACCATAGAAGCTCCTGTTAAGGTCTACGAGGAGGGGTCTTGGTACTTATTAGGGTATCCTCTTATATTACATAGGTCATGGTCGTCTTAAGTCTTAGTCATAGCGCTTATAGAGCAAGTGTCAACAGTAAGAATGGAAAGTTACTGGCCTTCAAGTAGAAAGGGGATATAACTCGTATCGAGGTGGGGGTACATGCTACGCAATTTAAAACTAAGGAATAATCACCCGGTCACAATCTACAAGAATAACTTAAACCATCAAGTTCTAACTACTAAGCACACAATTTCAAAATTTAATATTAACAACTATAATCCTAGCAACTATATGTCCTTAACACATAATAAAATTACCTGGCCTACAATCAGAAGTGTCAGATGGCACGAGTTGAAAGATGAAGAGAAGAAAACATAATTAGTCGTCGCACGATTAGCGAACGTTAAGGTCGCAGAGGAACAATATATAAAATTAAAATAGAGAGGCTATTACTAATGTCATGGTTTTATAAGGGGGAGTGGTATGCTAGTTGCTATGTTCGAGGAATGATCAAGGAAAAAGTGTTGATTACATTCCTCTAGGCTTCCTAAGGTGTTGTCTACTAATAATAAGAAAATGATCTAAGTTTATTGTTCTCCAATACTATCTAACTATGAAGGTTAGGTTCAGTCCTAATTTTTAATTTTTGTTTTCATTGGTTCCTCAATACTAGGGTCAAACATTATGGTAAAACTTCTAACTAACTTTAGTAGTGTCTATACTACTCTCAAGTCTTCATAATACATCAAGGGGTAATGGTAAACCAATCTATAGATAAGGAATTCTAGGGTTCACTAGATATTCTAAATTTAGTGGTGTATCAACACTCTAGTTGTACTCTTAATAGGAAGGTTAATCTACTTATCATCTAACGACATAGACTTCTATATTCTAGGAGGGGGCTATCCTCAAGAAATTATCAGGAAAGTACAGGAATAAAGCAGGATACAATTATTCAAATAGAATGGATTGGAAGGAGAGCGAATCATAGTCAATTGTGGATGAGATCCTATACTCTATTCCTAGGTGCAGGCTTGTTCGGCATAGTAACATAACCGAGACAATATACTCTCGACCTGCATGGGCCACCACTAAAAATATGTCACGCCCCAGTCCTAAAAATACGTAGGACTAGGACACGTAAGCATGCCAACCGTATGAATATGGCACTCCAATATATGGAAACCATAACACACGTACGATGTAATATGAATAACAATTCACCAGTGGTATAAACCATCATAAATCACAGGATATAATCTAATCTAATCCACAGAAAATCAAATATAATGAATAACCAATATCTATAACCAGATCCCAAAATAAAGTATCTAAAGATGACAGTCGGATGGAAACAAATCTACTGCCGAACTAGAATGAAGAATAAATAAGAAAAATACAATATAAATACAACCTCTAACAATCACGAGGCTCGAAGAGAAGACCTCTCGCAATATAAGCAGCCAGTCCGGATTTGCGCTCCTGAAATACTCATGAACAATACACCTGGAAAGGGACCAGGTCCTCAGAGGGACATAACAAGATACATAAAAATATGCCATAAAGTAAATACTATAAAAACATAAGGGTGACCTAACCAGTTAAGTAAAATGCACTTTGAAGACAACCTTGGTACGCATGGGTAGGTGAAAAGTATAAAGCGTAGCGTCAAGCCAGAGGCTATGTATCTGGCATTAGCTGTAAACTGGATGCCAGATGTATATGCTGATTACATCACCGATCATAATAGCGCACAGCTAGTAACCTCTGCCGGATGTACCGACAATCATATACTCCCATAACCGGGCAACACTGATCCCATACCCGGGCACACTGAGGCTCACAGCCCCGCAGTTTACTCTGAAACTATGACAACCAAATTGTCTGTCCCATACGCCTACTAATTGTCTTCCCCGCCCAATGTCAATGTACCAGTCGCGAACACGACGTGGACATCTCATACTATAATACAAGTCTCTAAAGAAATAAACAACTAAGCTAAATACCGTCACACGTACTGCTCATACCGTTGGCCAGTCGAGAATGAGGCACGCGTCCCTACATGAACTCACTCTATGACGTGTAATAATACGTTTCAAGGCCTGGGGAGTCATACCAATAACTACATAGTCTCAGTGTCTTAACTTAGGTATATAGCATACCCTAGCACAAAGGCCCAACCCTATAATTAAATGTGGACAAGGGTTAAACCATCACACTATGATAATCCATCTCCTTAGGTGACTAACCGAATAATACAATCACAACCAAGTCTATTTTCTTATATCGGCCAATCACTTGTATGGCTTACTATTTGTGGAGTCTGAGGTTATCTCAAAAATAATGCATAATAGGTATCCTCAGATTATGCCATTTTTGAATATGAGTTAACGCGGCCAAATAAGGAATATACAGGCACTTCATGATGCACCAGTTCCTTGTAGGGCCACTGCGCTAAAATTTGGTATTAGTGGTTCTAGTGCTCCTATAGGAAGATAATGACTTGGCATTATTTATAATAGATCACATACTGTACCCCACTAAAGGGATGATATATAGTATTTGTGGTGGCCATCCCACACCGCACTTGTAATAAATCTCTGTAGGAAGGTTCGTTGGCATGATCTCGGGATATCATTCCCTCTAAATGTTACTACCAGTTTTAGTTACTTAATTAACCCTATATTGTGTTTAAAATCTCAAGGCGTGCTCACATGAGAATTTTCCTTAAGATACCGTACAAAGTACGGACACGCTAGATACGAATCCATGGAAGTTCAATTTCGATTCACCCAAGCGTGTATACAACATTCAACTAGTAAATATCCTAGCCACGCATTAGTAGTTGACTCGCATATCATGCTCGTGCTGGGGAAAATAATATATATATCTATAATATTACGCATTCAGGAATTTAGCGGTATTTTCGATGCACAATCCAAATATAAATCATTTAATACGTGACATGGTGTGTCGTAACTCGGCGCACATCTGATTATATATAATTCCATTTAATAATTTGTATCAACACAGATATAGTATTCAAGTCCAATTACCAATTATACATTGGGTAACATGAATCAAGATCATATTGTAACACGAATCTTATGTCATGCACATAGCCGGTTAGTCACTATCCACTCAGTCTAGTTCATACTGAAATCCCAGTTCAACTCTTGCCATTTTTATAGCCAATCTTAGCTCATGAACATGTCTGACACGAGTTCTTATTACTAAATCCATTCTTCCATAGATTCATAACACAAGCATTAATCCAATTAAAAATCATAAAAGAATAATAAAAATATTGAATCAAAACAATCAAGGACGCATGGGTCTATAGGCTGCATAAGAAGTCTGGGCCGTATATGTCTTTAGGCCGCATAAGAAGTCCAGGCAACATATCTCTAGGCCACATATGAAGTCTCTAGGCGCATGCTCAGGGTTAAAGTCTACTCCTTGGGACAAATATTGAAGTGACGGGCAATAAATAAAGTGTCAGTGAAGTGACATAAAGTGATTGATGTGACTGATATGACATGCAATAAAGTATATCAGAGAGAAAGGACAAAATCACAGAATCATGTGTCCAAGGTAGGTGGTCACATACACTGCTTGCTGCATAAGTCACTCGGCCGCATATTGTTCTTTGGACTTAGCGAATTTCTCATTCGTCTAGCGAAGAAAACATAAGGAGTCCTGTTACTTAGCTCTAGAATACTTTGTGTAATGGTCAGTCATGCATCCAACAAGATGGACGCATACAGGTTGGTTATTTGGCAAAGAGTCCAGGCCGCATAAGGATCATGCCGCATGGAAGTCTCGGTCGCATATTATGCTGGCCGCATGAGAACTTCCTTTTCTCCAAACAACAAGTTCAGGGAAGGCAAAAAAACTCCAAAAACCTAAAAATTATTTTCCTTATAAAAACTTCATTTTTACTCCGAATCAAGTGAACCAAATGCCAAAACGCTCGAAATAAAGTGCTCCATCAACCCCAAAAACTAAATTTCTAAAATACCATATTTTAGTAGATCAAACCATAAAAAAAACATGGAACCCGTAAAAAACCTAAACTTTAAATATAGATCTATTATATCCATCCATCTAAACGGAAAACTCGAAGTATTAAAAGTGAGAGATGTACTTGCCTAAGACTTGGAGGGAGAAAACATAAGTGAGAGAAAAAAATAAAGTAATAAAGAGAGAGAAGGTGAGGTTTGGTTTATATACATGGAGGTTTGAGGTTTAGACCATGGTGAACTGATGATTTATCCAACCAAAAAAATAAACCCTGAACAAAAATAAACCAAATAATGGGTCTAGTCTCATGCAATATACTAAACATGCAAGCAGGAAAAATAATACGCTCCAAATACGTATATTTGGGAATGGGGAGTGACAGCCCCTTGGTCCCGGATTGTCAACCGAGTAAAGGAGCTGTTATAGTGCTCGATCTCTACCGTCACACTTGTCCAGATTCTTTTTTATTGTACTTAGATTCTTCTATATTAGAGATTTATTTGTACTATTTGTCAATTCCTAATCAATACAAAAGTTTGTTTAACTTTTCCCATATTCTTTGTGCAATATCGACGGTCAACATTATATCAAAAGTCTGGTAGTCGTACCCCTCTACCAGTTGCATAATCTCCAGGTGAAGTCCCTGCTGGAACCTTATCGCCCTTTTTAGCTCCTTAGCCACCATGGTTAGAGCAAACCTGCTCAGCCTACAGAACTTAGCTGCGTATCCGTCCACGGTCCTACCGGCCTGCTTAAGATTGATAAACCTCTATTGTAGTTTATACTGCTCTACAACTCCAAAGTACTTGGCCCTGAACCTGCTCCTCAAGTTGTCTTAAGAGATATGATGCCTCAAGCTAACCTCCATATATGCCTACAAATCACACGCAAGATCTTTAAGCTACGATTGGACTTGATCAATCTATTCCTCAGCCGGAACCTTCGCTGCTACTAGAATGGTCTTGATCTCTTGGAGCCAAGCATCCACCGTGATAGAATCTTTTGTGCCGTCAAAATAAGTCGGGTTAAGCCAGCAAAACCTAACTGACGTGCCCGAATCGGTCCTTCCGCTCCTTTCCATGGTTGTTTGCAAACCTTGGTTTAATTTTATGACCCACACTCGATATAAGGGTACGAGTATGTGGGTAAGTCCAGCCTATGCCGCATCATCAGCGGTAGAACTCTGTCTAGGTCAATAATACTATCTTCACACAATAAATATAAAGTCCCTGTCATGCTAACTCAACTCCAAATAGAGAACAATATGATAATATGGTAATGGTAAATAATACTCAATCACAATATCAAACTAGATGATGATAAGGCACGATATGGAATAAAAGGAAAGAGAATAAAGTCACAAATACATCACAAGTCCAAGTCTAATCTCAACACAAGACATCAATAATAATACAATACTAAAGTCTAACTGACATTTACAATCTCAAGAATAAACTAACTATGCCTCATCAATTGCTAGTGCTAACTCAACATGCTCTACGGGTGATAACTCGACTGGCTCGCCATTATGTGGTCCGTAGTGTATAGGACAACAGTCCTCTAATGAATTATCTGAAAAATATATCCATTCAGTATTGCAGCAAATTATAACCCAAATAGCAGTTCTAATAATTAACATAAACTATAAAACAGTATAAATCAATGAACATAAATGATGGAGTAACTGAACTAGCATATATCACGAGAAAGATTATCATGATAAATAATGGCAAGAACTGATAATAATATGGTGAGAAAAAATAATGTGATGAACTGGAATAGAGTAAACAATATATATAAAGTGTCTTAAAATATTAGTAAGATGATGTGATCGGCTTGGGCCTAACACAGGCTATATATAAAAGGTGAGCTAGCATGATCACGCGTTAGTGACATGATCTGCTAACTATCACGGGCTATACTAAACCATAGGCTATAAGGTATGATCACATATCCACTAATACTTTTCTAACACCCGACTAGTACACAAATCCAAATCACGACACGTTATAACACGTATATCATACTCACAGTCTATAATATTATGCACTATGATTAGGGTCTAAATAATCACTAAGATACCACGGTTATCATTGAGTAATAATAAAGTATGACATGACGATCACCGTGTAACCAAAATAATAACATCTAATGATCAAGATCCACGTATACCAATCCGTGAAACCATCATGTCAAGAATCAAATATATCAATACTAAATACATGAAATATAGAGGCTATCAAATAAGAAAACTATCAGAGAATGTACTCACCTGTAGTCTTGAGCCAATGGTATATCTCGGTATCCGAGCTGGTGTCACGCACAATTAAATATGAACATCATGTTACTTAGTGTAATGAAGTGAGAAATGAGGCAAAATGCACTAAAGATGATTTTCTAGGTCCATAGTATGTCTCAGTAGTCAAGGTATGTCAAGGTTGACTTTTGGGTCAAACTTGGTTAACTCTAGGTCTACACTAAAGTATTAGACTCCTATGAGCTACTAACTAGCTAACACTAATTTATAATAGTTATACTAGGTCATCTGACTATATAACTTATAACATTTATATAATTATACGATATGTATATCACTATAGAATTGTATACTATGTATAACATTCCTCACTAAATAACTAATACCTTAGCTAGCTCTATACCTTGGTGTCTTACTAGAATGTCACTTGATACCTTACCCATCATATACCTGTACATCTAAGACCAATTTTAATATGCATAATTGTACTAACCTGTATCCAGAATTCTCTTTTACTGATAATCCCAAGTGCAAAAGACTGTACTACAGTGCATTAATGCACTGCTACCTGATGCATTAACCCGACCCCTTCAACCTTAACCTGAGCCTCATGATCTTACTTGTTGCTTGGAGCAACAGGTACTGCCAGACTTGATCTCCCCTCTTCCCCTAATATCTGATACAATACAATGCTCACCAATACATGCTATACTACCCAAACCCATTATTGAACAAACAATTTTCCTATTCTCCAATCGTATAATGAACCTTTACCTCACTACCTAAATATCACTTAACACTCCCCAACACATTACCCACACTATAGTAACATACATATCTCCTTGATACATGATACCACTAACCCCTATTTTACTTGAGATACCTCACTAGCATTTAAACACCCACACTGATACACACTTGTGTATCATACACCCATACTAAGGATACCCCTCCACTGAAAATATGCCTGAAACTTAAACTTGCAATCTCAGGTATTCCTTTTCCTTTCATGCTTGATTGCACGCCACTGCAGTGCAACACTAAACTTGCAACCCACTCCTCACTGTTGTTGTACTCTTTAGTCACTCAAGCACTGCTCAGATCAGTGCATACAGTGCACTGATTCTCTCCTTCCTCCACTGCTTATATTGCTTTATTTGGTTACAAATAAACTGGCTGTTGTCTTTTATACTCAACATCAAATACTTTAGCACAGAGCTCAGTTTCTTGGGTGGCACACTGCCTCCAATCCTCCCTTAATTATAAGGTATGCACAGCATCACACACACTCACTCAAAGTCTCATAAGTGAGTACCCTCTCCTGCACACATAATATCAGCAATGGTTACACTACACTATACTTCATAATATATTCTCACTGTCATCAAAAAGTACACACACTACACACTTCACAACATAGTTCTCTCACTGCATCCACACACAGACACACATCAACATTACACAAGTATATATATATATATATATATATATATATATATATACACACACACACACACACACATATAGTAATCTACTATGAGTACATATACTTATATGGGGGAAATTGAAATTAATATTAAAATAGACCAATCGATATTTCAATAAATACTTAACATGCTATATGTGATACTCTAAGATACAGACCCATGTGACACACTAAAACTCATTATCTCTATGATTAACAATCCTACACATCAATACACCAAATCCCAACTAATACAACTTGTTAAAATAGCATGAGTCTACAAAAACTAAGAAAGTATAAATGATAGAAAGCATATACATATATACGGAAGGATAATACATGTAAGGGAATGATGTCATGGCCCGCACCCAGTGTAGGGATGCAAGTCGGGAACAACACCCAGCCTACGTCGCATCATCGGCGGTAGAACGCTGTCTTGGTCAATTATACTATCTAAATATCTCACAATAATATAAATTCTGCCAATAATATCTCAACGCAAAACTCAATCACATTCTAAAGCACCAGAAGATATCAAGGAAATCTAACATAACTATCCATATAATATATAACAACACCAAAAGAACAATAAACAAACTCCCAAATATGAGCCAGAAACAAATCCGTTACCAAAGTGCTAAAGAAACTTAACTATGAAAACTAGTGATCCGAATAAACCTCCCGACAGTCACTCCAGAACTAGTGGGTCCAAGTCTGCACCATCTATAAGTCGAAGTCCAAAGTATGTCGGACACCAATCTCTCGGATCCTCTGAAAAATATTTTTTAGTCAGGAATGGAGCGAAGTACATCTCTAACAGCAGTTCTAAATCAATAATATAAACTATATAGCAGTAAATAGATATGAATATACAAGATGCCATATACATGTACAAGAGATATGCAATAAAGGCAATACTGGAAATAAATATAAGAATGAACAATATGGCAATAAACAAGAATACTAATGACTAAGTGAGTGAGTACCAACTTTAACATGTGATCGACTTGGGAACTTGCACAAGAGTAAATGGCCTGGTTAATCATACGTGCGGTGTATAATCAACACTCATAAGGAACAAGACTTGCAAAAGGAGGGTATGATCACATATCTATACTACTCCCCAACCCCAACTGGTATAGTGGATCTAACCATGGTACGCTATGGCACGGGATTCCCTAAGAAGACAGTGACTCTTCCCGAGAATCAATGTCTGTATATGCACAAGATAATCAATAAAACAAGACTTGCACAAGATACACCATATACAAGGAATAACATCGCATTACGAGATTCGGATATACCAATCTGTGTAACCATCGTGTCAAGAAATATGGATATCTATACTAGATGCAATGAACATAGAGGATATCATAAATGAGAAACTATTAGAGAATGTACTCGCATACAGTTTAGAGCAATGAATGTCAAACTTTGTCCGAATTGGTGTCGCACAGACCAATATTTGGAATATTGCATTAATACAAGATTTTGGAATGAAAATAAGTTAAACTAGTCAACTTCTAGGTCATAAAGCCATTTCTATGTCAAAATGTCAAACTAGGTCAACTCTAAGTCAAATCGGTCAAACTACCTATTTCTAGGTTGCATAAGTCTATCTCAATGGTATTGGGTTCATACACTATAAATCTAGGTCATACAAGGTAAATCTTATGATACTAGGATACCGTATCTCAGGATACGCAAATAATAGATAAATATCACATATCTATAATAAAGTAATATTAAATATATAAATCCTAATTACACATGCTAAATGGATAACTTGGTTTCAAACCAACTTTGTATCACAACACTAAACCTTAATCTTGATACCCAAACCCAATACCTTGGGTATCCTCAATACCTTGGCATTTACCTTGGTATCTCAATATAATGTTTCTAACTACTATATATATATATCACTACATATATCTAACTAACTACTAACCATAACATATCAAATACCTTAACTACTCAAACTAATGACTAATATATATATCAACCTAATACAACTACTAACTAATCACTAACTACTAATACATATATATATGTACACATATATAATATATAACTAGAGATACTAGTGTGTGTGTGTGTATATATATATATATATATATATATATATATATATATATATATATATATATATATATATATATATATATATAAATATTTACTAGATAAATATTAAGCTACTCTTAAATATTAGCTAACTACTACAAACCAACTAACTTATAACTACTAAAATATAGTATACTAATACATAAATACCAATTAGGAATATATATACATATATATATTAATACCATATATATATATATATATATTATATAATATATACTATATATATATAACGGCATATATGTCTCTAAAAGCCCCTGTTGTCCGTCGCTGAAACTACAGCTACTGTTGTTACTGCTGCTATAGCGACGGTTTTCTGCTGCTGTTGCTAATGTTGCTGCTGCTATCGCAAAAACTGCTACCATTGGTAATGCGTTGTTACTGCTGTTGCTATTGCTACTGCTGCCGTTGCTATTTGCTGGTGCTGTTGTCACTAATTTTGCTGTTGTTGCTGTTGTTCTGTTGCTACGCTGCTGCTGTTGCTAAAGGTTGTCGCTAATGCTGCTGATGTCCTCTCTCACTCTCTTATATATTATCACATATACAAATATATATATTAATATATATATATATATACTTAGCTACATATATTTATATACATATACATGCTCATCTATATATATGTATATACATCTTTTCAATAATAATACATATAGTATAACATACACATATTATATAGTAATATATATATACATATCCATAATATCACTAATACGTACACACACATATATATGTAATCACACAAATATATATGTATATATAACATAACATATAAGTATATATATATACCAACATATATATATACACATAACATATACATATATATACACTACTATATTTATATACTACTATAATTAATAATTGTTATATATGTAGGAGAATAGCTACATATATTTATATATAAACATAAGTAAGATAGATATATGATACACTAACACATAAATATATATATACATAAAATATATATATATATATACACTCATAATTATATATCACCATGACTAAGAATATTTTAGAATTAGATCTAGAAATAAATGCACAATATTTGGAGCGTATCACACTGTATCCCACAAGATTTAGGATACGCTTGTGACACGAGTCCACCAAACATCCAAACGTACCCCGAAGGACACGAGCAAGTCTAATATATTATATATGAACAATACGAAGAGTCAAACACAAATCTACGTATCCGTGTCAAAATGTGACATGCACAAAGTCCCGTGTCAGAGGGAAAACCCCCAAATCAACATGTATCACCAAATTATTAGGATACGACCTACACGTATCCAATTATGGACACGACACTAGCACAAACACACAAGCACTTGTTAAATTGATCTATAGGACCAATTGACACACATAACAAATGTCAATCTCGGAATTTCCCCAAAATTGACACAAAAAGTACCATAACTTTCTCAATAGGCCTTCTATAAACTCAAAACCAAATCCTATGGTTAGCCTATGCATATGGGTTGATTTTTCATGGTTAATTCTCATATTTAGAACCTAAATTAACGATAAAAACTAAATTTTACCTATTGGGAGATGGATTCCCAATGAAACCTCCAAAATTGATAAAATTTGCCTTCAACTTGTAGATCCTTGCTCCTCTTTGTAGATCTATGCTTCCACCTTGTAGATCATGTTCTAATAGTCTCTAATAATGATTTGGGAAGGAATTGGGTGCAAATTTGGTAGGGATTTGGTGGAATTTATTTGAGGGAAATTTTAGATCTAGATTTGGAATAAAAAATGAAGAGAGGGAAAGGTTTCATCCCCTTTATATAGGCCTCACATGCCCCCTCCCTCAAGCTATTACATAAAGTCAAAAATACCCCTTGGGGCCTCTCATGAAGAAATTAATTAAGGTAGTAAACTTCTAGTCTAATGTGTTTAACTTAATTAATCATCCTCCTAATAATTGGGCTCAATTCTAACTAGAATTAAATGTTGTTCCATGAGTCTGAACTAAACTAGTTAGGTCCACTAACACAAATCCAAAAATAAATCTAATATGCTAACCATAAATAAATAATACAGTAAATAAATATTTAACATGCACAATATTTAATTAATTACCAAATGACTAAAATATCTATTCCTAGAAAATGTGCTAGTGACAAATCTACCCCCGTTAGAAGAATTTTGTCCTCGAAATTAAAATTCTCACCCCTCTCTCTTAGGCCAGTCATATCCTATTCATATAAATTTTTACTATGGCCAAACCCCAATCAATCACAGTCTAAAATAGTATATATCCTATAACACACAATCCTACAATTCTACTGAAAGAGAAATCATACTTGGATATAGTCTCTCATTATCATAAAATCAGTCTCTGCCCTGCTGGGGTGTATCCCTTTACTGGTACAAGATAATCTGCTATGCCATTTGTGGCCTATTCCCTCACACACTAAGCATCCATTAATTATCAACCTAGTCAAGATATTCTTAATATTGATGGTTACCAAATACTAGTGATATACTCTAATTCTAGGTCTTGGACATACTTCACTCACTGGCACTTGCTATTTAGGAAAAATACTATACAAAACAATGCTAAGATACTACCTCATTTATCTGTTTTAAATTCTTGTAATCACCTAAATTTCTCAACTATTTTCTTGCAAGGAACACTTGAATACTTTTTCAATCATACATTTTATTAGTACACCATCGTCCAACTTTAATACTTCCAATAGGATGCCTTACTTAAATCTTGTTATTGTCTACACAAGGCACCAGTTCTCATATGTAGTTTTAGATGACATCCTTATACCAAGTTACTCATGTCTCTCCTCTATATTATTATATTAGTTACTGAAATACTTGTGCCTAAACTTTCATAATACTTGAGGTACTCCGTCTCTTGTTACTAGGGTATCTCTTTCTATCTGATACTTGGTGCAACTCATCCTCTAACATTTGTTAATCATCTTAAGGTTCTCATATGTACATTAGTATCACAATACATACACAATTATCTTCTACTTATTACAACACCATGATATCTCACTGGTATCCTTATGCCCCTCGGATTATTCTCTGATACATACAACCTCTATAATAAAATTTAGCATAGTACTATACTTACTTATATATATATATATATATATATATATATATATATATATATATTGTCTCTCTCCTCTACTGCTTGGCACTTGTACTATTACTCCCAAATATTTTTTTATCAATATTAACTGATATCCCAATCCAAGATCATCACACAAGGTACTTACTGTTACTAACACATTACTCAACTAATCCTTGATATAGAAACACTAGCACTCTTGATATAGTAACACTAGCTTTCTAACTACATATCATATTTTCTTAATATTCTTGGACACTAGCTTCATCATTAGATCACCTCATCATACTCACTAGAAATCATGATCACTTGCATCCAATGCACTAGTTATTAACTTCTATAATACACATGTTTTACTTCACTCGCATAGGCAGACATATGGTTCCATATCTCTATTGATGTATATGTATCTCTCTTCAAACCTTTTACAGACGGATACACTAATCAGTGATACACTACATATCTTCCATGACCAATCTTGATATTTTTTAACCCATGACATAATATTAACACTCCAGCTTCTACTTTTTGATACTCATGAACTTCCATACTGACACCTATCCCCCAGTGTGCATCCTGCACACAATTTCTAGACATTCTTCCACCTATTGCTTCCAATACACCACTAGCCTCAATATCAGGTGATATACCCATCACTAGTCATATACTAGTACCCTCCTATCTACTCACATCAACGCTCTACTTTTACCTGTAACACAAGTCTTACTACTTGAACACAATATATTCTGATTCCCTCACACTCTCCTATACATTTATGGGTACCATTGTACTATGGCATACTCACTAATACCCTTTATGCATATATATTTTTTTACTCTTGACACACCCAAGTATCGACCACCAATTGTATATCATGCTCCATTGATTTCCAACACAATTTCCTTGATACTTAATTGTTTACATGGCTCACCCAACTACATGACTATCTAGAGTAAGCATGCTAATACTGATACTAACTCATGGAGCTACTCTCTACTCCCCCTTCTACCTATAGTACCCATACTATCTATAATAATACATATCATAGGACTATTGCTACAAGATACTGTGCTATGGATTATCTCTAGATTGATGCCTATTGCTCACATGCCCAACCAAGAACCACTTATAGACTCACAAGCCACACTCCCAACAGTCAATACTGATACTCAAGACACATACATAATTGCAATTTACCAATTATCACACTAACAATGACTCTAATGGAAAGAAGCTCTATAAGGAACTGGACTAGAGAACTGAAGGTATCTCTACTGCTAAGCTAAGGAACAATGGAACAAAGTTCTAAAATAACAGAAGTAAAAAAGTATTGAGATGATACTTTAAGAACCAATTTAAGATACAATCTGATAATTATACATGTCAGTCCGAAATTATAACACTCAGAATCCTGGCCACGCTAGTAAGCATAGCTGCAATAAACGATAGATTCCATAACTAGGGTATGCAACTCTATAATCATGTCATCTAGAATCCTCACCACGCCAACTGGTATAGCTGCGAGAAACTCTAAATTTCATAACTAAGATATGTACATCCGAAGTCAGGTCCCTATATTTCTGCTACGCCAGCTAATATGGCTACGATAAACTATATGCTCCATAACCAAAGAAGATGTTTTACCTTTCTCACTGTCCTCATCAACATATGTCATCAGATGATACCGGAATTTAGTCCACAAAATTTCTTTCGATATGAAATCAAACTCAACAATGATACCAATAATTTAAATCAACCGATCACCAAGAATTAAATTCAACAATCGATTACCAAGAATCAAATTCAACAACAACAAGTAAGAGCGGACGGAAACAAGGAAAAAGATTTGAAATGGGAATTGTAATAAGATTCTCAAGGGTTGTCCCAGGAATTTTTCAAGAAATTTGTGATTGTGTATCCTCTCATCCTAATATCTTATATCCTATAGCCTATATCCTATATCCTATCGCAGGCTCGCAGTCGTACAACTAATTCGTCGCACTACTACGACATCGCATGACTTGTGAAGCCTGACCTGCATTGGCCACTACTATAAACGTGTCATGACCCGCACCCAGTATAGGGATGCAAGTTGGAAACAACGCCCAGCCTACGCCACAGCATCGATAGTAGAATGCTATCTTGTTCAACTATACTATCTAAATATCTCACAATAATATAAATTTTGTCGACAATATCTCAACACAAAATTCAATCACATTCTAAAGCACGAGAAGATATCAAGAAAATCTAACATAACTATCCATATAATATATAAAAACACCAAAAGAACAATAAACAAACTCTCAAATATGAGTCAAAAACAAATATGGTACCAAAGTACTAAAGAAACTTAACTATGAAAACTAGTGATCCGGATAAACCTCCCGGCAATCACTCCAGAACTAGTGGGTCCAAGTCTGCACCATCTATAAGTCGAAGTCCAAAGTATGTCGGACATCAATCTCTCGGATCCTCTAAAAAATATTTTTCAGTCAGGAATGGAGCGAAGTACATCTCTAACAGCAGTTCTAAATCAATGATATAAATTATGTAGCGGTAAATAGATGTGAATATATAAGATGCCATATGCATATACAAGAGATACACTATAAAGGCAATACTGAAAATAAATACAAGAATGAACAATATGGCAATGAACAAGAATACTAATGACTAAGTGAGTGAGTACCAGCTTTAACATGTGATCAACTTAGAAACTTGCAAAAGAGTAAATGGTTTAGTTAATCATAAGTGCGGTGTATGATCAACACTCACAAGGAACAAGACTTGTACAAGGAGGGTATGATCATATATCTACACTACATACTCCCCAACCCTGACTGGTATAATGGATCCAACCATGGTACGCTATGGCACGGGATTCCCCAAGAAGATAGTGACTCTTTCCGAGAATTAGTGTCTGTACATGCACAAGATAATCAATGAAACAAGACTTGCATAAGATACACCATATACAAGGAATAATATCACATGTTGAGATCCGGATATACCAATCCGTGTAACCATCGTGTCAAGAAATATGGATATCTACACAAGATACAATGAACATAAAGGATATCATAAATGAGAAACTATTAGAGAATGTACTCGCCTGCTGTCCAGAGCAATGAATGTCAAACTGTATCCGAACTGGTGTCACACTGACCTATATATGAAATATTGCATTAATACAAGGTTCTGGAATAAAAATAAGTTAAACTAGTCAACTTCTAGGTCATAAAGCCATTTCTAAGTCAAAAGTCAAAATAGGTCAACTCTAAGTCAACCGGTCAAACTACCTATTTCTAGGTTGTATGAGTCTATCTCAATGATATTGGGTTCATACACTATGAATCTAGGTCATACAAGTAAATCTTATGATACTAGGATACCGTATCTCATGATACGCAAACAATAGATAAATATCACATATCTATAATAAAGCAATATTAAATATATAAATCCTAATTACACATGCTAAATGAATACCTTGGTTTCGAACTAACTTGGTATCGCAACACTAAACCTCTATCTTGATACCCAAACCCAATACCTTGGGTATTTACCTTGGTATCTCAAGGTAATGTCACTCTAGTATATATATTAACTACCCAACTATATACCTATTTTAGTCACCTTAGTATTAATCCATAATTAGTTTACATCTATCCTATTACTATGCCAATACCTACTACTAATACCTTGGTACATCTAAAGGTAATCCAAAATGCTAATATATAACTAATACATATATATAAACCCAACTAATACTAAATATAACCAATACTATACTGTATGTATATCCATTCATAGGGACTAAATATAATATAATGTTTCTAACTACTATATATATATATATATATATATATATATATATATATATCACTACATATATCTAACTAACTACTAACCATAACATATCAAATACCTTAACTACTCAAACTAATGACTAATATATATATCAACCTAATACAACTACTAACTAATCACTAACTACTAATACATATATATATGTACACATATATAATACTTAACTAGAGATACTAGTACATATATATATATATATTTATATATATATATATATATATATAAATAATTAACTAGATAAATATTAAGCTACTCATAAATATTAGCTAACTATAGCTAACTGCTACTAACCAACTAACTAACTTACAACTACTAAAATATAGTATACTAATACATCAATACCAATTAGGAATATATACACATATATATTAATACCATATATATATATATATATATATATATATATATATATATATATATATATATATATATATATATGATCGCATATCTGTCACTAAAAGTCCCTACTGCCCGTCGCTGAAACTGCTGCTACTGCTGCTGTTACTGCTGCTATAGCGACAGTTTTCTGCTGTTGTTGCTAATGCTGCTGTTGTCGCAGAAACTGCTGCCATTGCTAATGCGATGTTGTTGCTATTGCTGCTGCTGCTGCTGCCGTTGCTATTTGCTGCTGCTGCTGTCACTAATTTCGCTGCTACTGCTGTTGTGCTGTTGCTACGCTGCTGTTGTTGCTAAATGTTGTCGCTAATGTTGTTGCTGTCCTCTCTCACTCTCTTATATATAAACACATATACAAATATATATATTAATATCTATATATACTTAGCTACATATATTTATATACATATACATTCTCATCTATATATATGTATATACATCTTTTCAGTAATAATACATATAGTATAACATACACATATTATATAGTAACATATATATACATATCCATAATATCACTAATACGTACATATATATATATATATATATATATATATATATATATATATATATATATATATATATATATATAATCACACAAATATATATATATATATATATATATATATATATATAACATAACATGTAAGTATATATATATAACAACATATATATATACACATAACATATATATATATACACTACTATATTTATATACTACTTTAATTAATAACTATTATATATGTAGGAGAATATCTACATACATTTATATATACACATAGGTAAGATAGATATATGATACACTAACACATAAATACATATATTCATAAAATATATATAAATATATATATATATATATATATATATATATATATATATATATATATATATATATACACTTATAATTACATATCACCAAGACTAAGAACAATTTAGAATTAGATCTAGAAATAAATGCACAACACTTGGAGCGTATCATACCGTATCCTACTAGATCTAGGATACGGTTGCGACACGAGTCCACTAAACATCCAAACGTACCACGAAGGACACGAGCAAGTCTAATATATTATTTATGAACAATATGAAGAGTCAAACACAAATCTACGTGTCCATGTCAAAATATGACATGCACAAAGTTCCGTGTCGGAGGAAAAACCCCCAAATCAACATGTATCACCAAATTACTGCGATACAACCTATACGAACCCAATTATTGACATGACACTAGCCCCAAATACACAAGCACATGCCAAATTGATCTATAGGACCAATTGACAAACACAACAAATGTTAATCTCGGTATTCTCTCAAAATTGACACAAAAAGCACCATAACTTTCTCAATAGGACTCCTATGAACTCAAAACTAAATCCTTTGGGTAGCCTATGCATATGGGTTAATTTCTCATGGTTAATTCTCAAATTTAGAACCTAAATTAAGGAAAAAACTAAATTGTATCTATTGGGAGATCGATTTCAAATAAAACCTCCAAAATTAGTAAAATTTGCCTTCAACTTGTAGATCCTTGCTCCTCTTTGTAGATCCATGCTTCCTCCTTATAGATCCTTGCTCTAATAGTCTCTAATGATGATTTGGGAAGGAATTGCGTGGAAATTTGGTAGGAATTTGGTTGAGAAAAATTCTAGATCTAGATTTGGAATGAAAAATGAAGAGAGAGAGTTTTTATCCCCTTTATATAGGCCTCACTTTCTTCCTCCCTCGAGCTACTATATAAAGTCTAAAATACCCCTTGGGGCCTCTCACGAAGAAATTAATTAAGGAGAGAAGCTTCTAGTCTAATGGGTTTAACTTAATTAATCATCCTCCTAATAATTGGGCTTTTAATTATTGTGCTCAATTCTAACTAGAATTAAATGTTGGTCCATGAGCCTAAACTAAACTAGTTAGGTCACTAATATAAGTCTAAAAATAAATCTAACATGCTAACCATAAATAAATAATACAATAAATAAATATTTAACATGCACAATATTTAATTAATTACCAAATAACTAAAATATACTTTTCTACAAAATATAGTAGTGACAAATGAGCACTCATCAACCATCCAGCTAAAGATATATGTCCAACTCAGCTAACCTGGCAGGGAACCAGGTCCTTAGTGGGATGTAATAATATACAAATGATACATGCCAAAATATAAATAATGTGCAAATAAATAGGGTAACCTAACCATCTATGTGAATGCAATTTAATGACAACCTTGGTACGTATGGGTAGGCGTAGGCATAGACAACTGCTATAATGTTTCGTCGAACGCGGTTTCTGCTAAATAAACAGCAACGCTCCGAAGAACGCTGGTAGTCTGAATATATATATATATATATATATATATATATATATATATATATATATATATATATAAGCATAACTCCCCATCGGAAGTGACTCCAAGATGCAATGGAAAGAACTTGCTCTGGCATCCAATTCTGAACAACCCCAAGAGCCTATATATATATATATATATATATATATATATATATATATATCATATTAGTCACTATGACACGGTCACTAAGCATGTACAAGAGTACAACTATTATACGTCATAAATCATTAGACAATTAGGGTCTAAATTAATCAAGGGTAGAACTTACACAATGTCATCAGTTATTTAGAGTCTAAATTAATTAGGGGTTCTAACTAAGTAGGTTGGCCAAGGTTCACTAGTCAAGGACCAAAAAAGTGTGTAAACACCTAGTCTACTAGTCACATAACATCATCAAGTCCTCTAAATGTACAAATTCTAATATAAAATAAGCATGGGTATAACTAAGGTTCATGTAGGTACTAGATATTTTAACACTAGGTTTCCATATACAAAATATCATCAACCTTGCTATTCACTAAGTGTCAAACTATGTCAACTAACCTAGGGTTCAATTTGTATATAAAACATAAACATATGAGCATTAACAATAGATCAAGTTAGGGACATCACAAATAATCACATACTCTATTCCTCAAGTATATCCATTCATCCAGCTATTTACAACTCCCGTTGTACTACAAAATGCCTAGTATACATAGACAAGTCAAATTTGAATTTATAATAAGATCATGGCATATACCTCATTCTTAACTAACATTTGTCATGAATCATGTGTGCAAACACTACTACATATAGTTCACAACCCTAGCATGGCATCTTCTATATTCTAACATAGTATTTATTAACAATAAAACTAGCTAGCATAAAACCTAGATAAAGTGCACTACTAGTTGCACAACATTTAATCATGTCTCAACCATGCATTTATTTATATATAATACCCTAAAAATAATATATATATTCTGGAATTTAGTGAAAGTTGGAGTTAAAATTATGTTTTTCAAGTGGTTTCTCAGATTTTAGATCATGACAAAGTGAATAGGACAACAAGTGTATAAATAACATTCAAGTATAGACATGAGAAGTAGTAAGTGTTCTTAGTGTATATCATAAAAAATATGAATAAAAAGTTGGTAAAATTAAATAGGGATGTAAATTACATGTATATAGGGTTGAGTAGTTGGAGTTTGAGCTCCTACCAAAGTAAAATAAGATGGAAAAAGAGGACTGTGCACTGCTTGCACAAATCTGTCCAGATTTGGACACTTTGGCTTGTAGCTGCTGTCCGGGGCTTCAAAATATTTTTTCAAGTGATGTGGGGCTTAGAGAGATTAGAGGAGAGGTATATGATGAGGATAGGGTATATGTCAAAGGGTTTTGGGTACTGAAAGTGGTGGCAACAAGGTGTTAAAGTTGTGCTATTGCTGGCGGGTTCAGCAGGGTGTCTTCGGTTTGTAGTGTGTGTTTGGGGAAGTTGTGGAATGATTTAGCTGCTGATTGGTAAAGGAAACTTGTTAAGGAGGGTTAAGGGAAGGATATTTGGGTTCTGTCGTGGTGGTTTAGAAGCTGTGGATATGGTGGAGTGGCCTGAGAAGTGGTTAGGCTAAATTTGGATTCTGCCTGGACACCTCTAATAGATAGGCTATTTTGTAAAAGTTAGAATAAGTTTTGCTAGAAGGTTTGTGAATAAAAAGTGTTAAGGACAAGGAGATAAATAAGAATACTAAGTTTGAGAGAAATATACTTACTGTGGAAGGAGATATGGCCGGATTGGTAGAGTCTAGCTGAATTAGGATTCAGCTTGGGTAGGGCTGGATAGATGGAGGTGTGGAGGAAAATGGAGAAGGATTTTGGAGATGGTTTGTGAAGAGAAAATATAAGGAAGAGAGTTAGAAAGAAGTTTTGTTCAGGTTTTATCAGGTAATAAAATAAGAAAAAGTTTATGGGTGGCCTGCCATTAGGAAGGGAGGTGAAGGGTTGAGAGGAGAGTAATGGTTGCGGTGGGTTTGTAAGTTATGGAAAATGAAGTGTTAAGGGTATTTGGGGGTTATGAAAGTTGAACAAGTGGGGGAGTTGGCTGCATATTTAGTGTACTTGATCACACTTGAGTCCAACCTATAATGGTTAATAGGTGGGGTGTGAAATTAGGTCAAGTCCAAAGTGTGTATGGCTGAATTAATTTTCTAATGTGTCAAGTATAAGGTTTATAATGGTGTATTATAAAATTTGGTATTTTTTTAGAGTGAAAAATGGTATATAATGTTTTTCATGAACAATGTGAGGGTGTGGGAATGTTTAGGTTGAGTTTGGATAGGTTTAGGCTAGGTCAAACTGGTATCTCAATAGGACTAGAATTTGTACTATATGTGATTTAAAATTGAACTAAAGTATGTAGAAGTCTATTTGGGTGTGACACCAATATCATGGATGCGATAAGTTAAATATAGTGTCATAGTTCTATAGGGGTCTTGAGGAACTGGTCGAAGTTGGGTCTCAAAATTCGATTAGGAAGATTATAAGTTCAAGCTTAGGTATGACTTGTGAAAAATGTTGTACGATTAAATTATAGCACAAGAGAGTATTTTTTTCTGAGTGACACAAAGGTCAAGATTGAAGTTTGGTCTACCTAGATTATGAGTGTGAATTTTGTTGGATAACAAAGGCTAGTGTAGTATTCTAATTATCGATACAACGCTTAGTATAATAAAAATTGAATAAGTGATATTAAACTCAAATTTCTTGTCCTAATCAACTCTAAATCAACCGTAATCTCTCACTAAGCTATGTATACTTAAAATTTAGGCGAGAAAGTTTACAATCTAGCTACCTTAAATTTTTTTTTCCTAAAAATTCAAAATCAACTACCCATTAACGAACTCAATATATCTCTAATTATAAAAACATAACTTGGTACTTATTCATATCCATTCTCTAAATCTTATATTGCCATATACAGAAAGTTTAATCAACTATGGCATTTGGTCCTCAAAATATCTTCTTACCACCATATATTATCTCATCATTGTTATCATGTTAATCATTATCTAGAAAAATTGCCACCTATAGGCCTAGGTTACTCAAGGATGCCGCAACACAATCTCAATTTAAATCTTCCAATATCTATAAAGAAAATAATGTCATACGTTTACTCTCGAAGGAGTGCATTGGTTAGGCACTAAAATCATACAAGTATAAAATCTTCAACGACACCTATGTAGTATCTAAATCCTTTATTCTATATCTAAGACGGTTAATGAATCACCATCTTTCCTAGGTACAACGTCATCAAACTCTAGTATCCTCTTAGCAGCAATAAGTCTAATCTAGCTAGTCAATCATTCCTAGTCTAGAAGCTCAACTCAACGATTACTAGGAGAAATACATATAATAAAATACAACATAAGCCTTTATTCAAATACATAATAAAAATATAAAAATTATACAATAAATATCTATTCAATCATTCTAAATACCCTAGATAAATATATAACCAATAGTAACGAGAATACAATTTCTAAAATCCAAAAATCTATCGACTAGGATAAATTGGAAATAGGTTCACATGCCATCAACTACTACTAAGAATTTGTACCAACAAGCTCATATCCTATTAATCAAAAATCCAAATTCCTAATCTTAAGTAATTTATGTATAAACCCATAATATTAAACTATCATTTCTATAAGACTCCTATCTTGTATTTATACTCCCTACCCTTATGTCAATCTATAATCTAAGGGTCTTGTACCAATCCTCTACAGAATGACCAATGAGTCAGTATGTGATCTGAACCTGTGTTTATTTTCTTAAAATTCGTATCACTTCGAGAATGATCAATAATTTCTACTCACACTAAATCCTCAAAATTCTAAAAGTATTATAATTCATAAATACTAAAATTATTATGCCTCAAATCTATATCGCAATTCCTTCTCCTTGGATTATGCGACTATAATATCTTTCCTTTATCATTTATTTCTTACATACCTTTATATCCTTCTAGTATGTTAATCTGGTTTTTTTACTATAATCTTTGCCAATCATAGCTAGTACTTTCTTCTTCATAGTATAGATCTTCTAGGCTTCTACCGAGTGATAAAATTTTCAGTCTTTCCTAGATCCTTCTCTTAATTTAAAATACTCAAGGTCGGGTACTTCTCGTGAATCTCTTCTTATTGCTATTCTAACTTTTTTACCTCGAACCTGAGGTTTCTTCTCATTTATTCCATGTATACCCTTCATCCAAACTATATGGGTACCATCTGGTTATAACTTGCCATCCATTGTAGGCAATTTACTATATCTAACTCAAGAATATAACATCTATCAAAACTCTCTTATTTCAACCTAGTTATTCTATCATAGATACTAGCTTATATACCTAAGTTATCAATGGTAGGACTCACGAGTCCAATTAATACCGGCAATCCAAATAAGTCAAGTACATCTAACCTGATTTTGAAAGTCATACCATAGCACTCAATTTATCTAATTATTTAAACACTAGTTCTAGCAATCTACCAATTTATTTAGTCTAGTCCTATAGTCATTAGTAATTTATGGGGATAGTAAGATCTATGTTTGATACTAAAAGTAACAACTAGAGATTTAACCATTATGGCCTGCCACATAAAATTTTATTTCCTTAAAGTCATAATACTATTCCTTGTATCATAACCATGGCCCTCAACTAATCCTCAGCATCTAGATATGTTTTCCCAAAGGTATTCCAAAGTATTAGAATAAACCATCTTTTTAACTTCTAATACTTCCAAATTACTGCTTTCTTTGGTAAGGGTAAGGTTTTGTTCTAAGCCTCTACTTCTAGGTCCAATTCTTATGCCAATAATCTATACTTGGTCTAATATCAAGAAAGAACCTATTAACCTCATCTACTATATCCAACCATCTTTTCAAGAAAATTATCTCTAGTATGCCTTCTTATACCATGATGAGGATCTGCTTCTGGAGGGAATCACCATGCACGATCGTCCATCTCTCCGAAATAGGTGAAGATGAGAAACAATGTTAATGATTTCGAGAAAAATGAACGAATAAAATTATGAAGTCCAAGGGCGATAATCAAATACAAGAGGAGTTCTAAAATCAGTTATGGAGTAAGATCTTATTCAATATTAATCATAACTCGCATGCTCGTTCGGTATAGTAATTTAACCGAAACGATATGCTCTGACCTGGATAGGCCACCAGTAAAATTATGTCATGCCCCAGTCCCAAAATACATGGAACCAGACACATGGAAATGGCCAGCTGGTACAACTTTGTACGGTTTTCCAATTTAATGGACTTGACGAAGTGCACTTATGCTGTCTATGGTGAAGTGATCAATCTAAATCTATATCTATCAACTATTTATATCTCAATCCATATGACATAAATAAACGAAAGGTAAATATGAGTTTGCAGCCTAATAATCATACTTTTTGAATAGACTTGAAGAAAATAACATGAGTTTATAAAAACTAAGAAGGTATAAATGATAGAAAGCATATATATATACACAGAAGGATAATACCTGTAATGGAATGAGCACTCATCAACCATCCAACAAAAGATATATTTGTCCAACTCAGCTAGCCTGGCAGGAAACCAGGTCCTAAGTGGAACGTAACAAGATACAAATGGTACATGCCAAAATATAAATACTGTACAAATAAATAGGATAACCTAACCATCTATGTCTCCCTCACTTTTTCAATTAAGGATAGTTTGGTAAATTGATACGGGTATTTTTATTTTAGGAGGTATTGTATTTAAATATTGTGCATGTAATTTGTTTATTTATTGTATTATTTATTTATTATTAGTGTTAGATTTATTTTGGAACTTGTATAGTGGACCTAACAAATTTAATTAGGTTAATGAACCCAACATTTATTTTGGTTTAGATTGAGCCCAAGATTAGACCCATGGTTTAGGAGGATGAATTAATTAGTGAAACCATTCGACTAGAACCTTTCCTCCTTAATTAATTTCTTCATGAGTGGCCTCAAGAGGAAAATTAGAAAGTCTACATTGCTTGAGGAAGAGGGTTAGGGCCGGCCATATTAGGAGGGAGGAGAGAGAGAGAGAGAGTGTCTCTTCTCATTTTATATTTTATGTAGATCAAGATTTCTCCCTTTCTAATTTCTTTATTCCCTCACAATTTTCCACCCAAATTCCTTACCTATTCTTCTTTGGAGGCTACTACAACAAGGATCTACACGAAGAAAGCAAAAATCTATAAGGAGGCCAAGATCTACAAAAATGAGCTACACTTCTACATTTAGGGATTTTTATTAGGAATCCATCTTCTAATAGGTATATTTTAATTTTTCCTCTTCTAGTAGAATCTAAATCTGAGATTTAACCATAAAAAAATAACCCACATGCAAAGGCTAACCATAGGATTTGGTTTTAGGTTCATAGGAGACCTATGGTGAAAGTTATGTGTATTTTTGTATCAAGTTTGGGGAAATTCCGAGATTGGCACATGTTGTGTTTGTTAATTGGTCAATTAGACCAAATTGACATATGTATGTTTGTTTGTGACTAGTGTCATATCCACAATTGGGTACGTGTAGGCCGTATCTCGTCAATTTGACGAAACAGGTTAATTTTTAGGGTTTTTCTTTGACACGGGGATTTGTGCACACCAATTCTTGACACAAACACGTAGTTGATCTAATTATTATATGTATTGTGCATAATTAGTATTCTAGACTTGCTCATGTCCTCCAGGATGCGTTTAGTTGTGTGGCGGAGCCGTATCGCAAGTGTATCATAGAATGAGTGTGATACGGGTGCGGTGCACCCCACGTGTTTGTTCATTTGCCCTTATTTCTATGTGTGCTTGCATATATACATATGTATGAGATATGGTATATGATATATATGTATTATTTATGTTTTATAGTATATAGTATACATAAGTGTATATAGCTATATGTGTATATATATATATATATATATATATATATATATATAGAGAGAGAGAGAGAGAGAGAGAGTATTGATATATCTATATGTATATGTATGAGTATTTTTAGATTTATATATATATATATGTATGTATATGTGTGATTGTATATATATATATATGTGTATATAGATGAGGAAGTGTATATAGATATATAGAGATTGATTATGCGTAGATTGGTTTTTATCTAAGTGTATATGGTTATATATATATCTATATGTATATCTATATTATTGCATATATATGTATAGTTGAGATTTTATATATATATATATTGATACGTATATAGGTATGTGCATATGGTTATATAAATGTATGGTTGCATGTTGTGTGCTATGTGTTTGTGAGTGTGTCAGTGAGTGTGCAGAGGGGGGGTCGAGCAATGGCCAATTTTAGCATGTACAGAGCCAATACACTGAGCAACAAAAGGTATCAGCTATTCATTCTCTGAGCAACATAGCCATTTAGCTCGTGCACTCGAGCAACTGAGAGACATGCAGAATTGCACAGCAACTCGATCCAACTGTACAGTATCAGCATAGGCACCACTGCGTTTTACACTGAAGTATCTGCAAGAAGGAGTGGTTTTACAGCACAGTGTAGTTTGTAGTACTTTAATGCACTGAGATGTGTAGTTGAGTCACTAGTTCAGCAAAGAGGGGAGCAGCAGCAGCAGCTCGAGGAGGTAGTACACTATAGCCATCCTCAACAGCTAACTTAGCAGCCTCTATTAGCAGCAACAACTGTGCAGCAAGCGAGAGGACACATCAACTACCACAGTAATGAGAAGCCAAGCAGTGTGTAGCATGATGAAGCAGTGGACTACAGGCAGCAGACTGCATCAAGGAATATTCAGTTCATCAGAGCAATGTGCAGCTGCAGCTCAGTATGCAGCTCGAGCCCTTTACTACAACACAATATCACTCTACATCAGAAATCCAGCAAGCATGTTGCAGTAGACCTACAGTAGCAACATACTCCAACTGAGGTGAGTTAACTGATGAGCACTACACTGAAGATCAACTGCAGTATCAGCATGAGAGGGTGCAGTCAACAAGGATGCAGGTAAGTATGCAGTATCAGCATTCAATAGTCATGTGCACAGCCATGGGAGAGCATTCAAGTGCACAGCTATTCATTCACAACAGCAACTCGTGCAGGTTTCAGATATAAAACTGTGCAGTATCAGCATAGGGTATCAGCACTGTGCAGCCATCCATCAAGCATTGAACTCAATAATGTACAGTCTCAAGGATTCAATAGTGTATCAGTAACAAGATTAGAAAATAGTAATGCATAAACCATTATAGAGTACATTAATGCACAGTATCAGCTCAGTATCAGGCATTTTCCTCAGTATCAGTTTCTGTGTCTGTTAGTTTAGCTATCTAGGTATGGTTAGTTGGTATATAGATGGTTTACCATGTGTTAATGGGTAGTAGTTAAATGTATTAGTTAGTCTAGTTAGTTGGGAGTTAATGGTTATTGAGTTCAGATGAGTTAGTGTAGTTAAATGAGTTATTTAGTTATACACTTGTTTATGTTAATAGTTAGCTATAGTAACTATGTACTAGTATGTATTATATGAAAAGTTAGTAGTTAGTATATATATATATTTTGTGATATACTTGATTGGTATATAGTTAGCTAATATGTATATATGTATATTCGTAGTTGGGGTATTGTATTGTTAAGATAGTAGGTATATGTATTGTATTGATATATTTCATACTTAGTATATGTTAGCATATAATTAGTATTGGAGGTTTTATATGTATTAGCTATATTCACGAGGTTTTGAGTCGATACCAAGGTATTGGTTTTGAGTATCGAGATTGGAGTATGGTAGTGCGATACACATTGGTGCAAGGCCAAGGTTTCCTAAATTTATTGATTAGTTGAGATACTATGTGTATTGACTTGTATATATATCTAAACTAATATTTTCATATATTGAAACTTGCGTATCTTAGGATACAACATTTTGTGTGGTTCTTAGTATATTAGATTAGTTAGTATAGCTTAGTTTCAGAAGACATTGACTTAGTATCCTAGTGTAGACTCATACACCCTAGAAATAGTCAGTTTGACTTAGAAATGGCTTTGTGACCTAGATGTTGATTAGTTTAACTTAAATTCATTTCCAAAACCTTGTATTAATACAATATTCCATATATAGGTTTGTGTAACACCAGTTGAGACATAGTTTGACATTCATTGCTTGGACGATAGGCGAGTACATTCTCTGATAGTTTCTATTATTTGATAATTTCTATAATGCAAGTATTTAGAAATATATTACTTGATTCCTGACACATTGGTACACGGATTAGTATACATATAGATCTTCAGTCATGAGATATTATTTATTGTTTTAATGTTTCTCGTGTTCTCATATGATTAATAGACAATGTTTAATATTAGACAATATTCAATGTTCAATGTTTGATATTTTATAATGCCTTGAGTATCTTGCATCGTAACGTGTCATGGTTGGATCCATTATACTAGTCGGGAAAGGAGAAGAGTTAGCTAGATATGTGTTCAAAGCCTAGACAATGTTTTATGTTTAATTTTTAAGTAGACAATGTTTATCCAACGTTAAGTAGACAATGTTCAACCCAAGCCGATTACATATCTAACTAGTATTTCAATCACTTAGCATAGTTGCAGTTCTTCACCATATTCTAAATCATTATCTTACTCTATTGTCTTATTTTATTTCATCGTGATCAGTGTATACCATATTGTTCTTGTTTACCTGTTTCTTCTACCATAGTTGATATTGTTCATTGTTTCTCGTCTTGTATTATATTCTCTATTTCTTTTTATAGTCATTATCAATTAATTGGAACTGCTATTGGGTTGTACTTTGCTCAAATCCTGACTGGATATATTTTTCAGATGAATGGTTAGAAAGGAAGTGTCCTACTCACTTTGGACCGACAGATGGGGTGTCCCCTAAGGATGTAGTGCCAGTTATTGAGGCCATTTAGATTATCATACCTTATAGTAGTTATTTCTATTTAGTTTATGGATTATATTATTATTTTGAGATCTTATTTGTATTTAGATTTGAGTTGGACATGTGACATTTTGAGACTTTTATCTCTATTCTTTTTATTCCATATCGTGCTTAAAATCCTCCTTTAGTTTTTTATGTAATTGAGTATCATTTGGAATTGAGATGGCATGACAATATTTTATATACATTGTGTGAGATATTAGATAGTATAGAAGACCAAGACAGTATTTTACCGCCGATGCTGCGACATAGGCTGGACGTACCCACGTACTCGTGCCCCTATACCGGGTGCGGGTCATGACACATTTTTTAGTAGTGGCCCATGTAGGTTAGGCTTCGAAAGTTGTGCGATGTCGTGGTAGTGCAATAACTTAGTTGTACTACTACGAGCCTGCAATAGAATATGATATTGGATACTAGGATGAGAGAGGGATACTCAATCACGACTAGGAAATAATTCCAACATAATTCAATCTTGCTATCTTCATTCTGAATATCGCTTTCCTTGAAAAAAAAATGTGTCCTTCTTTGATGATATCATATCTTGCTCGATATTGATTCCTTATTTTGAATCTATCATCAGGATGCCACCGAAGATGCGTTCCTAGCGCTCAGGCGCAATGTCAGCATAATCAGTCACTTCATCGCCTCTGAGGGCAGCACCATCAGATGCGGTTCCAGCAGCTATATTCCAGAGGTCAACTTCACCAATCTAGGTGGGCATTTTTACAGCTTTCGGAGGTGCTCTACCTTTAATAAAGAGGACATCACCAACAGTTTCAGGGGATCTTCTATCCCTACCACCCACAGTCGATCAAACGCATATGTTCGCTCTCTTTCAGTAGATAATGGAGGTACAACAGCGACAGTCAGAGGTCCTGCGACAGAGCATGGAGAATGCTCACCAGATCGTGCTCGTAATAGTTGAGAGAGCTTCCATCGTTGTCACGCCCCAATCCCAAAAATACGTAGGACTAGGACACGTAAGCATGCCAGCCGCATGGATATGGCAACTCCAATATATGGAAACCAAATCCACACGTACGCTGTAATATGAATATCAAATCCACAAGTGGTATAACTGTAATACAAGTCACAGGGTAAAATCTAAATCTCATCCACCAAAATCATATAGAAATAAATAAACAGTATCGATGAAACTAGATCTCAATAAGAAGTATCTAGGATGATAGTTGGATGGAAACAAATCTACTACCAACTCGAATAGGAAAGGTAAATACAATATAAGTACAACACAATCAAACCCAATATAAGTATACCAGCTATCGATCACGGCTCGAAGAGAAGACATCTACTAAGCATATACAACCATCCAAATCTGCGCTCCTGCAAATACTCAAGAACAGATACACCTGGCAGCAGACCAGGTCCTCAGAGGGACATAACAAGATACAGAAAATACGAGCCAACTTGAATACAGTAAACATGTATATAATTTGAAAATAAATAAGTACGCTGTACAAGACAATCTATATGAATGCAAATGAGGACAACTTTTCGACGTATGGGCAAGGGTAGTCTACTCGATCTAAGTCTCATAACTCACACACCCGTCTAGAACATCAGAAATTGACATACCTCTGGGGTAGCGACCAGCGCGACTCTACAGAAATCGATATACCTCTGGGGTAGCGACCAGCGTGACACACGCCCGTAGTGCGAACTATATACTACAGTTTACCAGAGTGGTTAAAAGCCCATACGCCTAATGATTGTCCTCCCATGAAACTAGGTGCCATGTGTGTGTCAACATATCTAATACATAGTAATGATTGGAGAAAAACTACACATGCAAGAACTATACAGAAATGAAATAAATAAAAAGAAATATAAATAGCATGCAAAGTATTGTAAACAATTTGGCAAGGTATCTTGCCTGGGGTCCTGCTGCTGGTATGAATCAGAGTCCAAGTCACAGTCCAAATAGCCTATGTATTACAAATTTATCACGTCAAAAGATAATTTATTTTAATTTATTTAATTCTGAATTAATTACTCTAAAATCCTATTTTAATCTTATTATTTTGATTTTTATGTTAATTCCTAAATTTTGTCCAAAGAAACTGAATTTTATCAACTCGAGACTCATGGCACGCAAATCGAGGCGATCTGTTGACCAAAAAGTCAACCGACACAAACTCAATTTTCATGCATGATTTCTTGTAGATTTTAGCGTAAAAAACATGCTGGAATTTATGGCTCGTCCGAATTCAAATTCGTTTGGGAATTATGGCACATACAAATTTTGTATTGTGCACCGATGGTTAAATTCTAACCTAGAAGTTCTACAGAAATAAAAGTATATAAATACTTCGAATTAAATTCTGGAAAATATATATGTCGATGATCTCGACATTAGCTTTCCGAAACTTTAAACGGTTCGTGATTCTGATTCCGGGTTCTCCCGAAATTGTAAAAACATCGAAATACGTCTATTTACGGACATGCTGTGCTCTACGAATTTTCTAGAATTTAATACTAATAATTTAGAAAAACAATTTATAAAATCAGAAATCTAACCTCATTATCGTTCTAACAAAAAAAAACTAGGCCTCGTTTGGAGTCCGAAGCTATGCGCAATGGCTTCTGGAAGATGAAGGAACCCTAGATGACAATTCTCCAAAAATCGGCTGAAGAAAAACCCTAGAAATTAATATCTAAACTATTATATATATATATATATAGGAGAGAGAAAGTGCAGCCGCGGCTCACAGCACACCATGTGGAAGCCATCCGTGCAGCCCCGCCCAGATCGAACGGTCGCAGTTCGATGCGGCTCGGCTCAGCTGAGTCCGAGTCGAACTCGGTCTCGGCTCGGCTCGAGATCGGATCGGCTCGGCTCGGCTCGCACCCACTCAGCGGTCACTGACAGGCGGGCCCGGCACTGTTCACTGCTGGAGGCTGACAGGTGGGCCCCCTGTTTGCTGACTGGGCAGAATTAATTACTTTTTGGGTTTTCTTTTTCAGAAATTAGTTTTTAATTTAGTTTTTCATAATTAACTCGAAATAAATGCTAAAAATAATCAAAAAATTCCCAAAAAATTCTAGAAAATTTATTTTATTATTTAGAACCTAAAATAAAATTTTGGGATATTTTTTATTATGTTTGAATATAAAATAAATTCTTTAAAGTCCTCAAAAATTAGTGTTACTAGTTTTTAATTAACTAAAAATTATGGAAAAATCCCAATAATCTAAAATAGCCTAAAAATAATTCTAAATAAATATTTATATAAGTAAATATACTAAAAAAATTATTTTCTAATTAACTAAGATAATACTCTAAATAAATTCAACATCTACAATAAATATAATAATATAAAATATACACAAATACCTATTTTGGGTGAGGGAGTTTACAGTCGTCCAGCCACAGATAATACCACCTCAGTTTATCCCTCAGTAGCCGAGGCTAGGGACCATTATTGACTTCAAGATGATTGGGCCTAAGGACTTTTTGGGCATCGAAGGAATCTTGTACGCAGACGACTGGATAGAGGACATTGAGAGGGACATACGATTGGCACAAATTCCTGACAGCTTGTAGGTCGAGGCAGTAGGTAGTATGAAGTTCGATATTGCGCTGACATTGTTCAAGACAGACCCCAGGATATCAGTGCCAGGAATTACTTGGGGAGCTTTCAAGGAGCTTTTTAAAGAGAAGTTCTTCCTGGATGTGGCTCAGAGTACTTTAGAGAGTCAATTTCAGAACCTTTTTCAAGGGAACTTGATGGTGGACGAGTATGCGGCAGAGTATTGCCGATTGGGATAATTTGTTGAGGGACATAATCCTCGGGCAAGGGCTAGGAAGTTCAGGAAGGGACTGAATAGTGAGATTAAGTCTTATACTAATGGAGACTGCACCGCTACTTTTGAGGAAATTTTGAGACATGCACAGCGGACGGAGGATGATTTAGAGCTTGGCTCCAAGAGGCCGAGAGACACCGGAGGAGCGAGTAATGGTGCGGGCCCAGCGAAGTGCACCCACTTTCAGCAGCCGAGAGTATATCTGCATCAGTAGTATTTTGTGCCAGTTAGGGCACCAACTCAACAGATGCAACAGTTTCAGAAGCCAGTGCATCAGGCACCGCAGCAGCCTCAAAGGCAGATTCAGCAGACTTTTTCTTGTGCCTATTGTGGAAGACATGGGCATGATTGGGAGAACAGTCGAAAGAGACTCAGACTATGCTTATATTATGGTTTCCCTGACCATCCGGTGAAGGAGTGTTCCAACAATTCGTATAGACCAGATCATGGTCAGAGAGGTGGATCTAGGCCACCTGTGGCATCGTAGACTGTTCAGCATCCGCATAGAGAGCTACCCCAGCAGGGCGAGGTATTTGCAATGGCAGTCAGAGAGGACGGTATTTCAGGTAATCAGTTAGCTAGTTTTATTCTATTTATTTCCTTTCCATATGTTATTTGTGTGTTTAGTTGGTACCTTATCGACTGCTTGTGTGTTATTGTGTAGTTAGTATACCCTGTCGGAGACTGCAAAACTATGATGGACAGAGACCATAGTTAGTTATTTCTTTTAAAGTGCATGATGTATGTTATAGTTGGACTGGGGTTGACCTAGAGGGGGTCTTTAATTTCGATGATAAAAATTTTCTAAGGTGGGTAGGATTGTCACCATCACTTTTTCAATTAAGGGTAGTTTGGTAAATTTATACGGGTATTTTTATTTTAGGAGTTATTGTATTTAAATATTGTACATGTGATATATTTATTTATTGTATTATTTATTCATTGTTAGTGTTAGATTTATTTTAGAACTTGTGTAGTGGACCTAACCAATTTAATTAGGTGCATGAACCCAACATTTATTTTGGTTTAGATTGAGCCCAAGATTAGACCCTTGGTTTAGGAGGATGAATTAATTATTGAAACTATTAGACTAAAACCTTTCCTCCTTAATTAATTTTTTCATGAGAGGCCTCAAGGGAAAAATTATACATTCTATATTGTTTGAGGAAGAGGGTTAGGGCCGGCCACATTAGGAGGGAGGAGAGAGAGATAGAGTCTCTTCTCATTTCATATTTCATTTAGATCTAGATTTTTCTCCCTTTCCAATTTCTTCATTCCCTCACCATTCTCTCATAATTTTTTACCCAAATTTCTTCCCTATTCTTTATTGGAGGCCACTACAACAAGGATCTACAAGAAGAAAGTAAAAAATTTACAAGGAGGCCTAGATCTACAAAGAGGAGCTACACTTCTACATTTGGAGATTTTTATTGGAAATCCTTCTTCCAATAGGTATATTTTAGTTTTTTCTCTTCTAGTAGACTCTAAATCTGATATTTAACCATGAGAAATCAACCCACATGCATAGGCTAACCATAGGATTTGGTTTACGTTCATAGGAGACCTATGGTGGAAGTTATGTATGTTTTTGTGTCAATTTTGGGGGAATTCCGAGATTGGCGCAGGTTGTATTTGTCAATTGGCCAATTAGACCACAATTGAAATATATATATATATGTTTGTTTGTGACTATGTCGTGTCCACAATTGGGTACGTATATGCCGTATCTCGCCAATTTGACAAAACAGGTTGATTTTTGGGGCTTTCCTCTGAAACGGGGATTTGTGCACACCAATTCTTGACACGGACACGTAGTTGATCTAATTATTATATATATTGTGCATAATTAGTATTCTAGACTTGTTCGTGTCCTCCGGGATATGTTTGGTTGTGTGGCGGAGCCGTATCGCAAGCGTATCATAGAATGAGTGTGATACGGGTGCGGTGCACTCCACGTGTTTGTTCATTTGCCCTTATTTCTATGTGTGCTTGTGTATATAGATATGTTTGAGGTATGGTGTATGTTATATATGTATTATGTATGTATTTATAGTATATAGTATACATAAGTGCATATAGCTATATATATATATATATATATATATATATATATATATATAGAGAGAGAGAGAGAGAGAGAGAGAGAGAGAGAGAGAGTATTGATATATCTATATGTATATGTATGACTGTTTATATATATATACATATATATATATATATATATATATATATATATATATATATATGTGTGTGTGTGTGTGTGTGTGTGTATGTGTGATTGTATATATATATGTATATAGATGAGGAAGTGTATATAGATAAATAGATATTGATTATGCATAGATTTGTTTTTATTTAAGTGTATATGGTTATATATATATATATATATATATATATATATATATATATATATATATATATATATATATATATATATATATATGATTGTATATATATGTATAGTTGAGATTTTATATATATATATATATATATATATATATATATATATATATATATTGATACGTGTATAGGTATGTGCATATGGTTATATGTATGTATGGTTGTGTGTTGTATGCTAAGTGTTTGTGAGTGTGCAGGGGGGGTCGAGCAATGGCCAATTTTAGCATGTGCAGAGCCAATGCACTGAGCAGCAAGAGGTATCAGCTATTCATTCACTGAGCAACGGAGCCATTCAGCTTGTGCACTAGAGCAACTGAGAGCCATTGATCATAATTGCACGGTAACTCTATCCAACTGTGCAGTATCAGCACAAGCACCACTACGTTCTATATTGAAGTATCTGCAAGAAGGAGTGGTTCTGCAGCACAGTGCAGTTTGCAGTGCTTTAATGCACTGAGATGTGCCGTTGAGTCACCAGTTCAGCAAAGAGGAGAGAAGCAGCAGCAGCTCGAGGAGGTAGTACACTGCAGTCATCCTCAACAGTATACTCAGCAGCCTCCATTAGCAGCAACAACTGCACAGCAAGCGAGGAGGGTACAACAACTGCCACAGCAATGAGAAGCCAAGCAGTGTGCATCATAATGAAGCAATGGACTACAGGCAACAGACTGCATCAGGGAGCATTCAGTTCATCAGAGCAATGTGCAGCTGCAGCTCAGTATGCAGCTTGAGCCCTTCACTACAGCACAATATCACACGACAGCAGAAATCCAGCAAGTATGTTGCAGTGGACCTGCAGTAGCAGCATACTCTAAATGAGGTGAGTTAACTGAAGAGCACTACACTGAAGATCAACTACAGTATCAGCATACGAGGGTATAGTCAGCAAGGATGTAGGTAAGTGTGCAGTATCAACATTCAATAGTCAAGTGTACAGCCCTGGGAGAGCAGTTAAGTGCACAGCCATTCTTTCACAGCAGTAACTCGTGTAGGTTTCAGATGTGAAACTATGCAGTATCAACATAGAGTATCAGATGAGTTAGTGTAGTTAAATGAGTTATTTTGTTATACACTTGTTTATGTTAATAGTGTAGTTAAATGAGTTATTATATGAAAAGTTAATAGTTAGTATATATATATAGTTAGTGATATACTTGATTGGTATATAGTTAGCTATATGTATATATGTATATTCGTAGTTGGGGTATTGTATTATTATGATAGTAGGTATATGTATTGTATTAATATATTTCGTACTTAGTATATGTTAGCATATAATTAGTATTGGAGGTTTTTATATGTATTGGCTATATTCACGAGGTTTTGGGTCGATAACAAGGTATTGGTTTTAAGTATTGAGATTGGAGTATGGTAGTGTGATACGTATTAGTGCAAGGCCAAGGTATCCAAAATTCATTGATTAGTTGAGATACTATATGTATTGACTTGTATATATATCTAAACTAATATTTTATAATATTGAAACTTGTGTATCTTAGGATACAATATTTTGTGTGGTTCTTAGTATCTTAAATTAGTTAGTATAGTTTAGTTTCATAGTGCATTGACTTAGTATCCTAGTATAGACTCATACACCCAAGAAATAGTCGGTTTGACTTAGAAATTGCTTTGTGACCTAGATGATGACTAGTTTAACATAAATTTATTTCCAACACCTTGTATTAATGCAATATTCCATATATAGGTTTGTGTGACACCAGTTGGGACACAGTTTGATATTTATTGCTTGGACGACAGGCGAGTACATTCTCTAATATTTTTTATTATTTGATAATTACTATAATGCAAGTATTTAGAAATGTATTACTTGATTCCTGATACATTGGTACACGGATTAGTATACACATGGATCTTCAGTTTTGAGATATTATTTATTGTTTTATTATTTCTCGTATTCTAATATGGTTAACAGATAATATTTAATATTAGACAATGTTCAATGTTTGAAGTTTTATAATATCTTGAGTATCTTGCATCGTAACGTGTCATGGTTGGATCCATTGTACTAGTCGGGAAAGGGGAAGTGTTAGCTAGATATGTGATCAAAGCCTAGACTTTGTTTAATGTTCAATGTTTAAGTAGACAATGTTTATCCAACGTTAAGTAGACAATGTTCAACCCAAGCCAATCACATATCTAACTAGTATTTCAATCACTTAGCATAGTTGCAATTCTTCACTATATTATAGTTTATTGTCTCACTCTATTGTCTTATTCTATTTCATCGTGATCAATGTATACCATATTGTTCTTGTTTACCTGTTTCTTCTTCCATAGTTGATATTGTTCATTGTTTCTCGTCTTGTATTATATACTCTATTTCTGTTTATAGTCATTATCAATTAATTGGAACTACTATTGGGTTGTACTTTGCTCCAATCCTGACTGGATATATTTTTTAGATGAATGGTTAGAAAGGAAGTATCCTACTTACTATGGACCGACAGATGGGGTATCCCCTGAGGATGTAGTGCCAGTTACTTAGGCCATTTAGATTACCATACCTTATAGTAGTTGTTTCTATTTAGATTATGGATTATATTATTATTTTGAGATCTTATTTGTATTTAGATTTGATTTGGACATGTGATGTTTTGAGTCTTGTATCTCTATTCTTTTTATTCCATATCGTGCTTAAAATCCTCCTTTAGTTTTTTATGTAATTGAGTATCATTTGGAATTGAGATGGCATGACAGTATTTTTATATACATTGTGTGAGATATTAGATAGTATAGAAGACCAAGACAGCATTCTACCGCCGATACTGCGGCATAGGCTGGACGTACCCACGTACTCGTGCCCCTATACCGGGTGCAGGTCGTGACAATCTATGTGAATGCAATTTAAGGACAACCTTGGTACGAATGGGTAGGCATAGATAACTGCCATAACGTTCCGTCGAACGTGACTTCTGCTAAATAAACACCAAAGCTCTAAAGAACACTGGTAGTCTGAATATATATATATATATATATATATATATATATATATACATATATATATATGTAAACAAGCCTAACTCTCCGTCGGAAGTGGCATCTGATAAAGTAGTCATTAATTTTCGTAGATCCTCTACGGTATCCATTGTGTGCATCCCATACGACCAATATTTGTCCTTCCCTCCTAATGCAAATATACAGGTCAAATACACAACGTGCACATCACGTAACTATCATGTCCGGTCATAAATAAACTAATACTATTAAGACTATGCACTATACAGTCATGCGCATTGTACGCACCAATGCCCTGTCGGATACGCCAACTTTCATCATGAATAATATATGGTGCCAAGAAAAGTACGTGTCAAGGTCTCAAGAGATTTTAAAATACCTCTACCATATTGGGTAAGTCACTAACACTTAGGTTAATGCATTAAGCTACTCATCGACTCATTCGCTCGACCGTTACCCGAGTCATACTTAGATGCACACATTTATACCATAATTATTCACATATAATTATAATAAACTAAAATTAGACAATAAAATAAAGTGGTAAGGTATCTTGCCTGGAACTCCATGTTGCAAGTAATATCACATCAGTCACTATGACACAGTTCACTAAGCATGCTTAAGAGTAAAACTACTAAACGTCATAAATCATTAGACATTTAGGGTCTAAACTAATCAAGGGTACAACTTACACAATGCCATCAATTATTAGAGTCTAAATTAATTATGGGTTCTAACTAAGTTGGTTGGCTAAGGTTCACTAGTCAAGGACCAAGAAAGTGTGTAAACACCTAACCTACTAGTCATATAACATCATCAAGTCCTCTAAATATACAACTTATCATATAACATAAGCATTGTTATAACTAAGGTTCATGTAGGTACTAGATATTCTTACACTAGGTTTCCATATACAACATATCATTAACCTTGCTATTCACTAAGCGTCAAACTATGTCAACTAACCTAGGGTTCATTTTGTCTATTAAAACATGAACACATGAGCATTAACAATAGGTCAAGTTAGGGTCATCACAAACAATCACCATACTCTATTTCTCAAGTATATCCATTAATCCAACTATATATAACTTTCGTTATACTACAAAATGTCAAGTATACACAGACAAGTCAAATATGAATTTATAATAAGATTATGGCATATACCTCATTCTTAACTTGCATTTGTCATGAATCATGAATGCAAACACTACTATATATAGTGCACAACCCTAGCATGGAATCTTCTATATTCTAACATAGTATTTATAAACAATAAAACTAGCTAGCACAAAATCCTAGACAAAGTGCATTACTAGTTGTATAACATTTAATCATGTCTCAACATGCATTTATTTATATATAACACCCTAAACATAACTTATATATTCTGGAATTTAAGTGAGTTGGAGTAAAAACCATGTTTTGTAAGTGGTTGCTTGAATTTTAGATCATGACAAAGTGAATAGGACAACAAGTGCATAAATAACATTCAAGTCTAGACATGAGAAGTAGTAAGTGTTCTTAGTGTAATATCGTTAAAAATATGAATAAAAAGTTGGTAAATTAAAGAGGGATGTGAAGTACATGTAGATAGGATTGAGTAGTTGGAATTTAAGATCTTACCAAAGTAAAATAGGAAGGAAAAAGAGGATTGTGCACTGCTTGCACAAATCTGTCTTGATTTGGATACTTCGGCTCGTAGCTGCTATCCGAGGCTTCAAATATTTCTCCAAGTGTCGTGGGGCTTAGAAATATTAGGGGAGAGGTTGTCACTACCATATTTCTAGAATAGGGATATTTTTGTCATTTTATAATTATTTTAATTATTCTGTTATAATATTTATTCATATAAATATGCATGCTATATTATATGACTAATGTATTATTAGTGGTTAGTGATTAGACTAATTGACTAGACAAGACCCCTACTGCACTAACCAATTTATCATGACAACTTGACCAACAAATTAGACTAGCCTATTTGGACCCTTGTTAGTCAACCAAACATTATAATTAGTGTTTAGACTTAAACTTTATTAGGAAGAGAAGCTTCCTAGCTAACCCTTTTGTTCATGATAACCCACAAGGGGCACTTTGGACATTTGACATTTCTTGGAGGGCAAGGAGAGTAGCCGGCCCTATATTGAGGGTTATTTTCTCTCTTTCACTCCTCTATCTCCCAAAATCATTCCAAATTAGGGTTCTTCCTCCATTAGTTCATCCAACCACCAAATCAACCTATCACGCCCCAGTCCTAAAAATACGTAGGACTAGGACACGTAAGCATGCCAGCCGTATGAATATGGCACTCCAATATATAGAAACCATAACACACGTACGCTGTAATATGAATAACAATTCACCAGTGGTATAAACCGTCATAAATCACAGGGTATAATCTAATCTCATCCATAGAAAATCAAATATAATGAATAACCAATATCTATAACAAGATCCCAAAATGAAGTATCTAAAGATGATAGTCGGATGGAAACAAATCCACTGCCGAACTAGAATGAAGAATAAACAAGACAAATACAATATAAATACAACCTCTAACAATCACGAGGCTCGAAGAGAAGACCTCTCGCAATATAAGTAGCCAGTCCGGATCTGTGCTCTTACAAATACTCATGAACAATACACCTGGAAAGGGACCAGGTCCTCAGAGGGACATAACAAGATACATAAAAGCATGCCATAAAGTAAATACTGTGAAAACTCAAGGGTGACATAACCAGCTATGTGAAATGCACTTTGAAGACAACCTTGGTACGTATGGGGACAACCTTGGTACGTATGGGTAGGTGAAAAGTATAAAGCGTAGCGTCGAGTCAGAGGCTACGTATCTGGCATTAGTTGTAAACTGGATACCATATGTATATGCTGACTACATCACCGATCATGATAGCGCGCAGCTAGTAACCTCTACCGTATGTATCGACAAGCATATACTCCCATAACCGGGCAACACTGATCCCATACCCGGGCAACACTGAGGCTCATGGCCCTGCAGTTTACTCTGAAACTACGGCAACCAAATTGTCTGTCTCATACGCCTACTAATTGTCTTCCCCGCCCAATATCAATGTACCAGTCGCGAACACGATGTGGACATCTCATACTATAATGCAAGTCTCTAAAGAAATAAACAACTAAGCTAAATACTGTCACACATACTGCTCATACCGATGGCCAGTCGAGAATGAGGCACGCGTCCCTACATGAACTCACTCTGTGATGTGTAATGATACGTGTCAAGGCCTGGGGAGTCATACCAATAACTCTACAACTTTAGGTGGGTCTACTAGACACTAGGTCAGACACAAGTCCTAACGTCAACGCCTCCGTTGACTGCACCCGAGTCTCTCTCGGACGCGCACAATTAAATAAACAAATATACAGCTAATAATACATAATTTAAACAGTACAAGAAGGCAAGATATACTTGCCTGGCAAGAAGCTGCAAAATATAACGTCTAGATGTCCAATACACAAGATCAGAAGCTATGGCCTCAGAACAAATGTCTTCGGATGCTGAAATAAATATCACCAACATTCCCAGAATAAGCAAAATAGCTAGAAAGCACTTCCCTTTCGTCCAATTTGGACACAGGAGCAAAACGGTAATTTTGGGTCAAAGCGTGCTCCACATGTGGCCACTTTGCACCAAAAAGTGTGCCAAAGGTAAAGGTCTCTAAGTGGGACAAATTATAGGTCAAACAAACTCTAAAAGTCAGTACGAACACAATGGTATATCCAGATGCGGATTCCGGTAAGCCGAACACAATTTTGCCCAAAAAGTCAACCGCGGCCCCGCCAATTGGCGACTTGGTCCACTGTCTCAGAATCTCATGAAAATTGGGTCACAGGACTAGCACGATACCACGAGTCCAGTGGTATAAGTTTTGTCGCAATCTGACGAGCAAGCACTAAATATCAAGGACTTTTGCAAAAGTTGTGATACGGGGATTGTCCGCGGATACGGGCTTTTTCTGACGCGCACACCCGTCCAAATCAGTTTTCACAAACTCTCACATGTTCGGGTATGCTAAGCGCACCTTTTGGTATACTTGGTACATGGCGGGGCGGTCCCGCGCTCCGTTTCACAATTTTTGAAAATATGGAAAAGTAGGTTTTCGGGGATTTCCAACGAATTTAATTCTATATATAGCAGTTAACAAATTAATGTAATTAACAAAAATTAAACTAGGTCAAGTGGTCTCCGTATACCAAAAAAAAAATTGAATTCGTATCTCTGTGGTGCGAGATACGAACCCGAGAATATAGGTAGTCACCATAGTTTTCTGCGATACCCAAAAATTGTCTTTTTTCTGTCAACTTTGATGTTATTTTTGCCTAGTGTTACGCGCTGTTCGAGGTCAACTAACATACAGATATTGAAGAGGGTTAAGTGATGAATGTACAGGTGAAGACGGGGTCGAGTTTGGTTCAGTGAGGTGACGGAAAATGCGTTGTGAACGCAGGAAGGTTGCTGTTAAAAACTGCAGTTTGCGTTTTGCGCGGGGTCGCGGTCGTCCACGGCGGTTCTGGACTGGGTGGCGGACGGCGATCTAGGCACGGTCAGATGGGAAGGAGGAGGGCTATGAGTTTTAGGGTTAGGGTTTTAGAGATGAATATATATAGAAGAGAGGGAGATCGAGAGAGAGCGGTCGGGGTCTGCGCAGCCTCTGCTGCTATATAAATATATAGCAGCGGGTTTGGGATAATAGTGGGTTACGGGTTGGTATTCAATAGGGGGGGTAGATCCAATAGGAAATTAATGGTTTTTCTTTCTTTTGCTCTCCTTTTCTTTTTCTTTCTTTCTTTCTATTCAAAAGCCATATATATATATATATATATATATATATATATATATATATATATATATATATATATATATATATATATATATACCGTGTTCTATTTCTAATTGGATTCAACTAGCCTTAGTCTCACTATCTAAGCCAAGTAGGTCTAATTTGGGTGAGGGGTTTACAATCTACTCAACTTAAAAACAATTTTATCCTCGAAATTAATCTAGGGTATAATTTGTTAATCCTTCATGTACATAGGGAAAGTCAATCGCAATCTCTTTTCGATAATTAAAATCATAATAATATCCATCACAATCACTTCAAGGTTAAGATAATCACTGTTCCAATCAAAATTTAACCTATTGTAATCTCCTCTCAATTTTTAAATAATCACATCCAAATTTAAGCTAAATCTATTTGACATCTCACATCAAAATTTATATCGCAATCTCCGACTATCATAATCTTCTCTAGACTTTGAACAATAATAATTCTAATCAAATCTTCTTCCTATTCTTAACTTAAGAATTTTTGTACACTTCAAATTTTTAAATTTAATTCACATCCTCAGTATTTCAAATAGGTAATCCAACAATCGAATTTTAACTCTTGATTCAAATCATCTAATTGTTAAAAATTTAAATTTAATCCACCAATGTTCAAGTCTGAAATTCTATATTTATCCTCAAAATTAGAATTGATAATTTACCTTCAATATTCAAAATTTAAATCATGTACTTAAAGTAAAGTTTTTCTCACTTTCGGAATGAAGCTAGTTAACAGGTTGCTTTCCGAATCTACTGTCGCGGTCCCCCACTCGAAATGTTTACTGGACAAAGGAAGTTTAGCAATTCCTTAAACAGAGCACGATGCTCGAAATCACGAGGTGGATAACGAAGTATGGGTTACACACTCGAATCGCCAATTCAATTCTTCTTCCGCTTGCTCTCTTTTCTAAGGCCATGATCATATACGAGGTCATGTGACACCAACCGTATTGCTAGAGATATGAGAGGTTTCATGGTTTCAAAATTCATTAAGTACTCATCATCTACTCCTTCTAAAATTCTCCATATTTAAAATAACTTAATCTCTCCATCTAATCCTACTTGATCATAATCTGAAGGAATTTAACCTCAAATTAACAATGCAACTTCTACCCAACTTAGAGTTTACCCATCTATCATATAAGGCTATACACTTAAGAAAAATATCCATAAATTTTAATCATGCTATTCAATCCTCAAAACTTCAACACCAAATATATCATATAGGATATACCCTTAATCAATTATAAGAGATAGTCACCAAATAATACGATTGGCCTATGGGTATATCTAATACTATCTGTTTATCAAACTTATACCAAGCACGAGGTTTTGTCATTCCGAAATAAGGGAAGATGGAGATCAATAATAAAGAGTTCAAGGGGAACGTAATAGATTGGAAGTATGGGATCAAGGCATTTAATGAATTCAAATAGGAATTATCAAGGCAGTCATGGATTGAATCCTATTTGGTAAATCCTTATTAGCATGCTCGTATCAGTATAGTTATGTAACCGATACAATATGTCAGACATGTCCAGGGGCAAGTATATTCGTCTACTACTATATATCTCAATCCACGTAAAGTAGTTATGCGAAGGGCGAACCAAGCGCACTAAGGTTAGCTAGACCCTAATACACTAATTCTGAAATATATTAGTGAAGTACTCCAATAATACATGTCATGAACAAGCTCGATAAGGGATAAGCTTGCAAAACTAGGCTATAATAGTAGCATAAGTCAAGGTAGTACAGAAATTATAAATACGCTGGATTATGATGAGAGAAATTACAAATAATTCAATTCACAAAAAGATAAGACTCTACAATCTCTACGGTTGTCATACTAACTCCTTGTCTAAGTCGCTAGTCTACAAAATAGGGTATGGACCTCTAATTTCTACAATCTGAATAAATACCGTCGTCTTATGCTTGCATACAGGTAATGTCGTTCAGTTATACTTCAATAATAGGTCAAAAGACTATGTTATACTAGGTTGTGAGGTATACTACCCAACTTATAACAATAAACTAATACTGTAATTGTCTTAAGGATACCGTAGAAGCTCCTGTTAAGGTCTACGAGGAGGGGTCTTGTTACTTATTAGGGTATCCTCTTCTATTACATAGGTCATGGTCGTCTTAAGTCTTAGTCATAGCGCTTATAGAGCAAGTGTCAATAGTAAGAATGGAAAGTTACTGGCCTTCAAGTGGAAAGGGGATATAACTCGTATCGAGATGGGGGTACATGCTACGCAATTTAAAACTAAGGGATAATCACCCGGTCACAATCTACAAGAATAACTTAAACCATCATGTTCTAACTACTAAGCACACAATTTCAAAATTTAACATTAACAACTACAATCCTAGCAACTATATGTCCTTAACACATAATAAAATTACCTGGCCTACAATCAGAAGTGTCAGATGGCACGAGTTGAAAGATGAAGAGAAGAAAATGTAATTAGTTGTCGCACGATTAGCGAACGTTAAGGTCGCAGAGGAACAATATATGAAATTAAAATAGAGAGGCTATTGCTAATGTCATGGTTTTCTAAGGGGGAGTGGTATGCTAGTTGCTATGTTCGAGGTATGATCAAGGAAAAAGTGTTAATTATATTCCTCTAGGCTTCCTAAGGTGCTGTCTACTAATAATAAGAAAATGATCTAAGTTTATAGTTCTCCAATACTATCTAACTATGAAGGTTAGGTTCAGTCCTAATTTTTAATTTTTGTTTTCTATTGGTTCCTCAATACTAGGGTCAAACATTATGGTAAAACTTCTAACTAACTCTAGTAGTGTCTATACTATTCTCAAGTCTTCATAATACATCAAGGGGTAATGGTAAACTAATCTATAGATAAGGAATTCTAGGGTTCACTAGATATTCTAAACTTAGTGGTGTGTTAACACTCTAGTTGTACTCTTAATAGGAAGGTTACCCTACTTATCATCTAACGACAGGGACTTCTATATTCTAGGAGGGGGCTATCCTCAAGGAATTATCAGGGAAGTACAGGAATCAAGCAGGATACAATTATTCAAATAGAATGGATTGGAAGGAGAGCGAATCATAGTCAATTGTGGATGAGATCCTATACTCTATTCCTAGGTGCAGGCTTGTTCGGTACAGTAACATAACCGAGATAATTTACTCTCGACCTACATGGGCCACCACTAAAAATATGTCACGCCCCAGTCCCAAAAATACGTAGGACTAGGACACATAAGCATGCCAACCGTATGAATATGGCACTCCAATATATGGAAACCATAACACACGTACGTTGTAATATGAATAACAATTCACCAGTGGTATAAACCATCATAAATCATAGGATATAATCTAATCTAATCCATAGAAAATTAAATATAATAAATAACCAATATCTATAACCAGATCCCAAAATGAAGTATCTAAAGATGACAGTCGGATGGAAACAAATCTACTGTCGAACTAGAATAAAGAATAAATAAGACAAATACAATATAAATACAACCTCTAACAATCACGAGGCTCGAAGAGAAGACCTCTCGCAATATAAGTAGCTAGTCCGGATTTGCGCTCCTGTAAATACTCATGAACAATACACCTGGAAAGGGACCAGGTCCTCAGAGGGACATAACAAGATACATAAAAGTATGCCATAAAGTAAATACTATGAAAACTCAAGGGTGACCTAACCAGCTAAGTGAAATGCACTTTGAAGACAACCTTGGTATGTATGGGTAGGTAAAAAGTATAAAGCGTAGCGTCGAGCCAGAGGCTATGTATCTGGCATTAGCTGTAAACTGGATGCCAGATGTATATGCTGATTACATCACCGATCATAATAGCGCGCAGCTAGTAACCTCTGCCGAATGTATCGACAAGCATATACTCCTATAACCGGGCAACACTGATCCCATACCCGCGCAACACTGAGGCTCACGGCCCCGCAGTTTACTCTGAAAATACGGCAACCAAATTGTCTGTCCCATTCGCCTACTAATTATCTTCCCCGCCCAATGTCAATGTACCAGTCGCGAACACGACGTGGACATCTCATACTATAATGTAAGTCTCTAAAGAAATAAACAACTAAGCTAAATACCGTCACACGTACTGCTCATACCGATGGCCAGTCGAGAATGAGGCACGCGTCCCTATATGAACTCACTCTGTGACGTATAATGATACGTGTCAAGGCCTGGGGAGTCATACCAATAACTATATAGTCTCAGTGTCTTAACTTAGGTATATAGCATACCCTAGCTCAAAGGCCCAACCCTATAATTAAATATGGACAAGGGTTAAACCATCACACTATGATAATCTATCTCCTTAGATGACTAACCGAATAATACAATCATAACCAAGTCTATTTTCTTATATCGGCCAATCACTTGTATGGCTTACTATTTGTGGAGTCTGAGGTTATCTCAGAAATAATGCATAATAGGTATCCTCAGATTATGCCATTTTTGAATATGAGTTAACCGAGCCAAATAAGGAATATATAGGCACTTCATGATGCACCAATTTCTTATAGGGCCACTGTGCTAAAATTTGGTATTAGTGGTTCTAGTGCTCCTATAGGAAGACAATGACTTGGCGTTATTTATAATAGGTCACATACTGCACCCCACTAAAGGGATGATATACAGTATTTGTGGTGGCCATCCCACACCGCATTTGTAATAAATCTCTGTAGGAAGGTTCGTTGGCATGATCTCGGGATATCATTCCCTCTAAATGTTACTACCACTTTTAGTTACTTAATTAACCCTATATTGTGTTTGAAATCTCAAGGCGTGGTCATATGAGAATTTTCCTTAAGATACCGTATAAAGTACAGACACGCTAGATACGAATCCATGGAAGTTCAATCTGGATTCACCCAAGCGTGTATGCAACATTCAACTAATAAATATCCTAGCCACGCATTAGTAGTTGACTCGTATATCATGCTCGTGCTGGGGAAAATAATATATATATTTATAATATCACGCATTCAGGAATTTAGCGGTATTCTCGATGCATAATCCAAATATAAATTATTTAACACGTGACACGGTGTATCGTACCTCGGCGCACATCTGATTATATATAATTCCATGCAATAATTTGTATCAACACAGATATAGTATTCAAGTCCAATTACCAATTATACATTGGGTCACATGAATCAAGATCATATTGTAACACAAATCTTATGTCATGCACATAGCCGGTTAGTCACTATCCACTCAGTCTAGTTTATACTGAAATCCCAGTTCAACTCTTGCCATTTTTATAGCCAATCTAAGCTCATAAACATGTCTGACACGAGTTCTGGTTACTAAATCCATTCTTCCATAGATTCATAACACAAGCATTAACCCAATTAAAAATCATAAAATAATAATAAAAATATTCAATCAAAATAATCAAGGCCGCATGGGTCTATAGGCTGCATAAGAAGTCCTGGCCGTATATGTCTTTAGGCCGCATATGAAGTCCAGGCAACATATATCTAGGACACATATGAAGTCTCTAGGCCATATGCTCAGGGTTAAAGTCTACTCCTTGGGACAAATATTGAAGTGACGGGCAATAAATAAAGTGTCAGTGAAGTGACATAAAGTGATTGATGTGACTGATATGATATACAATAAAGTATATCAGAGAGAAAAGACAAAATTACAGAATCATGCATCCAAGGAAGGTGGCCGCATACACTGCTTGCTGCATAAGTCACTCGGCCGCATATTGTTCTTTGGACTTAGCGAATTTCTTATTCGTCTAGCAAAGAAAACATAAGGAGTCTTGTTACTTAGCTCTAGAATACTTTGTGTAATGGTCAGTCATGCATCCAACAAGATGGACGCATACTGGTTGGTTATTTGGCAAAGAGTCCAGGCCCCATAAGGATCATGCCACATGGAAGTCTTGGTCGCATATTATGCTGGCCGCATGAGAACTTCCTCTTCTCCAAACAACAAGTTCAGGGAAGGCAAAAAAACTCCAAAAACCTAAAAATTGTTTTTCTTATAAAAACTTCATTTTTACTCCAAATCAAGTGAACCAAAAGCCAAAACGCTCGAAATAAAGTGCTCCATCAATCACAAAAACTAAATTTCTAAAATACCATATTTTAGTAGATCAAACCACAAAAAAAACATGGAACCCGTAAAAAACCTAAACTTCAAATATAGATCTATTCAAATCTATCCATCTAAATGGAAAACTTGAAGTATTAAAAGTGGTTAGAAACACATAACAAACATAATAAACCAATAATTTAGAGGGTTTCTCCATTTCTTATGCAAGATGTACTTGCCTAAGACATGGAGGGAGAAAACATAAGTGAGAGAAAAAAATAAAGAAATAAAGAGAGAGAAGGTGAGGTTTGGTTTATATACATGGAGGTTTGAGGTTTAGACCATGGTGAACCGATGATTTAACCAACCAAAAAAATAAACCCTGAACAAAAATAAACCAAATAATGGGTCTAGTCTCATGCAATATACTAAACATGCAAGCAGGAAAAATAATACGCTCCAAATACGTATATTTAGGAATGGGGAGTGACAGCCCCTTGGTCCCGGATTGTCAACCGAGTAAAGGAGCTGTTACAGTGCTCGATCTCTACCGTCACACTTGTCCAGATTTTTTTTATTGTACTTAGATTCTTCTATATTAGAGATTTATTTGTACTATTTGTCAATTCCTAATCAATACAAAAGTTCGTTCAACTTTTCCCATATTCTTTGTGCAATATCGACGGTCAACAATATATCAAAAGTCTGGTAGTCGTACCCCTCTACCAGTTGCATAATCTACAGGTGAAGTCCCTGCTGGAACCTTATCGCCCTTTTTAGCTCCTTAGCCACCATTGTTAGAGCAAACCTGCTCAGCCTACAGAACTTAGCTGCGTATCCGTCCACGGTCCTACCGGCCTGCTTAAGATTGATAAACCTCTATTGTAGTTTATACTGCTCTATAACTCCAAAGTACTTGGCCCTAAACCTGGTCCTCAAGTTATCTTATGAGATATGATGCCTCAAGCTAACCTCCATATATGCCTACAAATTACACGCAAGATCTTCAAGCTGCAATTGGACTTGATCAATCTATTCCTCAGCCGGAACCTTCGCTGCTACTAGAATGGTCTTGATCTCTTGGAGCCAAGCATCCACCGTGATGGCATCTTCTGTGCCGTCAAAATAAGTCGGGTTAAGCCAGCAAAACCTAACCGACGTGCTCGAATCGGTCCTTCTGCTCCTTTCCATGGTTGTTTACAAACCTTGGTTTAATTTCATGACCCACACTCGATATAAGGGTACGAGTATGTGGGTAAGTCCAGCCTATGCCGCAGCATCAACGGTAGAACTCTGTCTAGGTCAATAATATTATCTTCACACAATAAATATAAAGTCCCTGTCATACTAACTCAACTCCAAATAGAGAACAATATGATAATATGGTAATGGTAAATAATACTCAATCATAATATCAAACTAGATGATGATAAGGCACGATATGGAATAAAAGGAAAGAGAATAAAGTCATAAATACATCACAAGTCCAAGTCTAATCTCAACACAAGACATCAATAATAATACAATGCTAAAGTCTAACTGACATTTACAATCTCAAGAATAAACTAACTATGCCTCATCAATTGCTAGTGCTAACTCAACATGCTCTACGGGTGATAACTCGACTGGCTCGCCATCATGTGGTCCGTAGTGTATAGGACAACAGTCCTCTAATGAATCATCTGAAAAATATATCCATTCAGTATTGCAGCTAATTACAACCCAAATAGCAGTTCTAATAATTGACATAAACTATGAAACAGTATATATCAATGAACATAAATGATGGAGTAACTGAACTAGTATATATCATGAGAAAGATCATCATGATAAATAATGGCAAGAACTGAGAATAATATGGTGAGAAAAAATAATGTGATGAACTGGAATAGAGTAAACAATATATATATAAAGTTTCTTGAAATATTAGTAAGATGATGTGATCGGCTTGGGCATAACATAGGCTATATATAAAAGGTAAGCTAGCATGATCACGCGTTAGTGACATGATCTGCTAACTATCATGGGCTATACTAAATCATGGGCTATAAGGTATGATCACATATCCACTAATACTTTTCCAACACCCGACTAGTACACGAATCCAAATCATGACACGTTATAACACGTATATCATACTCACAGTCTATAATATTATGCACTATGATTAAGGTCTAAATAATCACTAAGATACCATGGTTATCACTGAGTAATCATAAAGTATGATATGACGATCACCGTGTAACCACAATAATAATATCTCATGACCAAGATCCACATATACCAATCCGTGAAACCATCGTGTCAAGAATCAAATATATCAATACTAAATACATGAAACATAGAGGCTATCAAATAAGAAAACTATCAGAGAATGTACTCACCTGTAGTCTTGAGCCAATGGTATATCTCAGTATCCGAGCTGGTGTCACGCACAATTAAATATGAACATCATGTTACTTGGTGTAATGAAGTAAGAAATGAGGCAAAATGCACTAAAGATGATTTTCTAGGTCGATAGTATGTCTCAGTAGTCAAGGTATGTCAAGGTTGACTTTTGGGTCAAACTTGGTCAACTCTAGGTCTACACTAAAGTATTAGACTCCTATGAGCTACTAACTAGCTAACACTAATTTATAATAGTTATACTAGGTCATCTGACTATATAACTTATAACATTTATATAATTATACTATATGTATATCACTATAGAATTGTATACTATGTATAACATTCCTCACTAAATAACTAATACCTTAGCTAGCTCTATACCTTGGTGTCTTACTAGAATGTCACTTGATACCTTACCCATCATATACCTGTACATCTAAGACCAATTTCAATGTGCATAATTGCACTAACCTATATCCAGAATTCCCTTTTATTGTTAATCCCAAGTGCAAAAGACTGTACTACAGTGCATTAATGTACTGCTACCTGATGCATTAATCCGACCCCTTCAACCTTAACCTGAGCCTCATGATCTTACTTGTTGCTTGGAGCAATAAGTACTGCCAGACTTGATCTCCCGTCTTCCCCTAATATCTGATATAATACAATGCTCACCAATACATGCTATACTACCCAAACACATTATTGAACAAACAATTTTCCCATTCTCCAATCGTATACTGAACCTTTACCTCACTACCTAAGTATCAGTTAACACTCCCGAACACATTACCCACACTATAGTAACATACGTATCTCCTTGATACATGATACCACCAACCCCTATTTTACTTGAGATACCTCACTAGCATTTAAACACCCACACTGATACACACTTGTGTATCATACACCCATACTAAGGATACCCCTCCACTGAAAATATGCCTGAACCTTAAACTTGCAATCTCAGGTATTCATTTTCCTTTCATGCTTGATTGCACCCCACTGCAGTGCAATACTATACTTGCAACCCACTCCTCACTGTTGTTGTACTCTTTAGTCACTCAAGCACTGCTCGGATCAGTGCATATAGTGCACTGATTCTCTCCTTCCTCCACTGCTTACATTGCTTTATTTGGTTGCAAATAAACTGGCTGTTGTCTTTTATACTTAACATCAAATACTTTAGCACAGAGCTCAGTTTCCTGGGTGGCACACTGCCTCCAATCCCCCCTTAATTCTAAGGTATGCACAGCATCACACACAGTCACTCAAAGTCTCATAAGTGAGTACCCTCTCCTGCACACATAACATCAGCAATGGTTACACCACACTATACTTCATAATACATTCTCACTATCATCACAAAGTATACACACTACACACTTCACAAGATAGTTCTCTCACTGCATCCACACACAGACACACATCAACATTACACAAGTATATATACATATATATATATATATATACACACACATATAGTAATGTACTATGAGTACACATATACTTATATGGGGGAAATTGAAATTAATATTAAAATAGACCAATCGAGATTTCAATAAATACTTAACAAGCTATATGTGATACTCTAAGATACACACCCATGTGACACACCAAAACTCTATATTCTCTATGATTAACAATCCTACACATCAATACACCAAATCCCAACTAATACAACTTGTTAAAATAGCATGAGTCTACAAAAACTAAGAAAGTATAAATGATAGAAAGCATATACATATACACGGAAGGATAATACATGTAAGGGAATGATGTCATGACCCGCACCCAGTGTAGGGATGCAAGTCGGGAACAACGCCCAGCCTATGTCGCAGCATCGACGGTAGAACGCTGTCTTGGTCAATTATACTATCTAAATATCTCACAATAATATAAATTCTGCCAACAATATCTCAACGCAAAACTCAATCACATTCTAAAGCACCAGAAGATATCAAGGAAATCTAACATAACTATCCATATAATATATAACAACACCAAAAGAACAATAAACAAACTCTCAAATATGAGCCAGAAATAAATCTGGTACCAAAGTGCTAAAGAAACTTAACTATGAAAACTAGTGATCCGGATAAACCTTCCGACAGTCACTCCAGAACTAGTGGGTCCAAGTCTGCACCATCTATAAGTCGAAGTCCAAAGTATGTCGGACACTAATCTCTCGGATCCTCTGAAAAATATTTTCCAGTCAGGAATTGAGGGAAGTACATCTCTAACAGCAGTTCTAAAACAATGATATAAACTATATAGCAGTAAATAGATGTGAATATACATGATGCCATATACATGTACAAAAGATACGCAATAAAGGCAATACTGGAAATAAATATAAGAATAAATATTATGGCAATAAACAAGAATACTAATGACTAAGTGAGTGAGTACCAACTTTAACATGTGATCGGCTTGGGAACTTGCACAAAAGTAAATGGCCTGGTTAATCATACGTGCGGTGTATAATCAATACTCATAAGGAACAAGACTTGCACAAGGAGGGTATTATCACATATCTATACTACTCTCCAACCCCGACTGGTATAGTGGATCCAACCATGGTACGCTATGGCACGGGATTCCCCAAGAAGATAGTGGCTCTTTTCGAGAATCAATGTCTGTATATGCACAAGCTAATCATTAAAACAAGACTTGTACAAGATACACCATATATAAGGAATAATATCGCATTAGGAGATTCAGATATACCAATCTGTGTAACCATCGTGTCAAGAAACATGGATATCTATACTAGGTACAATAAACATAGAGGATATCATAAATGAGAAACTATCAGAGAATGTACTCGCCTACAGTTTAGAGAAATGAATGTCAAACTTTGTCCGAACGGGTGTCGCACAGACCAATATTTGGAATATTGCATTAATACAAGATTTTGGAATAAAAATAAGTTAAACTAGTCAATTTCTAGGTCATAAAGCTATTTCTATGTCAAAATGTTAAACTAGGTCAACTCTAAGTCAAACTGGTCAAACTACCTATTTCTAGGTTGCATAAGTCTATCTCAATGATATTGGGTTCATACACTATAAATCTAGGTCATACAAGGTAAATCTTTTGATACTAGGATACCGTATCTCAGGATACGCAAACAATAGATAAATATCATATATCTATAATAAAGCAATATTAAATATATAAATCCTAATTACACATGCTAAATGGATAACTTGGTTTCAAACCAACTTGGTATCACAACACTAAATCTCTATCTTGATACCCAAACCCAATACCTTGGGTATCCTCAATACCTTGGCATTTACCTTGGTATCTCAATATAATGTTTCTAACTACTATATATATATATATATCACTACATATATCTAACTAACTACTAACCATAACATATCAAATACCTTAACTACTCAAACTAATGGCTAATATATATATCAACCTAATACAACTATTAACTAATCACTAACTACTAATACATATATATATGTACACATATATAATACTTAACTAGAGATACTAGTGTGTATATATATATATATATATATATATATATATATATATATATATATATATATATATATATATATATATATATATATATATATATATATATATATATATATATATATATATATATATAAACAATTAACTAGATAAATATTAAGCTACTCATAAATATTAGCTAACTACTACTAACCAACTAACTAACTTATAAATACTAAAATATAGTATACTAATACATAAATACCAATTAGGAATATATATACATATATATACATATATATTAATACCATATATATATATATATTATATAATATATACTATATATATAACCGCATATCTGTCTCAAAAAGCCCCTGTTGTCCGTCGCTGAAACTACAGCAACTGTTGTTACTGCTGCTATAGCGACAGTTTTCTGCTGCTGTTGCTAATGCTGTTGCTGCTATCACGAAAATTGCTGTCGTTGCTAATGCACTGTTGCTGCTGTTGCTATTGCTACTGCTACTGTTGCTAATTTGCTGGTGCTGCTGTCACTAATTTTGCTGCTGTTGCTGTTGTTGTTGTTGTTCTGTTGCTACGCTGCTGCTGTTGCTAAAGGTTGTCGCTAATGCTGCTGATGTCCTCTCTCACTCTCTTATATATTATCACATATACAAATATATATATTAATATATATATATACTTAGCTACATATATTTATATACATATACATGCTCATCTATATATATGTATATACATCTTTTTAATAATAATACATATAGTATAACATACACATATTATATAGTAACATATATATACATATCCATAATATCACTAATACGTACACACACATATATATATAATCACACAAATATATATGTATATATAACATAACATATAAGTATATATATATAATAACATATATATATATACATATAACATATACATATATATACACTACTATATTTATATACTACTATAATTAATAACTATTATATATGTTGGAGAATAGCTACATATATTTATATAATAACATAAGTAAGTTAGATATATGATACACTAACACATAAATATATATATATATATTTATATATATATATATATATATATATATATATATATATATATATATATATATATATATATACACTCATAATTATATATCACCAAGACTAAGAATATTTTAGAATTAGATCTAAAAATAAATGCACAACATTTGGAGCGTATCACACCGTATCCCACAAGATTTAGGATACGCTTGCGACACGAGTCCACCAAACATCCAAACGTACCCCGAAGGACACGAGCAAGTCTAATATATTATTTATGAACAATACGAAGAGTCAAACACAAATCTACGTGTCCGTGTCAAAATGTGACGTGCACAAAGTCCCATGTCAGAGGGGAAACTCTCAAATCAACATGTATCACCAAATTATTAGGATAGGACCTACACATACCTAATTGTGGACACGACACTACCCCTAAACACACAAGCACTTGTTAAATTGATCAATAGGACCAATTAACACACATAACAAATGTCAATCTCGGAATTCCCCCAAAATTGACACAAAAAGTACCATAACTTTCTCAATAGGCCTCCTATAAACTCAAAATCAAATCCTATGGGTAGCCTATGCATATGGATTGATTTTTTATGGTTAATTCTTAGATTTAGAACCTAAATTAAGGATAAAAACTAAATTTTACCTATTGGAGATGGATTCCCAATGAAACCTCTAAAATTGATAAAATTTGCCTTCAACTTGTAGATCCTTGCTCCTCTTTGTAGATCCATGCTTCCTCCTTGTAGATCCATGTTCAAATAGTCTCTAATAATGATTTGGGAAGGAATTGGGTAAAAATTTGGTAGGGATTTGGTGGAATTTGTTTGAGTGAAATTTTAGATCTAGATTTGGAATAAAAAATGAAGAGAGGGAAAGGTTTTATCCCCTTTATATAGGCCTCACTTGCCCCCTCCCTCAAGCTACTACGTAAAGTCTAAAATATCCCTTGGGGCCTCTCATGAAGAAATTAATTAAGGTGGGAAACTTCTAGTCTAAGGGGGTTAACTTAATTAATCATCCTCCTAATAATTGGGCTCAATTCTAACTAGAATTAAATGTTATTCCATGATTCTAAACTAAACTAGTTAGGTCCACTAACACAAGTCCAAAAATAAATCTAACATGCTAACCATAAATAAATAATACAATAAATAAATATTTAACATGCACAATATTTAATTAATTACCAAATGACTAAAATACCCTTTCCTAGAAAATGTGCTAGTGACAAATCTACCCCCCTTAGAAGAATTTTGTCCTCGAAATTAAAACTCTCACCCCTCTCTCTTAGGCCAGTCATATCCTATTCATACAAATTTTTACTATGGCCAAACCCCAATCAATCACAGTCTAAAATAGTATATATCCTATAACATACAATCCTATAATTCTACTGAAAGAGAAATCATACTTGGATATAGTCTCTCATTATCATGAAATTAGTCTCTGTCCTACTGGCGTGTATCCCTTTATTGGTACGAGATAACCTGCTATGCCACTTGTGGCCTATTCCCTCACACACTAAGCATTCATTAATCATCAACCTAGTCAAGATATTCTTAATATTGATGGTTACCAAATACTAGTGATATACTCTAATTATAGGTCATGGACATACTTCACTCACTGCACTTGCTACTTAGGAAAAATACTATACAAAATACTGCTAAGATACTACCTCCTTTATCTGTTTTAAATTCTTGTAATCACCTAAATTTCTCAACCATTTTCTTGTAAGGAACACTTGAATACTTTTTTAATCATACATTTTATTAGTACACCCTCGTCCAACTTTAATACTTCCAATAAGATGCCTTACTTAAATCTTGTTACTGTCTATACAAGGCACCAGTTCTCATATGTAGTTTTAGATGACATCCTTATACCAAGTTACTCATGTCTCTCCTCTATATTATTATATTAGTTACTAAAATAATTGTGCCTAAACTTTCATAATACTTGAGGTACTCCATCTCTTGTTACTAGGGTATCTCTTTCTATCTGATACTTGGTGCAACTCATCCTCTAACATTTGTTAATCATCTTAAGGTTCTCATCTGTACATTAGTATCATAATACATACACAATTATCTTCTAGTCATTAAAATACAATGATATCTCACTGGTATCCTTATGCCCTTCGGACTATTCTTTGATACATACAACCTCTATAATAAAATTTAGCATTATACTATACTTACTTATATATATATATATATATATATATATATTGTCTCTCTCTTGTACTGCTTGGCACTTGTACTATTACTCCAAATATTTTTCTATCTATATTAACTGATATCCCAATCCAAGATCATCACACAAGGTACTTACTGTTACTAACACATTACTCAACTAATACCTGATATAGAAACACTAGCACTCTTGATATAGTAACACTAGCTTTCTAACTACATAACATATTTTCTTAATATTCTTGGACACTAGCTTCATCATTAGATCACCTCATCATACTCACTAGAAATTATGATCACTTGCATCCAATGCACTAGTTATTAACTTCTATAATACACATATTTTATTTCACTCTCATAGGCAGACATATGGTTCCATATCTCTATTGATGTATATGTATCTCTCTTCAAACCTTTTACAGACGGATACACTAATCAGTGATACACTACATATCTTCCATGACCAATCTTGATATTTTTTAACCTATGACATAATATTAACACTCCAGCTTCTACTTTCTGATACTCATGAACTTCCATACTGACACCTATCCTCCACTGTGCATCCTGCACACAATTTCTAGACATTCTTCCACCTATTGTTTCCAATACACCACTAGCCTCAATATCAGGTGATATACCCATCACTAGTCATATACTGGTACCCTCCTATCTACTCACATCAACGCTCTACTTTTACCTGTAACACAAGTCTTACTACTTTAACACAATATATTCTGATTCTCTCACACTCTCCTATACACTTATGGGTACCATTGTACTATGGCATGCTCACTAATACCCTTTATGCATACACATTTTTTTACTCTTGACACACCCAAGTATCGACCACCAATTGTATATCATGCTCCATTGATTTCCAACACAATTTCTTTGATACTTAATTATTTACATGGCTCACCCAACTACATGAATTCATGACTATCTAGAGTAAGCATGCTAATATTGATACTAACTCATGGAGCTACTTCTACTCCCCCTTCTACCTATAGTACCCATACTATCTATAATAACACATATCATAGGACTATTGCAACAAGATACTGTGCTATGGATTATCTCTAGATTGATGCCTACTGCTCACATGCCCAACCAAGAACCACTTATAGACTCACAAGCCACACTTCCAACAGTTAATACTAATACTCAAGATACATACATAATTGCAATTTACCAATTATCACACTAACAAGGACTCTAATGGAAAGAAGCTCTATAAGGAACTGGACTAGAGAACTGAAGGTATCTCTACTGCTAAGCTAAGGAACAATGGAACAAAGTCCTAAAATAACAGAAGTGAAAAAGTATTAAGATGATACTTTAAGAACCAATTTAAGATACAATCTGATAATTATACATGTCAGTCCGAAATTATGATACTCAGAATCCTCGCCACGCTAGTAAGCATAGCTTCAATAAATGATAGATTCCATAACTAGGGTATACAACTCTATAATCATGTCATCTATAATCCTTACCACGCCAACCGGTATAGTTACGAGAAACTATAAATTTTATAACTAAGATATGTACATCCGAAGTCAGGTCCCTATATTTCTGCTATGCCAGCTAATATGGCTGCGATAAACTATATGCTCCATAACCAAAGCAGATGTTTTACCTTTCTCACTGTCCTCATCAACATATGTCATCAGATGATACCGTAATTTAGTCCGCAAAATTTCTTTCGATATAAAATCAAACTCAACAATGATACCAATAATTTAAATCAACCGATCAACAAGAATCAAATTCAACAATCGATTACCAAGAATCAAATTCAACAACAACAAGTGAGAGCAGACAAAAATAAGGGAAAAGATTTGAAATGGGAATTGTAATAAGATTCTCAAGGGTCGTCCCAGGAATTTCTCAAGAAATTTGTGATTGTGTATCCTCTCATCCTAATATCTTATATCCTATAGCCTATATCCTATATCCTATCGCAGGCTCGCAGTCGTACAACTAATTCGTCGTACTACTACGATATCGCATGACTTGCGAAGCCTGACCTACATTGGCCACTACTACAAACGTGTCACGACCCGCACCCAGTGTAGGGATGTAAGTCGGGAACAACGCCCAGCCTACGCCGCAGCATCGATGGTAGAATGATATCTTGGTCAACTATACTATCTAAATATCTCACAAAATTCAATCACATTCTAAAGCACGAGAAGATATCAAGAAAATCTAACATAACTATCCATATAATATATAAAAACACCAAAAAAACAATAAACAGTTATTTAGAGTCTAAATTAGGGTCTAAATTAATCAAGGGTAGAACTTACACAATGTCATCAGTTATTTAGAGTCTAAATTAATTAGGGGTTCTAACTAAGTAGGTTGCCTAAGGTTCACTAGTCAAGGACAAAAAAAGTGTGTAAACACCTAGTCTACTAGTCACATAACATCATCAAGTCCTCTAAATGTACAAATTCTAATATAAAATAAGCATGGATATTACTAAGGTTCATGTAGGTACTAGATATTTTAACACTAGGTTTCCATATACAAAATATCATCAACCTTGCTATTCACTAAGTGTCAAACTATGTCAACTAACCTAGGGTTCATTTTGTCTATAAAATATAAACATATGAGCATTAACAATAGATCAAGTTAGGGATATCACAAATAATCACATACTCTATTCCTCAAGTATATCCATTCATTCAACTATTTACAACTCCCGTTGTACTACAAAATGCCTAGTATACATAGACAAGTCAAATCCGAATTTATAATAAGATCATGGCATATACCTCATTCTTAACTAACATTTGTCTTGAATCATGTGTGCAAACACTACTACATATAGTTCACAACCCTAGCATGGCATCTTCTATATTCTAACATAGTATTTATAAACAATAAAACTAGCTAGCACAAAACCTAGACAAAGTGCACTACTAGTTTCACAACATTTAATCATGTCTCAACCATGCATTTATTTATATATTACATACTAAAAATAATTTATATATTCTGGAATTTAGTGAAAGTTGGAGTAAAAATTATGTTTTGCAAATGGTTTCTTGGATTTTAGATCATGACAAAGTGAATTGGACAACAAGTGCATAAATAATATTCAAGTATAGACATGAGAAGTAGTAAGTGTTCTTAGTGTATATCATAAAAAATATGAATAAAAAGTTGGTAAAATTAAATAGGGATGTAAATTACATGTATATAGGGTTGAGTAGTTGGAGTTTGAGCTCTTACCAAAGTAAAATAAGATGGAAAAAGAGGACTGTGCACTGCTTGCACAAATCTGTCCAGATTTGGACACTTTGGCTCGTAGCTGCTGTCCGGAGCTTCAAAATATTTTTTCAAGTGATATGGGGCTTAGAGAGATTAGAGGAGAGGTATATAATAAGGATAGGGTATATGTTGAAGGGTTTTGGGTTCTGAAAGTGGTGGCAACAAGGTATGGAAGTTGTGTTATTGCTGGCGGGTTCAGCAGGGTGTCTTCGGTTTGTAGTGTGTGTTTGGGGAGGTTGTGGAATGATTTAGCTCCTGATTGGTAAAGGAAACTTGTTAAGGAGAGTTCAGAGAAGGATATTTGGTTCTGTAGTGGTGGTTTAGAAGCTATGGACATTATGGAGTGGCCTGAGAAGTGGTTAGGCTAAATTTGGATTATGTCTGGACACCTCTGATAGATAAGCTATTTTGTGAAAGTTAGAATAAGTTTTGCAAGGTTTGTGAAGAAAAAGTGTTAAGGACATGGAGATAAATAAGAATACTAAGTTTGAGAGAAATATACTTACTGTGGAAGGAGATATGACTGGATTGGTAGAGTCTAGCTGAATTAGGATTCAGCTTGGGTAGGGCTGGATAGATGGAGGTGTGGAGGGAAATGGAGAAGGATTTTTGAGATGGTTTATGAAGAGAAAATATAAGAAAGAGAGTTAGAAAGAAGTTTTGTTCAGGTTTTATCAGGTAAAAAAAAAAAAGAAAAGTCTATGGGTGGCCTGCCATTAAGAGGGGAGGTGAAGGGTTGAGAGGAGAGTAATGGTTGGGGTGGGTTTGTAAGTTTTGAAAAATGAAGTGTTAAGGGTATTTGGGGGTTATTAAAGTTGAACAAGTGGGGGAGTTGGCTGCATATTTAGTGTACTTAATCACACTTGAGTCCAACCTATAATGGTTAATAGGTGGGGTGTGAAGTTGGGTCAAGTCCAAAGTGTGTAGGGCTGAATTAATTTTCTAATGTGTCAAGTGTAAGGTTTATAATGGTGTATTATGACATTTGGTATTTTTTTAGAGTGAAAAATGGTATATAATGTTTTTCATGAACAATGTGAGGGTGTGGGAATGTTTAGGTTGAGTTTGGACTAGGTTTAGGCTAGGTCAAACCGGTATCTCAATAGGACTAGAATTTGTACTATATGTGATTTAAAATTGAATTAAAGTATGTAGAAGTCTATTTGGGTGTGACACCAATATCATGGATGCGGTAAGTTAAATATAGTGTCATAGTCCTATAGGGGTCTTGAGGAACAGGTCGAAGTTGGGTCTCAAAATTCGATTAGGAAGGTTATAAGTTCAAGCTTAGGTATGACTTGTGAAAAATATTGTACGATTAAATTATAGCACAAGAAAGTATTTTTCTGAGTGACACAAAGGTCAAGATTAAAGTTTGGTCTACCTAGATTATGAGTGTGAATTTTGTTGGATAACAAAGGCTAGTGTAGTATTCTAATTATCGATACAACGCTTAGTGTAATAAAAATTGAATAAGTGAAATTAAACTCAAATTTCTTATCCTAATCAACTCTAAATCAACCATAATCTCTCACTAAGCTATGTATACTTAAAATTTAGGCGAGGAAGTTTACAATCTAGCTACCTTAAAATTTTTTTTCCTCAAAATTCAAAATCAACTCCCCATTAACGAACTAAATATATCTTTAATTATAAAAATATAACTTGGTACTTATTCATATCCATTATCTAAATCTTATACTGCCATATACAGAAAGTTTAATCAACTATGGCATTTGGTCCTGAAAATATCTTCTTACCACCATATATTATCTCATCATTGTTATCATGTTAATCATTATCTAGAAAAATTGCCACCTATAGGCCTTGGTTACTCAAGGATGCCACAACACAATCTCAATTTAAATCTTCCAATATCTATAAAGAAAATAATGTCATACCTTTACTCTCGAAGGAGTGCATGGGTTAGGCACTAAAATCATACAAGTATAAAATCTTCAACGGCACCTATGTAGTATCTAAATCCTTTATTCTGTATCTAAGACGGTTAATGAATCACCATCTTTCCTAGGTACAACGTCATCAACCTCTAGTATCCTCTTAGCATCAATAAGCCTAATCTAGCCAGTCAGTCATACTTAGTCTAGAAGCTCAACTCAACGATTACTAGGATAAATACATATAATAAAATATAACATAAGCCTTTATTCAAATACATAATAAAAATATAAAAATTTTGCAATAAATATCTATTCAATCATTCTAAATACCCTAGATAAAAATATAACCAATAGTAACGAGAATACGATTTCTAAAATCCAAAAATCCATCGACTAGGATAAATTGGAAATAGGTTCACATGCCATCACCTACTACTAAGAATTTGTACCAACAAGCTCATATCCTATTAATCAAAAATCCAAATTCCTAGTCTTAAGTAATTTATGTATAAACCTATAATATTAAACTATCATTTCTATAAGACTCCTATCTTGTATTTATACTCCTTACCCTTATGTCAATCTATAATCTAAGGGTCTTGTACTAATCCTCTACAGAAGGACCAATGAGTCAGTATGTGATATGAACCTGTATTTAGTTTCTTGAAATTCGTATCACTTCGAGAATGATCAATAATTTCTACTCACACTAAATCCTCAAAATTCTTAAAGTATTACAATTCATAAATACTAAAATTATTATGCCTCAAATCTATATCGCAATTCCTTCTCCTTGGATTATGCGACTATAATATCTTTCCTTTGTCATTTATTTCTTACATACCTTTATATCCTTCTAGTATGTTAATCTGGTTTTTTTATTATAATCTTCGCCAATCATAGCCAGTACTTTCTGCTTCATAGTATAGATCTTCTAGGCTTCTACCGAGTGATATAATTTTCAGTCCTTCCTAGATCCTTCTCTTAATTTAAAATACTCAAGGTCGGGTACTCCTCGTGAATCTCTTCTTGTTGCCATTCTAACTTTTTTACCTCGAACCTGAGGTTTCTCCTCATTTATTCCAGGTATACCCTTTATCCAAACTATATGGGTACCATCTGGTTATAACTTGCCATCCATTGTAGGCAATTTACTATATCTAACTCAAGAATATAACATCTATCAAAACTCTCTTCTTTCAACCTAGTTATTCTATCATAGATACTAGCTTATATACCTAAGTTATCAATGGTAGGACTCACGAGTCTAATTAATACCGGCAATCCAAATAAGTCAAGTACATCTAACCTGATTTTGAAAGCCATACCATAGCACTAAAGTTATCTAATTATTTATAGACTAGTTCTAGCAATCTACCAATTTATTTAGTCTAGGCCTATAGTCATTAGTAATTTATGGGGATAGTAAGATCTATGTTTGATACTAAAAGTAACAACTAGAGATTTAACCATTATGGCCTGCCACATAAAATTTTATTTCCTTAAATTCATAATACTATTCCTTGTATCACAACCATGGTCCTCAACTAATCCCCAGCATCTAGATATGTATTCCCTAAGATATTCCAAAGTATTAGAATAAACCATCTTTTTAACTTCTAATACTTCCAAATTACTGCTTCCTTTGGTAAGGGTAAGGTTTTGTTCTAAGCCTCTACTTCTAGGTCCAATTCTTATGCCAATAATCTATACTAGGTCTAATATCAAGAAAGAACCTATTAACCTCCTCTACTATATGCAACCATCTTCTCAAGAAAATTATCTCTAGTATGCCTTCTTATACCATGATGAGGATCTGCTTCTGGAGGGAATCACCACGCACGATCGTCCATCTCTCCGAAATAGGTGAAGATGAGAAACAATGATAATGATTTCGAGAAAAATGAACGAATAAAATTATGAAGTCCAAGGACGATAATCAAATACAATAGGAGTTCTAAAATCAGTTATGGAGTAAGATCTTATTCAATATTTATCATAACTCGCATGCTCGTTCGGTACAGTAACGTAACCGAAACGATATGCTCTGACTTGGATGGGCCACCAGTAAAATTATGTCATGCCCCAGTCCAAAAATACATGGAATCAGACATATGAAAATGGCCAGCTGGTACAACTTTGTACAGTTTTCCAATTTAATGGACCTGACGAAGTGCACTTATGCTGTCCATGGTGAAGTGATCAATCTAAATCTATATCTATCAACTATTTATATCTTAATCCATATGACAGAAATAAAAGAAAGGTAGATATGACTACTAGTTTGCAGCCTAATAATCATACTTTCTGAATAGACTCGAAGAAAATAACATGAGTTTATAAAAACTAAGAAGGTATAAATGATAGAAAATATATACATATACACGGAAGGATAATACCTGTAATGGAATGAGCACTCATCAACCATCCAACAAAAGATATTTGTGTCCAACTCAGCTAGCCTAGCAGGAAACTAGGTCCTAAGTGGAACGTAACAAGGTACAAATGGTACATGCCAAAATATAAATACTGTACAAGTAAATAGGATAACGTAACCATCTATGTCTCCCTCACTTTTTTAATTAAGGATAGTTTGGTAAATTGACACGGGTATTTTTATTTTAGAAGTTATTGTATTTAAATATTATACATATAATTTATTTATTTATTGTATTATTTATTTATTATTAGTGTTAGATTTATTTTGGAACTTGTATAGTGGACCTAAACAATTTAATTAGGTTGGTGAACCCAACATTTATTTTGGTTTAGATTGAGCCCAAGATTAGACCCATGGTTTAGGAGGATGAATTAATTAGTGAAACCATTAGACTAGAACCTTTTCTCCTTAATTAATTTCTTCATGAGTGGCCTCAAGGGGCAAATTAGAAAGTCTACATTGCTTGAGAAAGAGGGTTAGGGCCAGCCACATTAGGAGGGAGGAGAGAGAGAGAGTGTGTGTCTATTCTCATTTTATATTTTATGTAGATCAAGATTTCTCCCTTTCTAATTTCTTTATTCCCTCACCATTACCTCACAATTTTCTACCCAAATTCCTTACCTATTCCTCATTGGAGGCTATTACAATAAGGATCTACACGAAGAAAGCAAAAATCTATAAGGAGGCCAAGATCTACAAAAAGGAGCTACACTTCTACATTTAGGGATTTTTATTAGGAATCCATCTTCTAATAGGTACATTTTAATTTTTTCTCTTATAATAAACTCTAAATCTGAGATTTAACCATAAAAAACTATCCCACATGCATAGGCTAACCATAGGATTTGGTTTTAGGTTCATAGGAGACCTATGGTGAAAGTTATTGTATTTTTGTGTCAATTTTAGGGAAATTCCGAGATTGGCACATGTTGTGTTTGTTAATTGGTCAGTTAGACCAAATTGACATATGTATGTTTGTTTGTGACTAGTGTCATGTCCACAATTGGGTACGTGTAGGCCGTATCTCGTCAAATTGACGAAACAGGTTGATTTTTAGGGGTTTCCTCTGACACGGGGATTTGTGCACACCAATTCTTGCCACAGACACGTAGTTGATCTAATTATTATATGTATTGTGCATAATTAGTATTCTAGACTTGCTCATGTCCTCCAGGATGCGTTTGGTTGTGTGGCGGAGCCGTACCGCAAGTGTATCATAGAATGAGTGTGATACGGGTGTGGTGCACCCCACGTATTTGTTTATTTGCCCTTATTTCTGTGTGCTTGCATATATACATATGTATGAGATATGGTGTATGATATATATGTATTATGTATGTTTTATAGTATATAGTATACATAAGTGTATATAGCTATATGTGTATATATATATATAGAGAGAGAGAGAGTATTGATATATCTATATGTATATGTATGAGTATTTATAGATTTATATATATATGTATATGTGTGATTGTATATATATATATATGTATATAGATGAGGAAGTGTATATAGATATATAGAGATTGATTATGCAAAGATTGGTTTTTATCTAAGTGTATATGGTTATATATATATATCTATATGTATATCTATATGATTGCATATATATGTATAGTTGAGATTATATATATATATATATATATATATATATATATATATTGATACGTGTATAGGTATGTGCATATGGTTATATGAATGTAAGGTTGCATGTTGTGTGCTATGTGTTTGTGAGTGTGTCAGTGAGTGTGCAGAGGGGGGGGGTCCAGCAATGGCCAAGTTTAGCATATGCAGAGCCAATGCACTAAGCAACAAGAGGTATCAGCTATTCATTCACTGAGCAACAGAGCCATTTAGCTCGTGCACTCAAGCAACTGAGAGACATTGATCAGAATTGCACAGCAACTCGATCCAACTTTACAGTATCAGTACAAGCACCACTGTGTTTTACACTAAAGTATCTGCAAGAAGGAGTGGTTCTGCAGCACAGTGTAGTTTATAGTGCTTTAATGCACTGAGATGTGTAGTTGAGTCACTAGTTCAGCAAAGAGGGGAGCAGCAGCAGCAGCTCGAGGAGGCAGTACACTGTAGCCATCCTCAACAGCAAACTTAGCAGCCTCCATTAACAGCAACAACTGTGCAGCAAGCGAGAGGACACATCAATTGCCACAACAATGAGAAGCCAGGCAATGTGCAGCATGATGAAGTAGTAGACTACAGGCAGCAGACTGCATCAGGGAATATTCAGTTCATCAAAACAATGTGCAGCTGCATCTCAGTATGCAGCTTGAGCCCTTTACTATAACACAATATCACTCTATATCAAAAATCCAGCAAGCAAATTGCAGTGGACCTACAGTAGCAACATACTCCAACTGAGGTGAGTTAACTGATGAGCATTACACTGAAGATCAACTACAGTATCAGCATGAGAGGGTGCAGTCAGCAAGGATGCAGGTATGTGTGCAGTATCAGCATTCAACAGTCATATGCACAGCCATGGGAGAGCATTCAAGTGCACAGCTATTCATTCACAACAGCAACTCGTACAGGTTTCAGATATAAAACTGTGCAGTATCAGCATAGAGTATCAGCACTGTGCAGCCATCCATCAAGCATTGAACTCAATAATGTACAGTCTCAAGGATTCAATAGTGTATCAGTAACAAGATTAGAAAATAGCAATGCATAAACCATTGAAGAGTACATTAATGCACAGTATCAGCTCAGTATCAGGCATTTTCCTCAGTATCAGTTTCTGTATCTGTTAGTTTAGCTATCTAGGTATGGTTAGTTGGTGTATAGATGGTTTAGCATGTGTTAATGGGTAGTAGTTAAATGTATTAGTTAGTCTAGTTAGTTGGGAGTTAATGGTTATTGAGTTCAGATGAGTTAGTGTAGTTAAATGAGTTATTTAGTTATACACTTGTTTATGTTAATAGTTAGCTATAGTAACTATATACTAGTATATATTATATGAAAAGTTAGTAGTTAGTATATATATATATATTTTGTCATATACTTGATTGGTATATAGTTAGCTAATATGTATATATGTATATTCGTAGTTGGGGTATTGTATTGTTAAGATAGTAGGTATATGTATTGTACTGATATATTTCATACTTAGTATATATTAGCATATAATTAGTATTGGAGGTTTTATATGTATTAGCTATATTCACGAGGTTTTGGGTCTATACCAAGGTATTGGTTTTGAGTATCGAGATTGGAGTATGGTAGTGCGATACACATTGGTGCAAGGCCAAGGTTTCCTAAATTCATTGATTAGTTGAGATACTATGTGTATTGACTTGTATATATATCTAAACTAATATTTTCATATATTGAAACTTGCGTATCTTAGGATACGGCATTTTGTGTGGTTCTTAGTATATTAGATTAGTTAGTATAGCTTAGTTTCATAGGACATTGACTTAGTATCCTAGTGTAGACTCATACACCTTAGAAATAGTCAGTTTGACTTAGAAATGGCTTTGTGACCTAGATGTTGACTAGTTTAACTTAAATTCATTTCCAACACCTTGTATTAATACAATATTCCATATATAGGTTTGTGTGACACCAGTTGGGACGCAGTTTGACATTCATTGCTTGGACGACAGGCGAGTACATTCTCTGATAGTTTCTATTATTTGATAATTTTTATAATGTAAGTATTTAGAAATGTATTACTTGATTTCTGACACATTGGTACACGGATTAGTATACATATGGATCTTCAGTCATGAGATATTATTTATTGTTTTAATGTTTCTCGTGTTCTCATATGATTAATAGACAATGTTTAATATTAGACAATATTTAATGTTCAATGTTTGATATTTTATAATGTCTTGAGTATCTTGCATCGTAACGTGTCATGGTTGGATCCATTATACTAGTCGGAAAAGGAGAAGTGTTAGCTAGATATGTGTTCAAAGCCTAGACAATGTTTAATGTTCAATTTTTAAGTAGACAATGTTTATCCAACGTTAAGTAGACAATGTTCAACCCAAGCCGATTACATATCTAACTAGTATTTCAATCACTTAGCATAGTTGCAGTTCTTCACCATATTCTAGTTCATTATCTTACTCTATTGTCTTATTCTATTTCATCGTGATCAGTGTATACCATATTGTTCTTGTTTACTTGTTTCTTCTACCATAGTTGATATTGTTCATTGTTTCTCGTCTTGTATTATATTCTCTATTTCTGTTTATAGTCATTATCAATTAATTAGAACTGCTATTGGGTTGTACTTTGCTCAAATCCTGACTGGATATATTTTTCAGATGAATGGTTAGAAAGGAAGTATCCTACTCACTACGGATTGACAGATGGGGTATCCCCTAAGGATGTAGTACCAGTTACTGAGGCCATTTAGATTACCATACCTTATAGTAGTTGTTTCTATTTAGATTGTGGATTATATTATTATTTTGAGATCTTATTTGTATTTAGATTTGAGTTGGACATGTAATGTTTTGAGACTTGTATCTCTATTCTTTTTATTCTATATCGTGCTTAAAATCATCCTTTAGTTTTTTATGTAATTGAGTATCATTTAGAATTGAGATGGCATGACAATATTTTATATACATTGTGTGAGATATTAGATAGTATAGAAGACCAAGACAGCATTTTACCGTCGATGCTGCGACATAGGCTGGACGTACCCACGTACTCGTGCTCCTATACCGGGTGCGGGTCGTGACACGTTTTTAATGGTGGTCCATGCAGGTTAGGCTTCAAAAGTTGTGCGATGTCGTGGTAATGCAACAACTTAGTTGTACTACTACGAGCCTGCGATAGAATATGATATAGGACACGAGGATGAGAGAGGGATACTCAATCACGGCTAGAAAATAATTCCAACATAATTGAATCTTGCCATCTTCATTCTGAATATCGCTTTCCTAGAAAAAAAAATGTGTCCTTCTTTGATGATATCGTATCTTGCTCAATATTGATTCCTTATTTTGAATCTGTCATCAGGATGCCACCGAAGACGCGTTCCCAGCGCTCTGGCGCAATGTCAGCATAATCAGTCACTTCATCACCTCTGAGGGCAGCACCATCAGATGCGGTTCCAGCAGCTACATTCCAGAGGTCGACTTCACCAATCCAGGTGGGCATTTCTGCAGCTTTTGGCGGTTCTCCACCTTCAATAAAGAGGACATCACCAACAGTTTCAGGGGATCTTCCATCCCCACCACCCACAGTCGATCAAACGCAGATGTTCACTCTCCTTCAGCAGATAATGGAGGTACAGCAGCGACAGTCAGAGGTCCTACGATAGAGCATGGAGAATGCTCACTAGATCGCGCTCGCAATAGTTGAGAGAGTTACCGTCGACCAGCCACAGACGATACCACCTCAGTTTATCCCTCAGTAGCCGAGGCTAGAGACCATTATTGACTTCAAGATGATTGGGCCTAAGGACTTTTTGGGCATCGAGGGAATCTTGTACGCAGATGACTGGATAGAGGACATTGAGAGGGACATACGATTGGCACAGATTTCTGAGAGCTTGTAGGTCGAGGCAGTAGGTAGTATGATGTTCGATATTGTGCTGACATTGTTCAGGACAGACCCCAGGATATCAGTGTCGGGAATTACTTGGGGAGCTTTCAAGGAGCTTTTTAAAGAGAAGTTCTTCCTGGATGTGGCTCAGAGTACTTTGGAGAGTCAATTTCAGAACCTCTTTCAAGGGAACTTGATGGTAGACGAGTATGCGGCAGAGTATTGCCGATTGGGATGATTTGTTGAGGGATAGAATCCTCGGGCCAGGGCTAGGAAGTTTAGGAAGGGACTGAATAGTGAGATTAAGTCTTATACTAATGGAGACTGCATCGCTACTTTTGAGGAAAATTTGAGACATGCGCAGCGGACGGAGGATGATTTAGAGCTTGGTTCCAAGAGGCCGAGAGACACCGGAGGAGCGAGTAATGGTGCGGGCCTAGCAAAGCGCGCCTACTTTCAGCAGCCAAGAGTATATCTACATCAGAAGTATTTTGTGCCAGTTAGGGCACCAGCTCAAAAGATACAACAGTTTCAGAAGCCAGTGCATCAGGCACCGCAGCAGCCTCAAAGGCAGATTCAACAGACTTTTTCTTGTGTCTATTGTGGAAGACATGGGCATGATTGGGAGAACTGTCGGAAGAGACTCATACTATGCTTATATTATAGTTTTCCTGACCATCAGGTGAAGGAGTATTCCAATAATCCGTATAGACCAAATCGTGGTCAGAGAGGTGCATCTAGGCCACCTGTAGCATTGTAGACTGTTCAGCACCCGCATAGAGAGCTACCCCAGCAGGGCGAGGTATTTGCAATGGCAGTCGTAGAGGACGGTACTTCAGGTGATCAGTTAGCTAGTTTTATTCTATTTATTTCCTTTCTATCTGTTATTTGTGTGTTTAGTTGGTACCTTATCGACTGCTTGTGTGTTATTATGTAGTTAGTATACCCTGTCGGAGACTGCAAAACTATGATGGACAGAGACCATAGTTAGTGATTTCTTTTAAAGTGCATGATGTATGTTATAGTTGGACTGGGGTTAACCTAGAGGGGGTACGATCATCTTTAATTTCGATGACGAAATTTTTCTAAGGTGGGTAGGATTGTCACCATCTCTTTTTCAATTAAGGGTAGTTTGGTAAATTGATACGAGTATTTTTATTTTAGGAGTTATTGTATTTAAATATTGTGCATGTGATATATTTATTTATTGTATTATTTATTCATTGTTAGTATTAGATTTATTTTGGAACTTGTGTAGTGGACCTAACCAATTTAATTTGGTGCATGAACCCAACATTTATTTTGGTTTAGATTGAGCCCAAGATTAGACCCTTGGTTTAGGAGGATGAATTAATTATTGAAACCATTAGACTAAAACCTTTCCTCATTAATTAATTTTTTCATGAGAGGCCTCAAGGGAAAAATTAGACATTCTACATTGCTTGAGGAAGAGGGTTAGGGCCGGCCACATTAGGAGGGAGGAGAGAGAGATAAAGTCTCTTCTCATTTCATTTTCATTTAGATCTAGATTTTTCTTCCTTTCCAATTTCTTCATTCGCTCACCATTCTCTCATAATTTTTTACCCAAATTTCTTCCCTATTCTTCATTGGAGGCTACTACAACAAGGATCTAGAAGAAGAAAGCAAAAAATTTACAAGGAGGCCTAGATCTACAAAGAGGAGCTACACTTCTACATTTGGGGATTTTTATTGGGAATCCATCTTCCAATAGGTACGTTTTAGTTTTTTCTCTTCTAGTAGACTCTAAATCTGAGATTTAACCATAAGAAATCAACCCACATGCATAGGCTAACCATAGGATTTGGTTTACGTTCATAGGAGACCTATGGTGGAAGTTATATATGTTTTTGTGTCAATTTTGGGGGAATTCCAAGATTGGCGCAGGTTGTATTTGTCAATTGGTCAATTAGACCAAATTAAAATATATATATGTTTGTTTGTGACTATGTCGTATCCATAATTGGGTACGTATAGGCCGTATCTCGTCAATTTGACAAAATAGGTTGATTTTTGGGGCTTTCCTCTGAAACGGGGATTTGTGCACACCAATTCTTGACACGGACACGTAGTTGATCTAATTATTATATATATTGTGCATAATTAGTATTCTAGACTTGTTTGTGTCCTCCGGGATATGTTTGGTTGTGTGGCGGAGCCGTATCGCAAGCGTATCATAGAATGAGTGTGATACGGGTGCGGTGCACTCCACGTGTTTGTTCATTTGCCTTTATTTCTATGTGTGCTTGTGTATATAGATATGTATGAGGTATGGTGTATGATATATATGTATTATGTATGTATTTATAGTATATAGAATACATAGGTGCATATAGCTATATATATATATATATATATGTATTTATATATATACATATATATATATATACATATATATATATATATATATATACATATATATATATATATATATATATATATATATAGAGAGAGAGAGAGAGAGAGAGAGAGAGAGTATTGATATATCTATATGTATATGTATGATTGTTTATATATATATATATATATATGTGTGTGTGTGTGTGTGTGTGTGTGTGTGTGTGTGTGTGTGTGTGTGTGTGTGTGTGTGTGTGTGATTGTATATATATATGTATATAGATGAGGAAGTGTATATAGATATATAGATATTGATTATGCATAGATTAGTTTTTATCTAAGTGTATATGGTTATATATATATATATATATATATATATATATGTATAGTTGAGATTATATATATATATATATATATATATATATATATATATATATATATATATATATATATATATATATATATATATATATATATATATATTGATACGTGTATAGGTGTGTGCATATGGTTATATGTATATATGGTTGTGTGTTGTATGCTAAGTGTTTGTGAGTGTGCAGGGGGGGTCGAGCAATGGCCAATTTTAGCATGTGCAGAGCCAATGCACTGAGCAGCAATTGGTATCAGCTATTCATTCACTGAGCAACTGAGCCATTCAGCTCGTGCACTCGAGCAACTGAGAGCCATTGATCATAATTGCACGGCAACCCTATCCAACTGTGCAGTATCAGCACAAGCACCACTACGTTCTATACTGAAGTATCTGCAAGAAGTAGTGATTCTGCAGCACAGTGCAGTTTGCAGTGCTTTAATGCACTGAGATGTGTCGTTGGGTCACTAGTTCAGCAAAGAGGAGAGCAGCAGCAGCAGCTCGAGGAGGTAGTACACTACAGCGATCCTCAACAGTAAACTCAGCAGCCTTCATTAGCAGCAACAACTGTGCAGCAAATGAGGAGGGCACAACAACTGCCACAGCAATGAGAAGCCAAGCAGTATGCAACATGATGAAGCAATGGACTACAGGCAACAGACTGTATCAGGGAGCATTCAGTTCATTAGAGCAATGTACAGCTGTAGCTCAGTATGCAGCTCGAGCCCTTCACTACAGCACAATATCACCCTACAGCAGAAATCCAGCAAGCATGTTGCAGTGGACCTGCAGTAGCAGCATACTCCAAATGAGGTGAGTTAACTGAAGAGCACTACACTGAAGATCAACTGCAGTTTCAACATGCGAGGGTGTAGTCAGCAAGGATGTAGGTAAGTATGCGGTAGCAGCATTCAACAGTCAAGTGCACAGCCCTGGGAGAGCAGTCAAGTGCACAGCCATTCATTCACAGCAGCAACTGGTGCAGGTTTCAGATGTGAAACTATGCAGTATCAACATAGAGTATCAGATGAGTTAGTGTAGTTAAATGAGTTATTTAGTTATACACTTGTTTATGTTAATAGTGTAGTTAAATGAGTTATTATATGAAAAGTTAGTAGTTAGTATATATATATAGTTAGTGATATACTTGATTGGTATATAGTTAGCTATATGTATATATGTATATTCGTAGTTGCGGTATTGTATTGTTAAGATAGTAGGGGTATATGTATTGTATTAATATATTTCGTACTTAGTATATGTTAGCATATAATTAGTATTGGAGGTTTTTATATGTATTAGCTATATTCACGAGGTTTTGGGTCGATAACAAGGTATTGGTTTTAAGTATCGAGATTGGAGTATGGTAGTGCGATACGTATTAGTGCAAGGCCATGGTATCCTAAATTCATTGATTAGTTGAGATACTATATGTATTGACTTGTATATATATCTAAACTAATATTTTATAATATTAAAACTTGTGTATCTTAGGATACAATATTTTGTGTGGTTCTTAGTATCTTAAATTAGTTAGTATAGTTTAGTTTTATAGTGCATTGACTTAGTATCCTAGTATAGACTCAGACAACGTAGAAATAGTCAGTTTGACTTAGAAATGGCTTTGTGACCTAGATGATGACTAGTTTAACTTAAATTTATTTCCAACACCTTGTATTAATGCAATATTCCATATATAGGTTTTTGTGACATCAGTTAGGACACAGTTTGACATTTATTGCTTGGACGACAGGCGAGTAAATTCTCTAATAGTTTCTATTATTTGATAATTACTATAATGCAAGTATTTAGAAATGTATTACTTGATTCCTGATACATTGGTACACGGATTAGTATACACATGGATCTTCAGTTATGAGATATTATTTATTGTTTTATTATTTCTCGTGTTCTAATATGGTTAACAGATAATGTTTAATATTAGACAATGTTCAATGTTTAAAGTTTTATAATGTCTTGAGTATCTTGCATCGTAACGTGTCATGGTTGGATCCATTGTACTAGTCGGGAAGGGGAAAGTGTTAGCTAGATATGTGATCAAAGCCTAGACTTTGTTCAATGTTCAATGTTTAAGTAGACAATGTTTATCCAACGTTAAGTAGATAATGTTCAACCCAAGCCAATCACATATCTAACTAGTATTTCAATCACTTAGCATAGTTGCAATTCTACACTATATTATAGTTTATTGTCTCACTCTATTGTCTTGTTCTATTTCATCGTGATCAATGTATACCATATTGTTCTTGTTTACCTGTTTCTTCTACCATAGTTGATATTGTTCATTGTTTCTCGTCTTGTATTATATTCTCTATTTATGTTTATAGTCATTATCAATTAATTGGAACTTCTATTGGGTTGTACTTTGCTCCAATCCTGACTGGATATATTTTTCAGATGAATGGTTAGAAAGGTAGTGTCCTACTCACTATGGACCGACAGATGGGGTATCCCCTGAGGGTGTAGTGCCAATTACTTAGGCCATTTAGATTACCATACCTTATAGTAGTTGTTTCTATTTAGATTATGGATTATATTATTATTTTGAGATCTTATTTGTATTTAGATTTGATTTGGACATATGATGTTTTGAGTCTTGTATCTCTATCCTTTTTATTCCATATCGTGCTTAAAATCCTCCTTTTGTTTTTTATGTAATTGAGTATCATTTGAAATTGAGATGGCATGACAGTATTTTATATACATTGTGTGAGATATTAGATAGTATAGAAGATCAAGACAGCATTCTACCGCCGATGCTGCATTATAGGCTGGACGTACCCACGTACTCGTGCCTCTATACCGGGTGCAGGTCATGACAATCTATGTGAATGCAATTTAAGGACAACCTTGGTGCGTATGGGTAGGCATAGATAACTGCCATAACGTTTCGTCGAACGTGACTTCTGCTAAATAAACACCAAAGCTCTGAAGAACGCTGGTAGTCTGAATATATATATATATATATATATATATATATATATATATATATATATATATATATATATATATATATATATATATATATGTAAACAAGCCTAACTCTCTGTCGGAAGTGGCATCTAATAAAGTAGTCATTAATTTTCGTAGATCCTCTACGGTCTCCATATACGACCAATATTTGTCCTTCCCTCCCAATGCAAATATACAAGTCAAATACACAGCGTGCACATCTCGTAACTATCATGTCCGGTCATAAATAAACTAATACTATTAAGACTATGCACTATACAATCATGCACGTTGTACGCACCAATACCCTGTCGGATACGCCAACTTGCATCATGAATAATATATGGTGCCATGAAAAGTACGTGTCAAGGTCTCAATAGATTTTAAAATACCTCTACCATATTGGGTAAGTCACTAACACTTAGGTTAATGCATTAAGATACTCATCGACTCATTCGTCGACTGCACCCGAGTCATACTTAGATGCACACATTTATACCATAATTATTCACATATAATTATAATAACTAAAATTAGACAGTAAAATAAAGTGGTAAGATATCTTGCCTGGAACTCCAAGATGCAATGGAAAAAACTTGCTCCTGCATGCAAGTCTGAACAAACCTAAGAGCCTATATATATATATATATATATATATATATATAGTAATATCACATCAGTCACTATGACACAGTTCACTAAGCATGTATAAGAGTAAAACTACTAAACATCATAAATTATTAGACATTTAGGGTCTAGATTAATCAAGGGTACAACTTACACAATGCCATCAATTATTTAGAATCTAAAATAATTATGGGTTCTAACTAAGTTGGTTGGCTAAGGTTCACTAGTCAAGGACCAAGAAAGTGTGTAAACACCTAGCCTACTAGTCATATAACATCATCAAGTCCTCTAAATATACAACTTATCATATAAGATAAGCATGGTTATAACTAAGGTTCATGTAGGTACTAGATATTCTCACACTAGGTTTCCATATACAACATATTATTAACCTTGCTATTCACTAAGTGTCAAACTATATCAACTAACCTATGGTTTATTTTGTCTATTAAAACATGAACATATGAGCATTAACAATAGGTCAAGTTAGGGTCATCACAAACAATCACATACTCTATTTCTCAAGTATATCCTTTAATCCAACTATATATAACTCTCGTTATACTACAAAATGTCAAGTATACACAAACAAGTCAAATATGAATTTATAATAAGATTATGGCATATACCTCATTCTTAACTTGCATTTGTCATGAATCATGAATGCAAACACTACTATATATAGTGCACAACCCTAGCATGGAATCTTCTATATTCTAACATAGTGTTTATAAACAATAAAACTAGCTAGCACAAATCCTAGACAAAGTGCATTACTAGTTGTATAACATTTAATCATGTCTCAACCATGCATTTATTTATATATAATACCCTAAATATAACTTATATATTCTGGAATTTAGTGAGTTGGATTAAAAATCATGTTTTGTAAGTGGTTGCTTGGATTTTAGATCATGACAAAGTGAATAGGACAACAAGTGCATAAATAACATTCAAGTCTAGACATGAGAAGTAGTAAGTGTTCTTAGTATAATATCGTTAAAAATATGAATAAAAAGTTGGTGAAATTAAAGAGGGATGTGAAGTACATGTAGATAGGATTTAGTAGTTGGAATTTAAGCTCTTACCAAAGTAAAATAGGAAGGAAAAAGAGGACTGTGCACTGCTTGCACAAATCTGTCTAGATTTGGACACTTCGGCTCGTAGCTGCTGTCCGAGGCTTCAAAATATCTCTCCAAGTGTCGAGGGGCTTAGAAATATTAGGGGAGAGGTTGTCACTACCATATTTCTAGAATAGGGATATTTTTGTTATTTTATAATTATTTTAATTATTCTGTTATAATATTTATTCATATAAATATGCATGCTATATTATGTGACTAATGTATTATTAGTGGTTAGTGATTAGACTAATTGACTAGACAAGACCCTAGTGCACTAACCAACTTATCATGACAACTTGACCAACAAATTAGACTAGCCTATTTGGACCCTTGTTAGTCAACCAAACCTTATAATTAGTGTTTAGGCTTAAACTTTATTAGGAAGAGAAGCTTCCTAGCTAACCCTTTTCTTCATGACCACCCACAAGGGGCACTTTGGACATTTAACATTTCTTGGAGGGCAAGGAGAGTAGCCGGCCCTATATTGAGGGTTATTTTCTCTCTCTTTCACTCCTCTATCTCCTAAAATCATTCCAAATTAGGGTTCTTCCTCCATTAGTTCATCCAACCACCAAATCAACCTATCACGACCCAGTCCTAAAAATACGTAGGACTAGGACACGTAAGCATGCCAGCCGTATAAATATGGCACTCCAATATATGGAAACCATAACACACGTATGCTGTAATATGAATAACAATTCACCAGTGGTATAAACTATCATAAATCACAGGATATAATCTAATCTCATTCACAGAAAATCAAATATAATAAATAACCAATATTTATAACCATATCCCAAAATGAACTATCTAAAGATGACAGTCGGATGGAAATAAATCCACTGCCGAACTAGAATAAAGAATAAACAGGACAAATACAATATAAATACAACCTCTAACAATCACGAGGCTCGAAGAGAAGACCTCTCGCAATATAAGTAGCCAGTCCGGATCTGCGCTCCTACAAATACTCATGAACAATACACCTGGAAAGGGACCAGGTCCTCAGAGGGACATAACAAGATACATAAAAGCATGCCATAAAGTAAATACTGTGAAAACTCAAGGGTGACCTAACCAGCTAAGTAAAATGCACTTTGAAGACAACCTTGTTACGTATGGGTAGGTGAAAAGTATAAAGCGTAGCGTCGAGCCAGAGGCTATGTATTTGGCATTAGCTGTAAACTGGATGCCAGATGTATATGCTGACTACATCATCGATCATGATAGCGCACAACTAGTAACCTCTGCCGTATGTATCAACAAGCATATGCTCCCATAATCGGGCAACACTGATCCCATACCCGGGCAACACTGAGGCTCACGGCCCTGCAGTTTACTCTGAAACTACAGCAACCAAATTGTCTATCCCATACGCATACTAATTGTCTTCCCCGCCCAATGTCAATGTATCAGTCGCGAACACGACATGGACATCTCATACTATAATGCAAGTCTCTAAAGAAATAAACAACTAAGCTAAATACCGTCACACGTAATGCTCATACCGATGGCCAGTCAAGAATGAGGCACGCGTCCCTACATGAACTCACTCTGTGACGTGTAATGATACGTGTCAAGGCCTGGGGAGTCATACCAATAACTCCACAACTTTAGGTGGGTCAACTTGACACTAGGTCAGACATAAGTCCTAATGTTAACGCCTCCGTTGACTGCACCCGAGTCTCTCTCGGACGCGCATAATTAAATAAATAAATATACAGCTAATAATACAGAATTTAAATAGTACAAGAAGGCAAGATATACTTGCCTGGCAAGAAGCTGCAAAATGTAACGTCTAGATGTCCACCACACAGGATCAGAAGCAATGACCTCAGAACAAATATCTTCGGATACTGAAATAAATATTACCAACATTCCCAGAATAAGCAAAATAGCTAGAAAGCACTTCCCTTTCGTCCAATTTGGACACAGGTGCAAAACGGTAATTTTGGGTCAAAGCATGCTCCACATGTGGCCACTTTGCACCAAAAAGTGTGCCAAGGGTAAAGGTCTCTAAGTCGGACAAATTATAGGTCAAGCAAACTCTAAAAGTCAGTACGAACTCAACGGTATGTCCCGATGCGGATTCTGGTAAGCCGAACACAATTTTGCCAAAAAAGTCAACCTAGGCCCCGCCAATAGGCGACTTGGTCAACTATCTCAGAATCGCATGAAAATTGGGTAACAGGACCAGCGCGATACCACGAGTCCAGTGTTACAAGTTTTATCACAATCTGACGAGCGAGCACTAAATACCCAGGGCTTTTACAAAAGTTATGATACGGGGATTGTCAGTGGATACTGGTTGATTCTGACGCGCACACGCGTCCAAATCAGTTTTCGTGAACTCTCGCACGTCCGGGTACGCTGCGCGCACCTTTTGGTACACTTGGTACACGATGGGGTGGTCCCGTTTGGCGGAACGTGCTCCGTTTCGTAATTTTTGGAAATATAGAAAAGTGGGTTTTCGGGGATTTCCAATGAATTTAATTCTACATACAACAGTTAATAAAGTAATATAATTAACTAAAATTAAACTAGGTCAAGTGATCTCCGCATACCAAAAAGAAAAATCGGATTCGGATCTCTGTGGTGCGAGATACGAACCCGGGAACATAGGTAGTCACCGTAGTTTTCTGCGATACCCAAAAGTTGTCTTTTTTCTGTCAACTTGGATGTTGTTTTCGCCTAGGGTTACGCGTTGTTCGAGGTCAACTAACATACAGATATTGAAGAGGGTTAAGTGGTGAACATACAGGTGAAGACGGGGTCGAATTTGGTTCAGCGAGGTGACGGAAAATACGTTGTGAACGCAGGAAGGTTGCTGTTCAAAACTGCAGTTTGTGTTTTGCGCGGGGTCGCGGTCGTCGATGACGGTTCTGGGTGGGCGGCGGACGGCGGTCTAGGCTCGACGGTCAGATGGAAAGGAGGAGGGTTATGAGTTTTAGGGTTAGGGTTTTGGAGATGAATATATATAGAAGAGAGGGAGATCGAGAGAGAGCGGTCGGGGTCTGCGCAGCCTCTGCTGCTATATATATATAGCAGCGGGTTTGGGATAGTAGTGGGTTACGGGTTGGTATTCAATAGGGGGTTAGATCTAATAGGAAATTAATGGTTTTTCTTTATTTTTCTCTCTTTTTCTTTTTCTTTCTATCTTTCTATTCAAAAGCCATATATATATATATATATATATATATATATATATATATATACATAGAAAAATCCTAAAAATTATATTATTGCATACCATTAAGCTAGCAACTGTCCAAAGGGTCTACTACATGAAATAAATTAGGAAAAAATTATACCGGCTCCATAAATCCCCTAAATTCACCAACACCTAAAATAAAAATTAAATAAAAATCTATTTCTCCTAATTAGCTCATAATTACTATAGTTTAATTAATAATTAATTAAAAAGGGTTAATACGGTTTTCTAGGATTAGGGGTTTTATATTCTACCCAACTTATAAAAATTTTGTCCTCGAAATTAAAACTAAGTCACGGTAGAAAGTCAAGGATGGTATAGGATAGAGATTTGCAGCTTATCTTGTACCTTCCTTTATTCTAACCTCCATAATTTTTCCAATTGCCGTGGGGATGTTTAAAGGGCTTTAATTTGCATTATTTAAAATGCAAGGCTAGGTTTAATGAGGGTGATGTTGCACGACCAAAATGTAGCGCAAGGGAGCTTAATTATAAGTTACGCAAAGGTCAGAATAGAAGGCGGGCACGTCTAGGACAAGGATATGAAATTATAGGAAGACAGTGGCCAGTGAAGTGCTCCAATTATCGAAGCAATGGTAAGGTGCACTAAGTGGTACAAATATTATAAAATTAAATAAAAATACTGTGTTCTATTTCTAATTGGATTCAACTAGCCTTAGTCTCACTATCTAAGCCAAGTTGGTCTAATTTGGGTGAGGGGATTTACAATCTACTCAACTTAAAAACAATTTCATCCTCAAAATTAATCTAGGGTATAATTTATTAATCCTTCATGTACATAGGGAAAGTCAATCGCAATCTCTTTGCAATAATTAAAATCATAATCATATCCATCGCAATCACTTCAAGGTTAAGATAATCACTGTTCCAATCAAATTATAACCTATTGTAATCTCATCTCAATTTTGAAATAATTACATCCAAACTTAAGCTAAATCTATATGACATCTCATATCAAAATTTATATCGCAATCTCCGACTATCATAATCTTCTCTAGACTTTGAACAATAACAATTCTAATCAAATCTTCTTCCTATTCTTAACTTAAGAATTTTTGTACTCTTCAAAATTTTAAATTCAATTCACATCCTCAATATTTTAAATAGGTAATCCAACAATCGAATTTTAACTCTTGATTCAAATTGTTAAAAAATTTAAATTTAATCCACCAATGTTCAAGTCTGAAATTCTATATTTATCCTCAAAATTAGAATTGATGATTTACCTTCAATATTCAAAATTTAAATCATGTACTTAAAGTAAAGTTTTTCTCACTTTCGGAACGAAGCTAGTTAATTGGTTGCTTTCTGAATCTACTGTCGCGGTCCCCCACTCGAAATATTTACTGGACAAGGGAAGTTTGGCAATTCCTTAAACAGAGCACGACGCTCGAAATCACGAGGTGGATAACTAAGTGTGGGTTACACACTCGAATCGTCAATTCAATTCTTCTTCCGCTTGCTCTCTTTTCTAAGGCCATGATCATATACGAGGTCATGTGACACCAACCGTGTTGCTAGAGATATGAGAGGTTTCAAGGTTTCAAAATTCATTAAGTACTCATCATCTACTCCTTCTTCTAAAATTCTCCATATTTAAAATGACTTAATCTCTCCATCTAATCCTACTTGATCACGATCTGAAGGAATTTAACCTTAAACTTATAATGCGACTTCTACCCAACTTAGAGTTTACCCATCTATCATATAAGGCTATACACTTAAGAAAAATATCCTCGAATTTTAATCATGCTATTCAATCCTCAAAACTTCAACACCAAATATATCATATAGGATATACCCTTAATCAATTATAAGAGATAGTCACCAAATAATGCGATTGGCCAATGGGTATATCTAGTACTATCTGTTTATCAAACTTATACCAAGCACGAGGTTTCGTCTTTCCGAAATAAGGGAATACGGAGATCAATAATAAAGAGTTCAAGGGGAACGTAATAGATTGGAAGTATGGGATCAAGGCATTTAATAAATTCAAATAGGAATTGTCAAGGCAGTCGTGGATTGAATCCTATTTGGTAAATCCTTATTCGCATGCTCGTATCAGTATAGTTATGTAACCGATACGATATGTCAGACATGTCCAGGGGTAAGTATATTCGTCTACTACTATATATCTCAATCCACGTAAAGTAGTTATACGAAGGACGAACCAAGCGCACTAAGGTTAGCTAGACCCTAATACACTAATTCTGAAATGTATTAGTGTAGTACTCCAATAATACATGTCATGAACAAGCTCGAAAAGGGATAAGCCTGCAAAACTAGGCTATAATAGCAGCATAAGTCAAGGTAGTACAGAAATTATAAATACGCTGGATTAGGATGAGAGAAAGTAAAAATAATTCAATTTACAAAGAGATAAGATTCTACAATCTCTACGGTTGTCATACTAACTCCTTGTCTAAGTCGCTAGTCGATAAAATAGGGTATGGACCTCTAATTTCTACAATCTGAATAAACACTGTCGTCTTATGCCTGCATACAGGTAATGTCGTTCAGTTACACTTCAATAATAGGTCAAAAGACTATGTGATAGTAGGTTGTGAGGTATACTACCCAACTTATAACAATAAACTAATATTGTAATTGTCTTAAGGATACCGTAGAAGCTCCTGTTAAGGTCTACGAGGAGGGGTCTTGGTACTTATTAGGGTATCCTCTTATATTACATAGGTCATGGTCGTCTTAAGTCTTAGTCATAGCGCTTATAGAGCAAGTATCAATAGTAAGAATGGAAAGTTACTGGCCTTCAAGTGGAAAGGGAATATAACTCGTATCGAGGTGGGGGTACATGCTACGCAATTTAAAACTAAGGGATAATCACCCGATCATGATCTACAAGAATAACTTAAACCATCAAGTTCTAACTACTAAGCACACAATTTCAAAATTTAACATTAACAACTATAATCCTAGCAACTATATGTACTTAACACATAATAAAATCACCTGGCCTACAATCAGAAGTGTCAGATGACACGAGTTGAAAGAAGAAGAGAAGAAAACATAATTATTCGTCGCACGATTAGCGAACGTTAAGGTCGCAGAGAAACAATATATGAAATTAAAATACAGAGGCTATTGCTAATGTCATGGTTATCTAAGGGGGAGTGGTATGCTAGTTGCTATGTTCGAGGTATGATCAAGGAAAATGTGTTGATTATATTCCTCTAGGCTTCCTAAGGTGCTGTCTACTAATAATAAGAAAATGTTCTAAGTTTATAGTTCTCCAATACTATCTAACTATGAAGGTTAGGTTCAGTCCTAATTTTTAATTTTTATTTTCTATTGGTTCCTCAATACTAGAGTCAAATTTTATGGTAAAACTTCTAACTAACTCTAGTAGTGTCTATACTACTCTCAAGTCTTCATAATACATCAAGGGGGTAATGGTAAACCAATCTATAGATAAGGAATTATAGGGTTCACTATATATTCTAAACTTAGTGGTGTGTCAACACTCTAGTTGTACTCTTAATAGGAAGGTTACCCTACTTATCATCTAACGACAGGGACTTTTATATTCTAGGATGGGGCTATCCTCAAGGAATTATCAGGAAAGTACAGGAATCAAGCAGGATACAATTACTCAAATAGAATAGATTGGAAGGAGAGCGAATCATAGTCAATTATGGATGAGATCTTATACTCTATTCCTAGGTGCAGGCTTGTTCGGTACAGTAACATAACCGAGATAATATACTCTTGACCTGCATGGGTCACCACTAAAAATATGTCACGCCCCAGTCCCAAAAATATGTAGGACTAGGACACGTAAGCATGCCAACCGTATGAATATGGCACTCCAATATATGGAAACCATAACACACGTACACTGTAATATGAATAACAATTCACCAGTGGTATAAACCATCATAAATCACAGAATATAATCTAATATAATCCAAAGAAAATTAAATATAATGAATAACCAATATCTATAACCAGATCCCAAAATAAAGTATCTAAAGATGACAGTCGGATGGAAACAAATCTACTGCCGAACTAGAATGAAGAATAAATAAGACAAATACAATATAAATACAACCTCTAACAATCACGAGGCTCGAAGAGAAGACCTATCGTAATATAAGTAGCCAGTCCGAATTTGCGCTCATGCAAATACTCATGAACAATACACATGGAAAGGGACCAGGTCCTCAGAGGGACATAACAAGATACATAAAAGTATGCCATAAAGTAAATACTATGAAAACTCAAGGGTGACCTAACCAGCTAAGTAAAATACACTTTGAAGACAACCTTGATACGTATGGGTAGGTTAAAAGTATAAAGTGTAGCGTCGAGCCAGAGGCTATGTATCTGGCATTAGCTATAAACTGGATGCCAGATGTATATACTGATTACATTACCGATCATAATAGCGCGCAGCTAGTAACCTCTGCCAGATGTATCGACAAGCATATACTCCCATAATCGGGCAACACTAATCCCATACCCAGGCAACACTGAGGCTCACGGCCCCGTAATTTACTCTGAAACTACGGCAACCAAATTGTCTGTCCCATACGCCTACTAATTGTCTTCTCCGCCTAATGTCAATGTACCAGTCGTGAACACGACATGGACATCTCATACTATAATGCAAGTCTCTAAAAAAATAAACAACTAAGCTAAATACCGTCACACGTACTACTCATACCGATGGCCAGTCGAGAATGAGGCATGCGTCCCTACATGAACTCACTCTGTGACGTATAATAATACGTGTCAAGGCCTGGGGAGTCATACCAATAACTCCACAACTTTAGGTGGGTCTACTAGATACTAGGTCAAACACAAGTCCTAACGGCAACGCCTCCGTTGACTGCACCCGAGTATCTCTCGGACGCACACAATTAAATAAATAAATATGCAGCTAATAATACAGAATTTAAACAGTACAACAAAGCAAGGTATACTTTCCTGGCAAGAAGCTACAAAATGTAACGTCCAGATGTCCAACACACATGATCAGATGCTATGAACTCAGAATAAATGTCTCTGGATGCTGAAATAAATATCACCAACATTCCTAGAATAATCAAAATAGCTAGAAAGCACTTCCCTTTCGTTCAATTTGGATACAGGGGCAAAACGGTAATTTTGGGTCAAAGCGGGCTCCATATGTGGCCAATTTGTACCGAAAAGCGTGCCAAGGATAAAGGTCTCTAAGTGGGACAAATTATAGGTCAACAAACTCTAAAAGTCAGTACAAACTCAACGGTATATCCAGATGCGGATTCTAGTAAGCTGAACACAATTTTGCCCAAAAAGTCAATCGTGGGACCCGCCAATAGGCGACTTGGTCAACTGTCTCAGAATTGCATAAAAATTGGGTCACAGGACCAGTACGATACCACGAGCCCATTGGCACAAGTTTTGTCACAATCTGACGAGCGAGCACTAAATTCCCAGGGCTTTTGTAAAAGTTGTGACACGGGAATTGTCCGCGGATACGGGCTGATTCTAACGCGCACACGCATCCAAATCAGTTTCTGCGAACTCTCACACATCCGGGTGTGCTGTGCGCACCTTTTCGTACACTTGGTATACGGTGGAGCGATCTCGTTTGGCGGGGCGCGCTCCGTTTTGTAATTTTTAGAAATCTAGAAAAGTGGGTTTTCAGGGATTTCCAAAGAATTTAATTCTACATACAGCAGTTAACAAATTAATGTAATTAACAAAAATTAAACTAGGTCAAGTGGTCTCCGTATTCCAAAAAAAAAAATCATATTCGGATCTCTGTGGTGCGAGATACGAACCCGGGAACATAGGTAGTCACCGTAGTTTTCTGCGATACCCAAAAGTTATCTTTTTTCCGTCAACTTGGATGTTATTTTTGCCTAGGGTTACGCGCTGTTCGAGGTCAACTAACATACAAATATTAAAGAGGGTTATTTGGTGAACGTACCGGTGAAGACGGGGTCGAGTTTGGTTTAGCGAGGTGACGGAAAACGCGTTGTGAACGTAGGAAGGTTGCTGTTCAAAACTGCAGTTTGCGTTTTGCATAGGGTCGCGGTCGTCGACGGCGGTTCTGGGCTGGGCGGCGGACGACGGTCTAGGCTCGACTGTCAGATGGGAAAGAGGAGGGCTATGAGTTTTAGGGTTAGGGTTTTGGAGATGAATATATATAGAAGATAGGGAGATCGAGAGAGAGCGGTCGGGGTATGCACAGCCTCTGCTGCTATATATATATAACAATGGGTTTGGGATAGTAGTGGGTTACGGGTTGGTATTCAATAGGGGGGGGGGGTAGATCCAATAGGAAATTAATGGTTTTTCTTTCTTTTTCTTATTTCTTTTTCTCTCTTTTTCTTTTTCTTTCTTTCTTTCTATTCAAAAGCCATATATATATATATATATATATACATATATATATATATTTATATATATACATATATATATATATATACATATAAAAATCCTAAAAATTATATTATTGCATACCATTAAGCTAGCAACTGTCCAAAGGGTCTCCTGCATGAAATAAATTAGAAAAATTTTATACTGGCTCCATAAATCCCATAAATTCACCAACACCTAAAACAAAAATTAAATAAAAATCTATTTTTTCCTAATTAGCTCATAATTACTACAGTTTAATTAGTAATTAATTAAAAAAGGTTAATACGGTTTTATAGGATTAGTGGTTTTACATAACCCCAATTTTCTCTCAAATTCTCTCATTCTCTCCATATAAGGAGATTAGAAGCTAGTGGTTGCAAGGAGCTTTGGAGAAGAAGGAGTTGGGCTTGGTGTTTGTGCCTAAATCGTGTCCTATTGGCTTTTTATTGGAAAATCATCTCCCAATAGGTAAATTCTGAAATCCCTCTCTCTAATTAGTTTCATTTAGTATTTTAGAGCATGTAGAATGTACCCATGCATTATGGCTACCCATAGGAAGGAGATTAAAATTCTATTGACCCTATTTATGAATTCTACATTAAGTTTGATATCCATTTTAGGAGAAATCCTAGAATGGGACACCAAGTATTTGTTATTAGATTTGCTAGACATAATTAGTGTTAGATTAGTCATGTGGGAGTAGTATCGTGTCCACAATTGGATACGAGTATGACGTATCATGATACGGTGTGATACGGGGCTCCAATTTGGTGATCTTGTTCATTTGAGTTCTAATTCTTTGGTAGCAAGTTATAATAGCTATTATTAACTATAGTTGATATATATATATATATATATATATATATATATATATATATATTTGGTTATATTTGGATATTATGGATTTTGACACTTGAGTTGGGGGTGTATCAATAGTTGCTCATCTAGTGTTTGTGGGTTTGACACTTTCATTGGTTAGGTGGCTGTGTTAGAATGATATATATATATATATATATATATATATATATATATATATATATATATATGTAGTATGTTAGATTGGTATTTCGTATGGATATAGACTTGTTAGTGTATATACATTAGATGTTAGTTATTGGGGATACTTTGTATGGGGTTTGTGTTGAGCTTGACACCAAGAGAGGATAGACTGTACAGTGACAATGATCGAGGTGTTAGTGTTCAGTTATTGGCACTTGTGTGTCAATAGAAATTGTATATTGGAGCTTGGATGGGGGGTATCAGTTTTTTTGGTGTACTGCTTGTCACAGCAGTGGCAGTGCAAATGGCAGCAGTTGTTGTTGTCATGCACAACATGTATGAGGTATGTTGGGGGATACTTAACAACTCAGTTGGGGACTGATATTGGTATCAGTTGCCCCATTAACAGTGCACTGTGAAGGGGGGTCGGGTTATTTCTAGTTGAGAAGTCTAATATAAAGGTTAATATGAATATTTAGTGAGTTCACAGCAGTTAACAGTATAGGGGATATGAAGTATCAGTTATTACTTGAAGAGGGGGAGAGTGCATGCACACAAGTACAGTGGTCAGTTCATAAAGGAACTGTGATTGCTCGAGTGTACACAAGTACAGTGTGTCTGTGTATGTATGTGTAAGTATGTTGGGCGGTGAAGTATTTACAGTGGTTGGTGAAAACCAAGGGGATTTCGGTTGATGTGTGCTCGATTATGTGCTGACACAGTGAAGTGTTAGGACTGACACTTGGGGTTCCATTTGAGTAGACTCAAGTGTTAGCAATAGAGTATTGATACCTAGATGTATGTTGGTATCATGTGTGTGAGGGTGGTAATATGTGAGTAATTGTGTAGTAATGCATAATTATTAGCTTAGTTAGTATATATACTGTTTAATTAGTACTTGCTAGTTATAGTTAGTACTAGTAATTAGTTTAGTTGGTATCAAGTATTGATATGGTTAGTATTAGTTACTTGAGTTGGTATTAGGTAGTGATATTAACTTTTATGCTATAAATAAGTATTTATGTACTAACTAGACTCTAGTATATAAGTATTATGTAATATCATATAGATACTCATATACTAATGTCTAGTATAGCTAGTAATGACTAGTTTAGTTAGATATTGTCCAATATGGACTATTATGATATAGTAATGGACTAGTGGACCTAGTTAACCTAGTTGGACTTGAACATGACCTAGAATCATCATATCTAGTTAGTTAAGAATACTCATCCTTTAATTCACCATTTAATAGTAATATTTGATATATAGGTTTGTGACTCCATTTTGGGATCGATCCTCACATTTTGCTTAGGACCCCAGGCGAGTACATTCTTTGACAGTTTTTTTATTTGACGATTACTATAATTCTAGTATGTAGTATTATGCTTGATTCCCGACACCGTGGATACACAGGTTAGTATCATAGATACTGGTCATAAGGAGTCGTGATAGATCCATTGTACTAATCGGGGATGGAGAAGTATTAGTTGATTATGTGATCATATACCACCTACTTGTGCATAGCTCACCCTCACTACACGATGGTGTAGCCTGATCTTATTACTTGTCCATAGCTCCTATTATATGATTGGCCTGATCCCCTTACCCATACTTGTGCATAGATCCCTTACTGTACTTGTGCATAGCCAATCAGATATGGTAGAGCCTGATTCGTCCTAAGACGATCACATAATAACTGATATTTCAAGGAACTTAGTAGTTGATCATATCTCTATTCCAGTTTGCACCTGTTGATATAATTATTCCTTATTTATTTACAGTTTATTATTACCTGTGAGATAATTATCTGCGTACCAGTTTTCTTAATGTCCAGTATTTCTTCTATCTTGTATTTTCATTGCTAACTGTTTTATAGTCTTGGTTAAATTAATGGAACTGCTGTTAGTTTATATGTTTCACTACAATCCTGATGGGATAAAATATTTTAGAGGATTTTGAGGCTTTCTGTCCCACTTATTACGGACCCGGAGTAGACGAGGATTACACCCAGGAGCTTTAGGAGCATCTCATTCCAGTATTGGATCCATTAGTAGAGGCTTAGAGTCTAGCATTCATTTGTAGTTGGATTATTAGACTTGAGATACTCTAAATTATATATTTTTATATGGATACTTATATAGTTATTGTGATAGTTAGACTCCAGACCCGTTGATGTGTGATGTCTTATTTTTTAGACTTCTTTTTTCTTTATATCATTATCATGCCATTCCTTTCCTTATAGAATTATGTTATTGAGTATTGATATTATTGTCATATTTATATTCATCCTGTCCTCCTTATGGAGTTGAGATCAATGACAGGTTATATATATTATTATGAGGTGTGATTGATAGTATTGTGACCTAGACAGCATTTTACTGTCGTTGTTGTGGCGTAGGCAGGACGTACCCTCTATTCATGCCCAAATTTTGGGTATTGATCATGACATATTTTTTGGTGGCTCATGAAGGTCAGTCTTCGCAATTAGAGAGATATCGTGGTAATATAACGCTTAGTTGTACTAGTGCGAGCCAGCGATAGGAAATATGATATAGGATACTAGGATGAGAGAATACTCAATCACAGGCTAGGGAACTTCTACTCTTATTTGATTCTTGAATATTCTGTTCTTCTTGTAACTTTGAATCCTTATCTCCCTTAAAACTCATTATATGTTCATTTATATCCTCAGAAACGACTACTTTGAACATGGCAGAAGGGAATGCAAGCAAGTAGGATTGTGTGGTAGGAACCTCGGAGGATACGGTGCCCTAACCATGGATCATGGGGAAACAGGGCTGAATGAAGCCAGAGCTATAAAAGAGTTGGAAGAGATAAGAAGGGTTCAAAGGAAGCAAGGTCATAGGATCCAACAGCTAATGGTCATTACTCATCACCAGAAGGAAGAATCTTGACTCAAAAGGGCAATAGATGATATCCACCTCGGGCCTCTGAAGCGCCCATGTATGGAGCATATGCATGATGTTCCAGTTAAGGTTTCAGCTCATCAGAGGCTAGTCAAGTGGGAGCTTACCTGTGTATATTTTTAATAGGTCAGGGCATACAAGGAAGGAATATAGGAAGAGGAAGAGACAATCCCTTTATTGTGGATCTGATGAGAATAAGATAAAGGATTATGCTCGGGTGCCACAACGCCCTCTAACACTTGACCAAGGTAAATGATTAGTTTAAATTATGGTATATATTTCTTAGATAATCTCTTGGACATACATATATGGATAAATTAATTATATCTGATACTTAATATAGTGAATTGTAAATGATGGAAAAAATCAAGAAAATAAGGAATATGAAGGTATGGTTGAAGATTATCAGTCCTTTTACATAAAGGCCTTTTTAGGGTATGAATATTGAGAAGTGCCTAGATGGCACACTTTAAATATATTGAAGTTAAAACTTATATTCTAAAGGATTGGGGAAGTATTGAGGATGATGGCAAATTAATTTTTTATGAATTAGAAATTATCAAGATGTAATATAGAGCGGAATAATAAAACCAAGAATTAGTAAATAAGGAGACAAGGGATCATTGATCCTTGGATATAAATTTAATTTGGGAAAAATGATAATTGACGACAAGAGGAGTTCAAAACATAAGGTTAATCTGGTAAGCGAAGATTGGAAGATTATAAATATTTTGTGGTCAAGGTTTGGTTTAGTGACGTATATTATTGATGACGGAAATAGGAATTTGACGAAAACGTTAATATTAAGGGTTTGGAGAATTTGAGGAATATAGAGAATAATTCAAGATTAAATGAAGGAATTGAACTTAAATAGAGGATATAAATTTTTATTTGAAGGTTATGGATCTAGTTGAAACACAAGTTAAGGAATTTGGAAATTCTTAAGATTCCAGAGTTTGATGATGGATCATAGAACCACATTGGTGTATCTTTAGGGTTAGTTAATTCGGAGAAAGATTTGTTGGTCCATTGGTCATGGTAGAACCGATTTTGATAATCAATCTAACCTGGACTCGATATAAGCTACAACGACGCTTTTTCAGACGTACTACGGCGACTGCAACATCAACTATTCAGAGCTGCTTCCCGTCGTCATGTCTGACTTTATTTCCTATATGCAATATAATTTTCTATTTCATTGAGTTTAGGAATATACTATACATCGCGTCGTACTGGCAATTAGGGTACCCTAAATTATTTTCAAAATAGACTACCTTAAAATAGCTAAGTTGGACCCAAAACTCAGCCCAGTTTCTGTTCTGGCCCTGAACTAAGGGAACAGAACTGGGACCGAGTTTGGCCCGAGTTCGGCCCGAGTTCGGCCTTAGTGGATATTTTGTTCAGAAACATGATCTTCTTGAAGTTTCAGATACAACGACTATTTTATGATATTTTGCAGACGAACTCTGGTCGAGTTCTGGCCGAACACTCCTTTAAGAAATCCTATAAATAGAGAAGAGGTTTTACATATCTAAATAATCAATTCACTTTCAATCTTCTCTTCTCTTCTGGTATACGAGTTCTAAAAAGCCTTCATTTTTATTTTCCAAGCCAGTTATAATTCTCTAGTCTTAGTTGCCAGTACGGTACGGTCTAGAAGTTCAAAGAGTTTTAATAAGAAGCTTGTTCAGAAGTTCTCTACTCCACAATTGAAGTCTTCGAGCTCTTCGGATCAAAGCTCCTATCTATAAGAAGTTAGCAAGCCTTCGGATCAAAGCTTGTATTCCATTCATATAGTGGATTCCAACTGGGAGCAAGAGTACTCCCGTCTGGATTAGTCCTCACATTGAGAGACACCAGGATACATCGTTGTGTTTGCGTTTGCCTTCTCACTATTTACTTTACTTGTGCTTATACTGTGATAGCTGTGACCTACCTGCAACACTATTGCTAGACTGTTATTATAGATGTGACACTTACTTATATCTGTGATACATATATACAGTCATGATACTTGTATAACATGCTAAAAAAAATTTAATTGCTAAATTCTACTGCATACTCTATTTACCCCTCTCTAGAGTCTATTCTATTATATTTCGATCCTACAATTGGTATCAAAGCAGGTTCTCTATGAATTGGCTTCTGATACCAATTGATCCTGCAATTGGTATCAAAGCAGGTTCTCTCTGAATTGGCTTCTGATCCTAATTGCTACCTGCAATTGGTATCAGAGCAGGTTTATAATATTTATCAATTTGATTATATACCTATCATCATCCTGCTTAGGTATATTTTTACTATTATTTAGTTAACTGTTATTTACTTGCTTATTGCCTAAATATACTTCTAGTGTCATTTATATCTCATGGCTAACATTACAAAAGAAGGACAATCCATAGATAGACCTCCATATTTTGATAGAAACAATTATACTTATTGGAAGACATGGATGAGCTTTTACTTAAAATCACTTGGTTTTGACGTATGGACTAATATTATTGAAGTTTACATAAAACCTACTATCATTTCTCCTCTTACTTCCAATATTGTTAGCAAACCGTATTATGACTACATGGAAGAAGAAAATAGATTAGCTAGTCTTTATGCAAAAGTAATAAATGCTCTTTATATTGCTTTAGACAATAATAAACTTAATCGTATTTCTTCTTGTACAACCTCCTGTGATATCTGGAAACTTCTTGAAGCTACTTATTAGAACATGTATGAAGAAGAAGCTAGTGATATGGAAGTAGAAAAAAATGCTAAGACAAGCATATGGTGTGAAAGCGAAGCAAGCAATTCTGACGAAGAAAAGAATCCTCATAACTCTACTAATGTGTGCCTAATGGCATTTGATACGGTAACCACTCATCCTCTCTATGATGATTTCACATTCAATGAGCTAGGTGATTCCTTTAGTGACCTCTTAGAATGTTATAAAAAATTGCTTGGTAAATACAAGACCCCTAAGACGGTACTCAAGGAACACAAACTTGAGATAGAAAGACTGACCTTACCACTGAAAAATGTTAGAGAGACTAAACCTTCTAGTAAGACTAATGAGTTAGCTTCTATCAAGTTACAATTATAAGAAGCATCACACACTCTTGAAGAGAAAGATAAAACCATAACTCAGCTGCAAGAAGATTTTAAAATTGAGAAAAAGAAGAGTATCAATGTGCTGATTAGGAATGATGCCCTAACAGCTGATTACAATAGATTGTTTGACACTTCCAAAAAATTAGAAATTAGGTTAGGAAAATAGCCGATGACGACTGCTTCCACTCCTAACACGTGTCATTTACCCAAAAAGAATAATGTTCATCCAAAGATTATCAAACCTATGCCCAATAGGACAAATCCTAAAAGACATGCCTTCTACCACTAGTATCCTACCAAAACACCTAGACCTACCAAACAAGCACAAAATACTGCACCTAAAACTAAGCATGTTAGATGTCATTATTGTGGCACTATTGGTCATATTGCCTCTACATGTAGAGTTAAGAAATTATTTGCTTTGAATATTTGTGTATGGATACCTAAAGCTAACTTTTCCTGACCCAATAAGAAATGAGTACCAAAATTTTTATCTGTAAATTGTTTTATAGGTGGAGCATCCTACCCACTCTAGAAGCAAATAGATCATCGACAGCAATTGCTCACGGCACATGACCGGCGATGTATCTTTTTTGCAACACTGTGAAAGAAAGACACGTATTCTTCGGTAACAATCTGAAAGGTTATTTAATAGTTATCGGTAATATTGGTAAGGCTCCCTATCTGGTGATTAAAGATGTTTGTCTAGTAGCCGAGTTAAATCATAACCTACTCAGCATAAGTCATTTAGCTCACCATGGTTATGGTATTAACTTTGTTAAAGACAAATATATTATAGTTGATAGCTCAACTTGCAGTACTATTTTTGAAGGAGATAATATCTAAGTTTTTTATCTTTTGGAAGATACTAACGCTACAGGTAGATGCCTATATGACAAAAATGACGAGAATCAACTATGGCACATGAGGCTAGGACATGCAAACATGGACACGATATCGAGATTATCCACAAAAAAATTAGTACGAGGCTTACCGAAGATCGCCTTCAAGAAAAATATGGCATGTAGCAATTATGAAAAGAACAAAGCTACAAAATTAACATTTAAGTCGATTAACATTGTAAATACCACTCGACCTCTATAATTTTTACATATGGATCTATTTGTACCCAACAGAGTTGCTAGTCTAAATGGTAAGTTCTATGCATTTATAATTGTAGATGATTACTCTAGATACACGTGGGTATATTTTCTTGCTCACAAGAATGAAGCACTGTCAGAACTCGTCACATTTTTTAAAAAGATACAAAATGAGAATGGATTCATGATCACTTTCATTAGAAGTGATCATGGTGGCAAATTTAAAAATGCTGACTTTGAGAAATTTTCACATGGTTATTTGCACGAATTCTCTTGTCCTAGAACTCCGCAACAGAATGGCGTTATATAACGTAAGAACATTACTCTTAGCGAAATTGCTAGAGTAATGTTAAACCAATTTAGCCTACCTAAGTATTTTTGGAAAGAAGCTGTCAATACAGCATGCTATATTTTGAATAGAGTTTTGATTTGACTTAAATCGAAGAAAACTCCTAATGAATTATGGTTTAATAGAACTCTCTCTGTTTCCTACTTAAAATCTTTGGATGCAAATGTTTCATTCTTAATACCAAAGATAACTTAAGCAAATTTGATGAAAAGGCTAATGAAGGTGTTTTTCTAGGTTATGCGGCCAAGTGCAAAGGATAATGAGTCTTCAACAAGAAGTCAATGATGATCGAAGAATCAATCAACGTCACCTTCAATGAGATAAACACTGAAACGAACAATGATAGTGACGATGAAGATATCTGTACATCAAGCAAAGCACCAACCAAAATGGAACCCGGTACCAACTACTTAGATAATCTGCCAATGAGGATAAAATTCATGGCCGATCACCCCAGGGACTTGGTAATTGGTGAGATCAAAAAAGGTGTAAGTACTCATTCCTCTAATAGTATAGCTTTTGTGTCACAACTTGAGCCTAAAAATATTGAAGAATCATGTAGTGATAATTACTGGATATAAGCCATGAAAGAGGAATTAAACCAATTCGAACGGAATCAAGTTTGGGAACTTGTTCCCATGCCTAATGATCATCCGGTCATTGGCACCCGTTGGGTATTCCAAAATAAATTAAATGAGAATAGTTTAGTTACACGTAAGAAGGCTAGACTCGTAGCTCAAGGATACAACCAAGAGGAAGGTATGGACTACGACAAAACTTATGCCCCAATTGCGCGTTTAGAATCCATTTGCATGCTATGTGCATTTGCATGTTTTCATAATTTTAAATTATTTCAAATGGATGTCAAATGTGCTTTTTTAAATGGTTTCATAAAAAAAAAAAGTTTTTGTAGCTCAACCACCTGGATTCACGGATTTCAAAAACCCTATTCATGTTTTCAAGTTGAAAAAAGCTTTGTATGGACTGAAACAAGCCCCTCGCGCTTGGTATAACCGCCTAAGCTCTTTTTTACTTGAAAAATATTTTTCAAAAGAAAAGGTTGATACAACACGGTTTATAAAATCTTTGAATAATAATCTTCTGCTAGTTCAAATCTATGTTGATGATATTATTTTTGGTTCTTCTGATGAATCTCTTTGTCAAGAATTTTTTAAGGGTATGTAGAGTAATTTTAAGATGAGAATGATGGGGGAGTTAAAGTTCTTACTTGGACTGCAAATTAAGCAAGCAATAAATATGACATTCATTAACCAAGCCAAGTACACAAAGTATATGCTAAAAAAGTTTGATCTGGAGTCAGCCAAGCCACTTGGAACTCCGATGGCAACCTTAACTAAGCTTAATGTAGATGAACAAGGCAAACCAATCGATACACGTAAGTATCGATGTATGATTAGTAGTTTATTATATTTAACTGCTAGTCGTCCCGATATCATGTTTAGTATTTACATTTATGCAAGATTCTAAGCTAACCCTAAGGAATCACATTTATGCGCTGTTAAGTGTATCTTTCGATACCTTAAGGGTACTCCTTTTGTTGGCTTGTGGTATCCCAAAACCACGTCCTTCAACCTAACCAGTTATTCAGATGCTGATTTTGCTGGATGTAAAGTAGACAGAAAAAGTACTAGTGGTACATGTTATTTCCTAGGCAAAGCTTTAGTCTCTTGGCTTAGCAAGAAATAAAATTCTATCGCATTATCAACTACTGAGGCTGAGTATATCACAGCAGGACGTTGTTGTGCATAATTTTTTTGGATGAAACAAAATCAAGAAGACTACAACTTATAATATTCACATATTCCTATTTACTATGACAACACTGGCACTATTAATTTGGCTAAGAATCCTGTATGTCACTCACACACTAAGCACATTGAGATTCAACATTATTTTCTTAGAGATCATCACAAAATGGAGACATTAATTTAAAATATGTAGACACAAAAAAATAACTGGCTGATATCTCTACTAAACCTTTAGCAGAAGATAAATTCAACTACTTAAGTCGAGAATTAGGAATTTTAGATATCAATAATATTAATTAATCTTATCTTATTGAATTACTTCTAATATACAAAAATTATTTTGGGGACAAGTTTACAAAGGATCTGTCTGTCACCACAGCTATGGCTAAAGCGAAACGAAACTTAAGTGTCCCCCGGTGGACCTCCGCTACCTAGGACAATACCCCTACAGCTAATCCAAGACAATTACGGTATACTGAAAGTAAACCATAAAATAATTTTAATTATATTTATTGAAATTTAAAATTAATAATTTTTGAATGAAAAAGTTGAATACAAATTTAGCTTTTATTTATGCATTTCTAGTTACAGTACTTTGTGTATGGTGAAACTCTTTCAGTTAGCTGTACTCAAAAGTTTATCTATTTATGTTTTATTCTATTTACATGCATATTAACTTTCTGACTCGCTTAGCATTCATATTTAGCTATAGCATTTTTAATTAAATGCTCTATTTCTGTGAAATATTTGCCATCTATTTTTTTACCTGTTTGTCTTTTTGTAAGCATATTTTGCGGGGGTGCTTCCTTCTCCTATAAATTTTGCTACATGACAACGGGGGAGAAAAAGATACAATATCTGGTGAGAAGGCTACAATTGAAATAATAATTTTCAAATCAGTTCGATCAATATGTATTTATTTAAATTACTTCGATCAAGATGTTATATCGGTCATGGTTTGTCAATTATCAAAATTGAAGAGATTGTTGGCCCATTGCTCATGGTTGAACCAATTTTTATAATCGATCTAACCTGGACTCGATATAAGCTACTGCGATGCTTTTCAGACGTACTACGATGACTACAACATCAATTGTTCAGATCGGCTTCCCGTCGTCATGTCTGTCTTTATTTCATGTATGCAATATAATTTTCTATTTCATTGAGTCTAGGAATATACTGTACACTGCGTCGTACAGGCATTTAGAACACCCTAAATTATTTTTAAAATAGCCAATCTTGAAATTGCTAAGTTGGACCCAAAACTCAGTCCAGTTTATGTTTTGGCCATGAACTTAGGGAACCGAACTCAGACCGAGTTTGGCCTGAGTTGGGCCTTAGTGGACTTTTTGTTCAGAAACCTGGTCTCCCTGAAGTTTCAGATACAACGGCTATTTTATGATATTTTGTAAACGAACTCTGGCCGAGTTTTGGTCGAGTTCTGGCCGAACTCTCCTTTGAGAAATCCTATAAATAGAGAAGAGATTTTATATTTCTAAATAATCAATTCACTTTCAAACTTCTCTTCTTTTATGGTATACGAGTTCTAAAAAGTCTTCATTTTCACATCCCAAGCTAGTTATAATTCTTTAGTCTTAGTTGCTAGTACGGTACGGTCTAGAAGTTCAAAGAGTTATAATAAGAAGCTTGTTCAGAAGTTCTCTACTCCTCACTTGAAGTCTTCGAGCTCTTCAGATCAAATCTCGTGTCTGTAAGAAGTTGGCAAGCCTTCAGATCAAAGCTTGTGTTCCATTCGTATAATAGATTCCAACTGGGAGCTAGTGTCACGACCCGCACCCGATGTAGGGGCACGAGTAAATGGGTATGTCCAGCCTACGTCGCAGCTTCGACGGTAAAACACTATCTAGGTCAATAATACTATCTAAATATCTCATACAATATATAATGGTACTTGTCAATAATATCTCAACTCCAAATGGAGAATAATATGATGATATAATAAAAGGTAGTCAATAATTAATTACATATAACTATAGGAAGATTTAAGCATGATATAGAATAGAAGAAAAAGAAATACAGTCTCAATACATCACAAGTCCAAACTCAACATCTAAACACAACTCAAGGTCTGAAAATAATAATACAATCGAAAGTCTAACTAGAAGCAACTACTACTACATAATATGGAACTCTAAATAGCCTCAGTATCTAGCACTACATCCTCGGGTGGCACTCCATCTGTTAGCCCATAGTAGGTGGGACAGATCCTCACTAACCAGTCATCTGAAAAATATATTCAGTCAGGATTGGAGCAAAGTACAACCCAATAGCAGTTCTAATTAATTGATAATGACTATAAACAAAAATAGAGAATATAATACACGACGAGAAACAATGAACAATATCATACTATGGTAGAATAAACAGGTAAACAAGAGCAATATGGTATACACTGATCACGATAAAATATAATAAGGCAATAAAATAGAATATAATGAAGAACTGCAACTATACTAAGTGTTTAAAATACTAGTTAGATATATGATCGACTTGGGTTGAACATTATCTACTTAACGTTGGATAAATATTTTCTAACTTAACATTGATCATTGAACATTATATAGGCTTTGATCACATATCTAGCTAATACTTTTCCTTTCTCCGACTAGTACAATGGATCCAACCATGACATGTTATAATGCGAGATACTCAAGGCATTGCAAAACATTAAACATTGAACTTTGAACATTGAACATTGAACATTGTCTAATATTAAATATTGTTTAATTACCATATGGGAATACAAAGAACAATAAACGAGAATAATATCCCATGACTAAAGATCTATGTGTATACTAGTCAATGTACCAATGTGTCATGAATCAAGTAATATATTTCTAAATACTTGCATTATAGTAATTGTCAAATAATAGAAACCATCAGAGAATGTACTCACATCTGGTCCTGAGCAAGAGATGTCAAACTGTGCCCGAACTGGTATCTCACTGACCTATTTATAAAATATCAAGTCAAAATTGTGTTTTGAATTATAAATATGCTATACTAGCCTAATACTAAGTCTCTAAGTCATTTCTAGGTCCATACTAGGTTAACTAGGTCAATACCTTACTACTCTAGGTTTTCTAGATCAAAACTCACTAAACAAGGTTATACTAACTAATATTACTAAGCATCTATATATACTAGTTAATATATATATTATATGTATCACAATACTCTATATCACCCACTACCCCAATACCTTGTCTATTTACTAAATACCTTACCCAACTACACTCATAACACTTATCCATATACACTGCCTCCTAACACTGATACATACTTATGTGCTTGTACACAACTCACACCTATCTATGACATACTGTCACTAAATTCCTTTATACTCTTACTTATCTATCAACTAACCCCTGATACATAGATACCCCTAACTTACACTCTACTAGTACTAAAATCTATGCTTGATATAATACCACTTCATTGTTCCCACTGATACCAGTTACTCCAAGGATCTCAGGTTCTCACCTACTGCCACTTGCACCCTCATCCCTCACTTAAACCAATTATTACACTAGTCCCCATATTTCTGCACCCAAATCTCAGATACACCAACATAAAACACATGTACTCGCTATATACTAAGTTACTCATACACATGTGCAATTTTTGCAGGCACCAACTCACCCTCAACTTGTTACCTAACCTGAGCCCCCAATCAATCAATACTAACTTCAATTCTCTGTACAAAAGCAGTACTTTGTAACAGAGATCTCCTCATTACCTGATCTTCACTGCACATCTTAGAAGCTCTCCCCACTCTTGCTTCTAACTGTAATGACCAACTGTATTCTCAGTTGGACTGCACTCGATCTCCTTCCAAAATCTTGGTACCTCATACATTCCGTGCCCAGGTCCTAACACTGCAACCCTGAACCTAGTGCATGAGCTTCCCTCTTAGAGCCTTGAACTGAAAATACACACACACCTAACCAATTGCTACACAAAAGCTAGACCTACCCTAAAAGTAAATCACATATCTCTGTATCTACCCTCGAGTGTATCCATTCACTGGTACACTCCACTAATAAATAACAACCTCACTAACAATGGTGATACCAACTGCTACATCTCCATTATCAACAATACCACCACCCTAACATATACCTATAGACACTAAGATACTCTTCCTTAGATACTGATACCTAGGGATGAACACGAGTTCACACTCCTCAGAATACCTACATACATCAATAATACTATACTTGCTAACACAGTTCCAGTCATCCCCTCACTCTATATACAATATCTAACCTACACACATCCAACTCTCTCCAGTTCCTTTACAGTGCCTCTACACACACATGTGCACAGGTATGGTACCAATATTTGCTCAAAACTCACCTTATCATTTGCTACTACCCATCTAATATCAGTATACAACAAAGTGTGCACTGCTACTACTGCTCTATGCATCAGTGCACACAGAGCACTGATAGCTCTGTTGTTGTGGCAACTTGACACCCTCAAGTAGCAGCCACTTCCCTCACTGCCAAACACTTCCCGATTACTGATACACACGTGTGTATCCACCAACAACATGACAACTGAACCCCTCCCTCTAAGCTACTGTTGATGTCTATCAACCAACTACACAACGTGGTAACCAAAGTACTCTTCAAGTTCCTAGGTCTTGTTACCACCTGGAATACCATAAAGCATTAACACATCAACCTACCTAGTACACATTTTATAACCTAAATACAAGTGCACATACACTTCAGACCTGCACTCTCGAGTGTGAACTGTGAAACCCCTGCAATCAAGTTGCTCCTACTTACTTGACTGTTCAAGCACAAAGCCTGTGCTCGAACCCCCTACAACCTGCTCCAGTCACTGCTACTATAAATGATCCCCCTCCCCAAGTCTGAACTAACTGGTATCAACATATCAATACCATCACAGGAAAACCCCTTACCACTCTAAAGCTACTGCTATGGTTATATCCCAATACCCATATGCACAGACACAAATTTGTGCCACTTACCTGAGCCACACACAGAATCTGTGGATTAAACTCCTTCTTGTAGATCATTGCCCCCTCCTTGTTCCAATAGCCTCCAATGGTCTGTAGAGAAGAAATTTGAAAAAAAATTAGGTAGGGATTGGTATAGTGATGAAGGAATTTGGAAGAAAAAAATTCTAGATCTAGAAATAAAATGAATGGATGAAAAGAGAGAGTCTCTTTCCTCCCCCTTGTGGCCGGCCTTGCCCTCTACACCAAGTCCATATGAAAAGTCCGCAATACCCCTTTGGTCCTGCCATGAAGGAATTAACTAAGGAATGAATGTTCTAATCCAATTGGTTTAACTAATGAAGTCATCCTCCTAATGAATGAGCTTGCTATTGGGCTCAAATATAACTAGGATTAATGTTGGTCCATGAGTCTAGTCTAATCTAGTTAGGTCCACTAACACAAGTCAAAAATTAATAAAACATCTAATAATAAATAAATAATATAATAAATAAATATTCAACAAGCACATAAATTATGAAATGACCAAAATATCCTTCCTAAAAAATATGGTAGTGACAGTCTAGGCTTTGATCACATACCTCGCTAGCACTTCTCCTTTTCTCTGACTAGTAAAATAGATCCAATCATGACACGTTACAATACAAAATACTCAATAAACATTATCTAACATTAGATATTGTCTAGTGTTAAACATTGTCGGAACCATACGAGAACACGAGAAACAATAAAATAATAAATAATATCCCATGACTGAAGATCCATGTGTATACTAATTCGTTTACCAATGTGTCAGGAATCAAGTAATATACTTCTAAATTCTTGCATTATAGTAATTATCAAATAATTAAAACTATCAGAGAATGTACTCACCTGAGGTCCTGAGCTGACAATACCAATATATGTCTGGATTGGAGTCAAAGTGACTTATATATAAATTATCATGTCATTTGGTGTAATAAAGTAATAAACTAGTTTAAATAGGCTAGAGTATGATTTCTAGGCCATTTTTAGTCAATTCTAGGCCAAGCCTTGCTAATCTAGGTTTCAAGGTCATTAACTGATTCTATGTTCTTACTTGTCTTACCTTGATATTATTGAAGATAATTTAGTTAATACTAGGTTCATACTAGGTTTCTAGGCCGTATTCTATACTATGATATGCTAGATATCAATACTAGTTATATATGTGATTATCTAACTAGTATCGTATAGTATATTAACTTACTTATTAATTACCTTAACATATTAACCATCATCTTAACTTACCTAGTACCAATACTTGATACCTTGACACATACCTACAACACCAAGGTATTTAACACCATTACCTATTACCTAGTCTTGCATATTCTTTATACTAGGACATTCTTAGATGTTGGATATTCTAGTACACTTGGCATCTCAGACCCCCAAATCCCTCTTACATTGCTTATAGTCTTAGCACTTCACCTCCAGTACTAAGAAGCCCACACACAATCTTGCCAAAGCAAGTTACTTCCCAAACCTGTGCTTATATATTAACACACAAGTTTTCATCAACACACACACAGCCAATACAACCCAACTGGACACTCACCTACAAGATATACTTTATCTCTATGTGCCAACTCTAATACTACCCTACACTTGGACCCACATCTATCACATGGATACATGGATACTTATTCCACTTAAATCAAGCCTTAGTATTTACTTAATACTAACCACCCTCAACCATATCTCTTACCACCCTCACCATGATACCCGAGTATCATTCCCTTAATATCATTCTTTTGGAAATATGCTATTTAGTACTTAGCAAATGTGCTGCTACTATAACTTATGTCACGACCCGCACCCGGTATAAGGGCACTAGAGCGTGGGTACGTCCAGCCTACGCCGCAGCATCGGCGGTAGAACGCTGTCTAGGTCAAGTACTATCTAAATAATCTCACACTATTATCCAACTCCATAAGGAGACACGGATAACACTATCAAAATGAACAACATACTCAATCACAACTACAGCACGATAAGAATTTGAAGAAACAAAAGAATACAACACAAGTCTAATGATAAAATAATCATACCTGCAATCAGTAACAACCAATCTCCAAGTGTCAGAAACAAGTCCACTAAGGTCACAGTCTGGAAAAATATTTTCCAGTCAGGAAGGAGCAAAGTACATCTCTAAATAGCAGTTCTATATAAATGACATAAACTATGTAGCAGTGCTAGATGGAAATATACCAGATGCATGTATAGGTACGAGAATTATACAATGAAAAAAATACTGGAAATACTGTAAGTAACTGCAGGAAAAGAAACAATATGTCCATGAGCAAGAAACCAATGACTAAGTGTGTGAGTACTAGCTTTAACATGTGATCGGCTTGGGAACTTGATCAGGCTGGTTACATGTGATTAGCTATGATTCACGAAGGTCAGGCTAACCGTTGGTTAGCTATGATGCATGGAGAGGTCAGGCTAATCACACGTAACAGCTATGAGGCACGGAGATGGTCAGGCCGCACCCGACGTGAGATGTGGGGTGAGCTATGATGCATAAAAAGTTGGGTATGATCACATATCTACACTAAAATACTCCCTACCCCCGACGGGTATAGTAGATCCAATCATGGTACGCTATGGCACGGGATTCCCTAGGAAGGTAGCAAATCTCCCCGGGAATCAGTGTCCGTACATGCACAAGATAACAAGGAAAACAAGTCTTGTACAAGCTACACCATGAATAAGGAATAACATCTCATGACGAGATCCGTGTATACCAATCCGTGTAACCAACGTGTCAAGAACATGGATATTTATACTAGATACAGTGAACATAGGAGATATCATAAATTAGAAACTAATCAGAGAATGTACTCGCCTTGGGTCCTTAGATGGTAAAACCAATGTCCTGTCCCAGAGTATCGTCTGGAGGAACCAACAGTCCTAAAAATATATCAATACAACATTTGCATCAGGTGCTACACTAACACATCACAAATACATGAACTCAGGGGCTCTGCCAGGTATGGCACTAGTCAACTAGGGTCATCTAGTAGGGATACGTATATAATACACATTTATACTCAAAGTATATACCAATAGAACGTATATAATATATATATATAAGTGTCTCTTAGTATTTGTACAAAATACATATTTGTGTATATACACTAATAGATGTTTATAATTATATATTTTTATACCAAAATACATATTTGTATATATATATATTAATCAAATATTTTTATATATGTATATTAGCAAATCGAAGAATGTACATAATGCCACACTTCTCCAGGTGATCCCAAATGAAGTAGTAGTTAGTTCCAATGGGTCCGGAGCAGTCTAAATAGCTAGAAACTATATAAAGAAGTCCATGATCGGAGTTCGGCACGAAAACCGAGATAAGGATACCAGGCTAACAGGATAAATGGTCGTTTGTTTGTAATTAAGGTAACACCTTATTTTAATGAAAATCATTTTGAATTTATTTTGAACAATAATTGCAAAATAAAGTTTATTAATAAAATCTAGAATTTATGTAAAAGCCATCATATATTTTTCTATATCCATAGAAAAATTGGTCACCCGCCCAATTAAACAAATAGATTTTATTTTTATTATTGAAACTATATTTTTTTAATTAATTATAGAAACCCCAAAATTATTATATTTTATATAATCAAAATCCTTATATATTTATTACTAAACTAAATTAAAACTAAACAAATTAAATGTTATTAAACTAGTTATATAAATTACTAAACTAATTAATTAATAATTAACTACTGATTAATAATTAACTAAACTAATCTAATTAATTAATTAACTAACTAATCATATTTAACTAACTAATTAAATATTTAACTAAACGAATTAAATCCCAAATGTTCAGTCTCTGTATCGAAGAAAAGGGGGAAAGGGAAGAGGCTCACCGGGGTTTCGACGTCGGTGCGGGGAAGTCTCGCCGGGGTCGGCCGGCAAGGCGCGGGGAAGTCCGGCTCGAGGCGGCTTCGAGGCGGCGGTGGACGGTTCGAGGAGGCGGTCGGAGCTCATCTCGGGCGCGGCGATCGAAGCTCAAGAGCGGCGGGGCTCGACTCGAGGCGGTGGCGGTCTGCTCGAACTCGGCGAGGAGGGGATCCGCGGCGGCGGCTTCGACAAATCTGAGGCGGCGGCGTCGCTCGGCTCGAGGCGGCGCTCGGTTCGAGGGGCGGGCGCTCTGTTCGAGGAGGCGGCGGGCTTGCATCCACCGGCGATCGAGATCTGGGCGGCCACCGGCGCTCGTCGGAGTTAGGTTAGGGTTAGGTTTGTGGATGTGTCGGGGTGCATCGTGTCGGCTGGACACGATGGGTTCGTTGTACTGCGGGCGTGTCCGGGTGTTGGACACAGGGGTTGATGACTGTGGGAGACGTGTCCGGGTCTGCCGAACACGGGGATGATGTTGTACAGTGGAGGATGTGGATGTGTCCGGGTGTGTCGGATACGAAAATTTATAATATTGTAAATCTGGACACAGAAAATGAATGGATACGGTGGGACACCCAGGGTCGGACCCGAGGCCAACACGGCTGACACGGTGATGCTGGACACACGGACACGAGCACACAAAATGGTGGTGATGACTTGTTGGCTTGTGGGGATTTGAGAGAGCTAGCTAGGGTTTCTTGGGAATGGTGATGAGGGACTTAAATAGGGAGAGAGAGTTGTGGGCTAAAGGGTGAGGATTGGCCCAATAGTGAATGGCCAGGATAATAAATAAACGGGCTTTCTCATGTGGGAAAAATGAGGGTGTGTTGGCTAGTTAATGGAAAAAGGCAACTTGTAAAATTTTATTTCGAAAAGATTATAATTTCAGAAAATATTTAAGGAAAGCTAACTTATTCCCAATTAGCTACTAATTAATCCATATTTGCAAAATCTTAGAAAGTATGAAACGTATTTATTTACTATCCCAATAAACATAAAATTTATTATGAAGAAACAACTAGTCTTTTAATTAATTTTATCAAATAACTAATTTTATGATTTCAAGCCAATAAACATTTGAAACTAGAGAAATATATATATACATTATTATTTATTTATTTATTTATAAGGAATCGTCATTTAGGAAAATTGATTTTTTTATAAAAGATTTTATATTACCTTCTAAAATCAAACATTGTTCAAAATAAAATACAAAAATTCAAGGAGAAAATATTTTATAACTTGGTATTTAAAATAAATTAAAAATCTAATTATTTTGGAATTTGGAAATCGGAGGTTACAAGTCTACCCACCTTAGAAAAATTTCGTCCTCGAAATTTAGGATCCTCAATAATTGCCTTTATTCACCATATTATTTCTATCAAAATTTAAATCTTAAACCAATAATCATGAAGTAATTTCATAATGTTATTTCACAACCTTTCAAAAATTATACAACATCATATTCCTGAAAAATCTTCAAATTTAAAAAATCAAATCCCCTTTGTCATAATCTCCTCCCAAAAATTTTAATTTCGCATCTAAATACCTAAGGATTTAATATCCAATCCTCCAATTTGAATCCAATCAATGCATATTTATGAAACTTAAAAATCTGTATCCCAAAATTTAAATTTTAAACACTCATCAATCATCTTACTCCTCTAACTCAAATTCAATTTATGCTTATTCCAATCTAACTCCTCATCCCAAGAATTGAATTCGACACTATTCCATTTACGATTTTATTTCCTGATTTTCTTTTTCCTCAAATACTCAACGATGCGATGCTTCCAGAATCTTCAATGCAACATTCATAATATATAAAATTTCTATCTTGCAATCAAATAGATAAAATGATAATCTCTCAAATTTCTTAAATTTTTAATAATCAATTTAATCATATCAAGACCTCCTTAAAATTAATAAATCCTCAAATTTTTTTTTTTTTTTTTTGCTCTGTGAATTTCTTAATTCTCCATTTAAGTTAATGTTTGTCCTCGAATTTCAATCATACCTCGATTTTCATAAAATCAATGATCCATCAACTCCGTTATAACAACCCCTAAATTCTTTATTTAATTTAATGCTCATCCACAAATTTAATCCTCTTGTCTCTTTTTGTCAGTGATAACTTCGTCACAGATCTTTGCTATGGTCAAAACCCTAATGATCATGGTTTAAGAAAATTTCACCTACAGCCATGCAATTTAAGAAAATATAGGTCATGTGTCTTGTCATGGTATTTCAGTCTCTGTTAAGGTGTACTACTAGTTATATTTTAACAAGAAAATCATGAATACGAACTACAGTATTAGGAAAAACAATCAATCGAAAGATGGAAGAAGGAATCATTAGGAGGGGAAGAAAGAACCTGTTAATATATTACTTGTAGTATCCCTTATCTCTAACATACACTTAACTCTAGCATATTCACTACTAATTCCTATTCCTGTATACTAGTACCCATATCAACTAATCATTAATCCACAAAATCCATGAATACATCCGTATTACACACACCTGTTTATTAATACCAAAATCTGATGCCAAGAATCTCTAATATAACCATGATTCAATAATGCATCCAAGTTGATACCTCTATCTCTTTAGTACCATACCCTCTGTCAGTTCCCTGTTCCTACTACAATTGTTCATACTAGTCGTTCTTATCACTCAAATATACGTCAAGTGCAACACCATACTAAATACTGCTCTTTCCAATACAATTTTAGATGGACACCCAAGTCAGTCTGCGGTGCCATCTCAATCATGCTCAAATCACCCGATCCTTACACATGTATATCATCTACTCATATATTAATATTCATATCTCTCATCTATCAAAAATTAATCCTCAAAATAATCGTCAAGGTTTAACTTCTCGATCAACTTAAAATAAAATGCATATACCTCCTCAAAATCAGATACTCCACATCGAAATAAAATTTAATCACTTCTAAAATCTTTGTAGCCTTAAATATGTTTATTGAATCAAATTTAAATCCTCAATATTTTAACAACATAAAATCTCAACTCCTTAAAATTCAAAAAATTTAAAAATTTATTTCCACTCTTTAATTTATAAATCCACAACTATACATATAAGTGGTCACGGTCTCTGATACTCGAGGTGCACTCAATACCTCTATTGCCTATAACTGCCAACTGGGTACTAAAATTGTACTGCCTGAATCACTTGTACTATTACCTCCAATGATCAAAGTTATTATCACCTATATTTTCTTTCATGATTTCAATTTATGTCAACTGGTATATCATTTAATTATCATCACACAGAGTGCTTACTGTTATTAACGTTATTCTCGACTAATCCTCGATATAGAATCATTAGCACTCTTGGTATTATATCACTAGTTTCATTAATGCATCATTTCATCAAGCTCATTAGAACTCATGATTAGCTGTACCTTTTATAACACTCATTTTTCTTATTCTCATGGGCAAGTATATGGTTCCTCATTTCGATGGTTGTATATGTATTTCCTTTAATCCTTTAAAGCCTATTAAACTAATCCGTGATACGCTTCACCATCTTTATTACTCATTCCGATATTTCTCTACTCATGATACCTCATTAACTTTATGCGTATATATTTCCTTACCCTTAACACTTCCGATATCAATCATCAAATTGAACATCATGCTCCATTAATTCTTAACACAATTTTCTTGATACCTAATTGTTCACATAGATCATCAATTACATAATTATGATTATCCAGGACGGGTATGTTGGCTCTAATACTAACTCTTGGACTATCACTGATACTCTATTCTCTCCTTCTACTCACAGTCTCTAATGACACTTATCCTAGAACCATTTGTACAAGATACTATGCTAAGGGCTAACTCTAGATTAAAGCCTACTGCTCACATGTCCAACTAAGAAACACTTACAAACTCATAAATCACACTCAGTCAAACTAATACAAGACACAACCAAAATTGCAAGTCACTAATTATCACACTAACAAGGAATCCTCAGAGAATAGGAGCTCAAAAGAACTGGATTGAGGACTGAAGGTATTTCTACTGCTAGTAAATAAAAGAAGCGATGGAACAAAGTCCTGGAATAACGAAAATAGATAAGTCTTGAGATGATACTTTAAGAACCAATTTAAGATACAACCTGATAATCATACACGTCTGTCCGAAATTATGACACACAGAATCCTCGCCACGCCAGTAAGCATAGATGCGATAAACGATAGGTTCCGTAACTAAGGTATGCAACTCTATAATCATGTCATCTAGAATCCTCGCCACGCCAACCGGTATGGCTGCGAGAGACCCTAAGTTTCATAACTACAGTATGTACATCCAAGTCAGGTTCTTACGTTCTCGTCACCACAGCTAATATGGCTGCGATAAACTCTAGGGTCCATAACCAAAGTAGACGTTTTACCTTTCTCACTGTCCTCATCAACATATGTCATCAGATGATACCGTAAATTTTAGCCCGTAAAATTTATCTCAATATGAAATCAACTCAACAACGATACCAAGAATTTAAATTTAATCAACTGGTCGACAAAAATCAAGCTCAATATCAACAAACGAGAACAGACAAAAACAAGGGAAAGGAATTAAAATTGGAATTTATAATGAGATTCTCAAGGGTCGTCCCAGGAATCTCTCAATAATTTGTGATTGAGTATCCTCTCTCATCCTAGTATCCTATGTCCTATATTTTATAGCAGGTATGCAGTAGTACAACTATGACGTCGTACTACTACGACATCGCACAACTAGCGAAGTCTGACCTGCATGGGCCACCACTAAAATGTGTCACGACCCGCACCCGGTATAAGGGCACGAGAGCGTGGGTACGTCCAGCCTACGCCGCAGCATCGGCGGTAGAACGCTGTCTAGGTCAAGTACTATCTAAATAATCTCACACTAGTATCCAACTCCATAAGGAGACACGGATAACACTATCAAAATGAACAACATACTCAATCACAACTACAGCACGATAAGAATTTGAAGAAACAAAAGAATACAACACAAGTCTAATGATAAAACAATCATACCTGCAATCAGTAACAACCAATCTCCAAGTGTCAAAAACAAGTCCACTAAGGTCACAGTCTGGAAAAATATTTTCCAGTCAGGAAGGAGCAAAGTACATCTCTAAATAGCAGTTCTATATAAATGACATAAACTATGTAGCAGTTCTAGATGGAAATATACCAGATGCATGTATAGGTACGAGAATTGTACAATGAAAGAAATACTGGAAATACTGTAAGTAACTGCAGGAAAAGAAACAATATGTCCATGAGCAAGAAACCTATGACTAAGTGTGTGAGTACTAGCTTTAACATGTGATCGGCTTGGGAACTTGATCAGGCTGGTTACATGTGATTAGCTATGATTCACGAAGGTCAGGCTAACCGTTGGTTAGCTATGATGCATGGAGAGGTTAGGCTAATCACACGTAACAGCTATGAGGCACGGAGATGGTCAGGCCGCACCCGACGTGAGATGTGGGGTGAGCTATGATGCATGAAAAGTTGGGTATGATCACATATCTACACTAAAATACTCCCCACCCCCGACTGGTATAGTAGATCCAATCATGGTACGCTATGGCACGGGATTCCCTAGGAAGGTAGCAAATCTCCCCGGGAATCAGTGTCTGTACATGCACAAGATAACAAGGAAAACAAGTCTTGTACAAGCTACACCATGAATAAGGAATAACATCTCATGACGAGATCCGTGTATACCAATCCGTGTAACCAACGTGTCAAGAACATGGATATTTGCACTAGATACAGTGAACATAGGAGATATCATAAATTAGAAACTAATCAGAGAATGTACTCGCCTTGGGTCCTTAGCTGGTAAAACTAATGTCCTATCCCAGAGTATCGTCTGGAGGAACCAACAGTCCTAAAAATATATCAATACAATATTTGCATCAGGTGCTACACTAACACATCACAAATACATGAACTCAGGGGCTCTGCCAGGTATGGCACTAGTCAACTAGGGTCATCTAGTAGGGATACGTATATAATACACATTTACACTCAAAGTATATACCAATAGAACGTATATAATATATATATATAAGTGTCTCTTAGTATTTGTACAAAATACATATTTGTGTATATACACTAATAGATGTTTATAATTATATATTTTTATACCAAAATACATATTTGTATATATATATATTAATCAAATATTTTTATATATGTATATTAGCAAATCGAAGAATGTACATAATGCCACACTTCTCCAGGTGATCCCAAATGAAGTAGTAGTTAGTTCCAATGGGTCCGGAGCAGTCCAAATAGCTAGAAACTATATAAAGAAGTCCATGATCGAAGTTCGGTACGAAAACCGAGATAAGGATACCAGGCTAACAGGATAAATGGTCGTTTGTTTGTAATTAAGGTAACACCTTATTTTAATGAAAATCATTTTGAATTTATTTTGAACAATAATTGCAAAATAAAGTTTATTAATAAAATCTAGAATTTATGTAAAAGCCATCATATATTTTTCTATATCCATAGAAAAATTGGTCACCCGCCCAATTAAACAAATAGATTTTATTTTTATTATTGAAACTATATTTTTTTAATTAATTATAGAAACCCCAAAATTATTATATTTTATATAATCAAAATCCTTATATATTTATTACTAAACTAAATTAAAACTAAACAAATTAAATGTTATTAAACTAATTATATAAATTACTAAACTAATTAATTAATAATTAACTACTGATTAATAATTAACTAAACTAATCGAATTAATTAATTAACTAACTAATCATATTTAACTAACTAATTAAATATTTAACTAAACGAATTAAATCCCAAATGTTCAGTCTCTGTATCGAAGAAAAGGGGGAAAGGGAAGAGGCTCACCGGGGTTTCGACGTCGGCGCGGGGAAGTCTCGCCGGGGTCGGCCGACAAGGCGCGGGGAAGTCCGGCTCGAGGCGGCTTCGAGGCGGCGGTGGACGGTTCGAGGAGGCGGTCGGAGCTCGTCTCGGGCGCGGCGGTCGAAGCTCAAGAGCGGCGGGGCTCGACTCGAGGCGGTGGCAGTCTGCTCGAACTCGGCGAGGAGGGGATCCGCGACGGCGGCTTCGACAGATCTGAGGCGGCGGCGTCGCTCGGCTCGAGGCGGCGCTCGGTTCGAGGGGCGGGCGCTCTGTTCGAGGAGGCGGCGGGCTTGCATCCACCGGCGATCGAGATCTGGGCGGCCACCGGCGCTCGTCGGAGTTAGGTTAGGGTTAGGTTTGTGGATGTGTCGGGGTGCATCGTGTCGGCTGGACACGATGGGTTCGTTGTACTGCGGGCGTGTCCGGGTGTTGGACACAGGGGTTGATGACTGTGGGAGATGTGTCCGGGTCTGCCGGACACGGGGATGATGTTGTACAGTGGAGGATGTGGATGTGTCCGGGTGTGTCGGATACGAAAATTTATAATATTGTAAATCTGGACACAGAAAATGAATGGATACGGTGGGACACCCGGGGTCGGACCCGAGGCCAACACGGCTGACACGGTGATGCTGGACACACGGACACGAGCACACAAAATGGTGGTGATGACTTGTTGGCTTGTGGGGATTTGAGAGAGCTAGCTAGGGTTTCTTGGGAATGGTGATGAGAGACTTAAATAGGGAGAGAGAGTTGTGGGCTAAAGGGTGAGGATTGGCCCAATAGTGAATGGCCAGGATAATAAATAAACGGGCTTTCTCATGTGGGAAAAATGAGGGTGTGTTGGCTAGTTAATGGAAAAAGGCAACTTGTAAAATTTTATTTCGAAAAGATTATAATTTCAGAAAATATTTAAGGAAAGCTAACTTATTCCCAATTAGCTACTAATTAATCCATATTTGCAAAATCTTAGAAAGTATGAAACGTATTTATTTACTATCCCAATAAACATAAAATTTATTATGAAGAAACAACTAGTCTTTTAATTAATTTTATCAAATAACTAATTTTATGATTTTAAGCCAATAAACATTTGAAACTAGAGAAATATATATATACGTTATTATTTATTTATTTATTTATAAGGAATCGTCATTTAGGAAAAATGATTTTTTTATAAAAGATTTTAAATTACCTTCTAAAATCAAACATTGTTCAAAATAAAATACAAAAATTCAAGGAGAAAATATTTTATAACTTGGTATTTAAAATAAATTAAAAATCTAATTATTTCGGAATTTGGAAATCGGAGGTTACAACTTACTGCAACCTCCATCCCCAACTGTCTTTACTCGAGCATCAACCATGAGGAGCACATATGTGCACTACATATCCCACTGCAGGCAAACCTGCACACCTCACCTGCAGTTCTTTACACACAACTCAACCAATATTCTGATACTCACTGATACATGTACACATCCCTCTATATAACACTCTAACCTACACACCTTGCTCCAGTATTATCCTTAGTTCACTTAACCCACCATTGCATACTTAATTTACTAACAATACCCTTACCCTACTGTAATATCCCAGAACGATCCCCCAAACCCTTGCACTTTGTAGTGCCTAGAACCTTAATGTACTGCCCAGTCCCCTCTTCATGGTGCTGCTGCTTCCTAGCATCAGTCCACTACCTTGCACATTCATGTGCACCCTAACTCAGCACACTGCCTCACACACTCGAGCCAACAAGTCACAGGAACACGTAGCGCACAAGCAACACTCACTCTCTTCATACTGGCACACATACTAATGCTCACAAGTGCACCCACTGACACTCATATACCTGGACATATCTGAACCATATTGTATTACCTACCTGCTACTATAGCTATAGATAGAAAGCTCCATAATATAGCACACTTTGTTGTATACACATGCCCCAACAGTCCACACTTGTTGTCACTACTACTTACTCGACTCTACCTACTGCACATACACTCGAGCAACACCCCTATACAGGGATGCACTTTAGTGCTCGATTTCCCCCCTCCCACCTCATATTCAGCCAGTGCACTGCATATAAACTAATACGTTAAACATGAGCATCCAACAGGCTCCAAGCACCCTAATACCCATTCTTCAAGTACTCAACTATCAACCTACTAAATGTTACACTCCAACTTTGCTCAAACACACTCACACAAACTTAGACACTACTACACATATACACACACACACACACACTCATAAACACACAACCACACCCCAATATATATATATATATACACTCACATGCATATACATAGTAATTTAGAATGACGATATATATATATATATATATATATATATATATATATATATATATATATATATATATATATATATATATATATACACTAATACATGCTACTAGGAATTACACCAAACACTTATGTTGCACAAGGGTGATATACTATGATACGCTCACGATACGCTCTCCAAACTTTACCAAACTCTACCCAAATCCTACAAACTTATCAATTATGATAATTAAAACCTAAACAAATCATTAGCTAGCTATTTATGTGTCATGGTAAAATATAGCATGTGTGTCACACATGTCAAATGGGAAACCCCTAAAATTATCCCTTATCACAAAGTATTTCGATACGGCCTACTCGTAACCAATTTTGGACACGTATCTAGTCTCACTATACTAATACAAACCTAATTAGATCTACTAAACTTAATGACAAACACTTTGTGCTCCAATATCGGATTTTCCTTAAATTGGGCTCCAAACTTAATGTAAAAGTCACAATAGGGACAATTAGAAGTCAAAACTTTTTTCTATGGGTAGTCCTAATGTATGGATGGGTTTCAAATGATTAAATAAAACAATTAGAACCTAATTAGAGAGAGAATCTCAGAATTACCTATTGGGAGATGGATTCCCAATGGAAGCCAAGATGGACACAATAGGACACAAGCTCCTTGTCCAATGCCTTCTCTCCAAGTGCCCTTTCCAACCTTAAGCTTCTAGTCTCCTTAGATGTCACGCCCCACTACTGGAATATATAGACAGACATGGCCAGCTATCCCGTATAAGGTGTTATACGTCGTACGACGATCACGGCTTTATAAGACAAGGTGGTGCATGCTACAATCAAATCTCCTATGGTCAAGAACTTGTATTTCTCAATCATTCAAACAAGAAACAGTAAGCATATAGTATATATGATAAGCAATAAGGCATCCCAAACGCTATCTCAAAATATTTTGGAGACCAATTGTGCAAAATAAGAAGCTGGAAGAGTAACAAAAATATATGATAGTGATCAACTGTAGTCTGATTTAATATAATCATATAAGAAAAATAATATCCAGACAAGACGGCTAACATCTGCCGGTGGCTAAACGACCAAAGAAGTTAATATGCAATGACGAGCAGGGAAGAAGAATACCCACTCGCTTTCTCCTGCGACCATGTTCCTGGTACGTGCCATGAGTTGGGGGAAAGTACGCTGGATCCTCGGGTACTGGCTCAAAACCTGGCCATGCAAAACCAGTGGGGTTAGACCCCAAATAGCAAATATCATAAAGGAAGCAAGAAATGGAGAAACAAAAACCCATGAAAAATATATAATAATATATAGGTTCAGTGTTGTAACTTATGTCTATGGCATATCTTAGCACAAAGGCCCAACCCTACAACCAAACAAGGACAAGGGTTGAACCATCACACTATGATAGTCCATTTTCCTAGGCTACTAATCGAATAATACAATTACAACCAAGTCTATTTTCTTAAATCGGCCAATCATTTGTACGGCTTGCTACTTTTGTGGAGTCTAAGGTTATCTCAGAAATAATGCATAATAAGTATCCTTAGATCATGCTAGTGCCGAACATGAGCTAACAAGACTAAATAAATAAAATATGCACTTACAGGATGCACCAGTCCCGCGTAGGGTCACTACGGCTAAAAATATGGTATTAGCGGTTCCAGTGTTCCTATATTGAAACAGTAGCTCGACATAATAATAGGTCAGATACTGCACTCCACTGAGGCAGATGATATACAGTATATGTCATGGCCAGCCAAAAGCGCATTTAGAATGAATCTTCTGGTAAGGTTCATTGAAATAATCTTGGGATATCGTTCCCTCCAATGCTACTACCACTTTTAGTTACATAATTAGCCCTATGTTGTGTTTAAATCTCAATGCATGGTCACATGAGAATTTCTCTTAAGATGTTATACAAAGTACGAACACGCTAGATACGAATCCATGGAGGTCAAATCTGGATTCACCCGAGCGTGAATGCAATATTCAGACAATCAATATCGTAGCCACGCTTTGGTAGATGACTCGCTTATTATGCCCATATTGGGGAAACAATATATAAATTTATAATATCACGCATTTAAGAATTTGGAGGCATTATCGATGCACAACCCAAATATAATTAATTAACACGTGATACGATGTGTCTTACCTTGTCACACATTAAATCATGAACAATTATCAGATAATAGTTGTATCAGCAAAGATATAATATTCGAGTCTATTTACTAATTATATATTGGGTCACATGAATAAATAAAACATTCAATCAAAACTAGCAAGGCCGTATGGGAAGTCAGGCTGCATGATAATCCTGGCCGCACATGAAGTCAGGTTGCATATGAAATCAGGGCCGCATATGAATCCTGGCCGTATATGAATCATGACGCATATGAAGTCAGGCCGCATGAACCACTTGGCCGCATGACAAATCCTGGCCGCATATGAAGTCAGGCTACATGAACTACTTGGCCGCATGCTCAGGGTTAAGGTCCACTCCTTGGGACAAGTGATAAAGTGACGAACAATAAATAAAGTATCAGTGATATGACATAAAGTGACTGATGGGACTGATGTGATCAGCCATAAAGTATGCCAAAGAAAAAAGACAAAACCAAAGAAATAAGTGCCAACGGTTCAAAGACATGTGTCCAAGGAAAATAGTGGCCGCATGCTCTCCAGGTCACATAGGTGTCGGTGCCGTATGGGTTTTCTCTTGGACTTAGTGATTTTCTCATTCGTTCAGCGAGTGAAAGCAAAAGGTGTTCAATGACACTTGTGTAAATCAGCAGTCATGCGTCCAACAAGATGGACGCATGTTGTCAGTATGCGGCATGAGTTTAGGACGCATAACCCTCTCAGGCTGCATGACACTCTCAGCCACATATACGCACTAGCCGCCTGGGAACTTCGTCTTCTGCAACAGCAGGTTTTGCCATGGAGGAAACTCCATAAAATTTAAAATTTTATTTTGTTCATAAAATTCTCATTTTAAGTCCAAATCGGATGAATCAAAGCCAAAAGACTCTAAATTGAAAGCTCTATCATGTAGCAAAAACTAGTTTTCTAAAATACATGTTTAATAGATCAAAACCACGAAAAACTTATAAAATCCATAAAATCTTATGTTTATAAATGTATATCTACTCAAAACCACACTTCAAAATAGAAACCTCTAAGAACTAAAAGTGCTTACAAATACATAACAAATATAATGGAACAATAATATGGAGGGTTTCTCTATTTCTCATGCAAGGTGTACTTGCCTATGGAAATGGGGAGAGAAAACTAAAGAAAGAGAAAAAAATGAAGAAGTCTAAAAAGATAGAGAAAATAATGGATTATATATGGTCGGGTTGAGTGTTGAACCCAAGGGTTCTCATGACTTGAACCAATCCACAAAATAAACCATGAACCCGGTTAAACCAAAGAATGGGTCTAGTCTCCATGCATGTGCAATCATGCTAAAATAAAAATACGTTCCAAATACGTATATCGGAGATGAGGAGTGACATTAGATGGTGAGGATGAGTGAATTTGAGAGGAATTTATGAAGGATTTGGTGAAGGAATGGATCAATTTGGAAAAGAACACCAAATGAAGAAATAATTATTATAAAGAATAAGAGGAAAGAGTGCTCTCCCCTAGAATACTGTCGGCCACTAACCCCTCTCCCAAGCAATGTAATATGACTATAATACCCATATTAGGTTGTCATAAAGAAATAATTAGGGTGGAATCTTCTCTTCCTAACAAAGGTTAAGGCTATTCCTTAAATGAAGAGAATGGTTAACTATTCGGGTCTAAAATGGACTAGTCTAACTAATTGGTTAAATTGTCATATCATATTGGTTCGGTCCACTAGGGTCATATATAATCCAATAGTCCAATCTACCCACCAATAATAATATTAGTCACCAAATATATAACATGCACAATATTAAATAAATTATAATCACAATATTTATAATAAAATAAAATAACACATTTATCCCTTTTCTGGTAATGTGGTAGTTACAAGTCTACCCCCTTAGAAAAAATTCGTCCTCAAAATTTAAAGATGGTTGTATCTCCTCTAGGTCAAACCCGCAACCTGTCCAAAATCATACAAGCATTAAATTTAAAGAAAAAAACTTATTATGGTCATATGCATTGTTATGGTCTCTGTCCATCATTGTATAACAGTCTCTGTCAGGGTATTCTACCTATTATACTATGGCACAAAAGCAATCTATAAGACACTTATGAAGCACAGAAAACAACAGATGGAAAGGAAAGGAATAGAATAAAATATGCTAACCCATCACCTGTAGCATCGGCCTGCCCGACCGTCGTCGCAAATGCTCCACCCTGCTGGGGTGGCTCCTTCCGCGGGTGACGAGCAATCTATGGTACCGCAGGTGGCCTAAGTCCACATCTCTGATGTGGAACTATACCACAATCTGGACCATACGGGTTATTGGAATACTCCCTCACTTGATGATCTAGGGAACCACAGTATAAATATAATCTGAACCTCTTCCGATAGTTCTCCCAATCATGTCATTATTTCCCATAATAGGCACAAGAAAAAGTCTGTTGGGTCTGTCCCTGAGGCTACTGTGGTGCCTCATGAACTGGCCTCTGAAACTGATATGTCTGCTGAGCTGGTGCTATGATTGGCACAGGAAACTGATAATGTTGATATGCTCCCGATTGCTAGAAATATAGTTGCTTAGCTGGACCCGCACTGTTGCTAACTCCTCCTGATACATCTCTCATCCTCATGGACATGAACTCTAAGTCATTCTTCGTCCTCTATGCATCCATCAATATCTCCTCGAATGTAGAAGTTCGATGACCCCTAGTGTGGGATTTGATCTCCTTGATCAAACCTTGATTTGTAGAACTCTGTGGCATACTCGTCCACCGTCATACTCCCTTGGACGAGATCCTAAAAAAGGCTCTCCAAGGCATTCTGAGCTACATCCAAAAAAAAAACTTTTCCTTGAAAAGCTCCTTGAAAGCTCCCCAAGTCAATACTGGTGCTACAATCATCGGATCCGTACGAAACCACGTTAGTACTATGTCAAACATCTGGCTGCCACTCGCCTCTATTTGTAGGCTCTCTGGGATATGTGCCAACTGCTAGTTCCTCTTAATATTCATAACCCAATCGTCGGCTTATAAGATCCCCCTCAGTGCCCTTGAATTTCTTGGACCCCATCATCCTGAAATCAATAATAGTACCCGACATCGGTTGCTGCTGGTCTTGATGAGGCGGTACAATCTGCGGTGGGACAACCGCTACCTTCTCCACAGTTGCTAGTGCTAACTGGTGAGCACTCTCGAAACCCTAACTTAGAACATTTGTCTGCATCTATTTTGCTGCCATCATCTCCTGGAATATGGCATATATCTGCATCTCGTCTGCTGGCATGAGTAGTTGGAGAGGAAGGTCCTCCATGACTGCTAGAACAGCCCTCAGAACCGGTGGTAGAGCCCCCCCAAAAGCTGCTGGTGAAATTCCCACCTGGACTAGTGAGGCAACCCTCCGAGTTGGAGGCGGATAAGTAACCGACCTCACTGAAGCAGCTCCAAAATATTGTGACCTGGTTTTCGGTGACATCCTGAAGACAGATCAAAATAAATAACCAATAAGTCACAAGTTACGATATCATCAAAGGAGGACAACAATATTCAAAGGAAGCAAAATTCAGAATAAATAAGTTTGCAAGAATAAATTGATTTAAATTATTTTCTAGTTGTGATTGAGTATTCGCTCTCTCATCCTAGTATCATATATCCTATCCTATTGCAGACTCGTAGTAGTACAACTAAGCAGTTGCACTACCACGATATCGCATTAATTGTAAAGACTGACCTACATGGGCCACCATAAAAATGTGTCACGACCCGCACCTGGTGTAGGGGCACGAGTACGTGGGTAAGTCCAGCCTATGCCATAACAACGACTGTAGAACGATATCTAGGTCAACAACACTATCCAAATATCTTACACAATATATATTGGTACTTGTCAATGATATCTCAACTCCAATTGGATAACAATATGATGGTATAATTATAATCGATACTCAATTACGATATAAAACTAAAGGAAGATAAAGGCATGATATAAGATAAAAGAAAGAGTCACAAAGTCATAATACAATACATCCAAGACTAATAGTCTAACTACAACATAAATATCAAATAATATATACAGGACAATGTCTAAAACTGAAATATATACAATAGGATTACGAAAATCTAAGTCGCCTCAGTTGATGGCACTAAATTCTCAGTCGGCTCGCCATCTTGTGGCCCATGAAAGGTAGGACACATCTCCTCTAACCACTCATCTAAAAAATATATCCAGTCAGGATTGGAGCAAAGTACAATTCAATAGCAGTTCCAAATTAATTGATAATGACTATAAACATAAATAGAGAATATAATACAAGATGAAATGAAAAGAAAAGAACAATATCATAGTATGGTAGAAGAGACAGATAAACTAGAGCAATATGGTATAAACTGATCACAATAAAATAGAATAAAGACAACAAAATATGGTAAAGAACTTTAACTAAACTAAGTATTTGAAATACTAGTTAGATATGTGATCGGCTTGGGTTGAACATTTTCTAGTTAAATGATAGATAAACATTGTCTAACTTAAATATTGAACATTGAACATTGTCTAGGCTTTGATCACATACCTCGCTAGCACTTTTCCTTTTTCCCGACTAGTACAATGGATCCAACCATGACACGTTACAATACAAGATACTCAATGAACATTGTCTAATATTAAACATTATCTAGTGTTAAACATTATCTAAACCATACGAGAACATGAGAAACAATAAAACAATAAATAATATCTCAAGACAGAAGATCCATGGAAAATATATCCAGTCAGGAATCAAGTAATACATTTATAAATACTTGCATTATAGTAATTATCAAATAATAGAAACTATCAGAGAATGTACTCGTCTGAGGTTCTGAGCTGACAATACCAATCTGTGTCTGGATTGGAATCATAGTGACCTATATATAAATTATCATGTCATTTGGTATAATGAAGTAATAAATTTTTTTAAATAGGCTAGAGTATGATTTCTAGGACATTTCTAGTCAATTCTATAGGCCAAGCCTTGCTAATCTAGATTTCTAGGTTATTACATGATTCTAAGTTCTTACTAGTCTTACCTTGTTATTATTATAGGTAATTTAGTTAATACTAGGTTTTTAGGCCGTATTTTATACTATAATATGCTAGATATCAATACTACCTATATATGTGATTATCTAACTAGTATCACATAGTATATTAACTTACTTATTCATTACCTTAATATATTAAACGTCATCTTAACTTACCTAGTACCAATACTTGATACCTTGACACATACCTACAACACCAAGATATTTAACACCATTACCTATTACCTACTCTTGCACATTCTCTATACTAGAACATTCTTAGATGTTGGATATTCTAGTACACTTGGCATCTCAGACCCCCAAATCCCTTTTATATTGCTTGCATTCTTAGCACTACACCTCCAGTGCTAAGAAGCCCACATAAAATCTTGCCAAAGCAAGTTACTGCCCAAACTTGGGCCTATACATTAACACACTAGATTGTACCAACACACACACTGCCTACACAACCCAACTGAACACTCACCTTCTGGGTATGCTTTGTCTCTGTGTCCGAACTCTAATACTACCCTACACTTGGACCCAAATGAATCACCTGGATACATGTATACTTATTCCACTTAACTCAAGCCTTAGTATTTAATTAATACTAACCACCCTCAACCACATCTCTCATCACCCTCACCATGATACCCGATTATCATTCCCTTAGTATCATTATTTTGGAAATATGCTATTTAGTACTTAGCACATGTGCCACTACTATAACTTGCTGCAACCTCCATCCCCAACTGTTTTCACCCGAGCATCAACTATGAGGAGCAAAGATATGTACTACATATCCCAGTATAGGCAAACCTGCATACCTCACTTGTAGTATTTTACACACAACTCAACCAATGTTATGATACTCACCGATACATGTATACATCCCTCTATATAACACTCAAACCTACACACCTTGCTCCAGTATTAACCTTAGTTCACTTAACCCACCATTGCATACTCACATTACTAACAATACCCTCACCTTGCTGTAATACCCCAGACCTAGCCCCCAAACCCTTGCACTTTGTAGTGCCTAGAACCTCAATGTACTACCCAATCCCCTCTTTATACTGCTGCTGCTACCTGGCATCAGTCCACTACCTTACACATTTATGTGCACACTAACTCAGCATACTGCCTCACACACTCGAGCCAACAAGTAAGAAGAACACGTAGCTCTCAAGCAACACTCACTCTCTATACACTGGCACACATACAATTGCTCACAAGTGCACCCACTGAGACTCACATACCTAAACATATTTGAACTATATTGTATTGCCTATCTGCTGTTATAGCTACAGGTAGAAAGCTCCCTAATGTAGCACACTTTGCTACATACACATGCCCTAACAGTCCACACTTGTTGTCACTACTACTTACCCGACTCTACCTACTGCACATACATTCGAGCAACACCCCACACAGAGATGCACTATAGTGCTCAATTCCCCCCCTCTCACCTCATATGCACACAGTGCACTGCATATAAACTGATACGTTAAACATGAGCATCCAATAGACTCCTAGCACCCTCATACCCATTCTTCAAGTACTCAACTATCAACCTACTAAATATTACACTCCAACTTTACTCAAACATACTCACACAAACTTAGACTCTAATACACATACACAAACTCATAAACACACAATAATACCCCAATATATATATATATATATATATATATATATACAAATCTGAATATCTATACTAATACATACTACTAGGTATTACACCAAATAATTGTGGTGCACAAGAGTGATACAGTATGATACGCTAACGATACACTCTCCAAACTTCACCAAACACTACTAAAAGCCTACAAACTTATCAATTATGATAATTAAAGCCTAAATAAATTATTAGCTAGCTATTTTAGGTGTCATGGCAAAATATGGCATGTGTGTTACTCGTGTCGAAGGAAAAACCCTAAAAAAAATTCCGTATCACAAAGTATTATGATACAGTCTACTCGTATCCAATTATCGTAGCTAGCCTCACTATACTAATACAAACATAATTAGATCTACTAAACCTAATGACAAATACTTAGTGCTCCAATCTCTATTTTTTCCCAAATTGGGCCCCAAACTCAATGTAAAAGTCACAATAGGGACAATTAGAATTCAAAACTTCTTCCTATGGATAGTCCTAATGTATTGGTGGGTTTCTAATGATCAAATACAATAATTAGAACCTAATTAGAGAGGAAATCTTAGAATTTACCTATTGGGAGATGGATTCTTAATACAAGTCAAGATGGACACAATAGGACACAAGCTCCTTGTCCAATGCCTCATCTCCAAGTGCCCTTGCCAACCTCAAGCTTCTAGTCTCCTTAGATGGTAAGGATAGGTGAATTTGAGAGGGATTTATGGAGGATTTGGTGGTGGAATGGATTAATTTGGGGAAGACATCAAATAAAGAAATAATTGGAATAAAGAATAAGAGGAGAGAGAGTGCTGTCCCCTCTAATTAGGAATGAAGAATAATTAGAACAGGGCCGGCTACTAACTCCTCTCCCAAGCAATGTAATCTGGCTATAATACCCCTATTGGGTTGTCATGAAGAAATAATTAAGGAGGAAGCTTCTTTTCCTAATGAAGGTTAAGACTAATCCTTAAATAAAGAGAATTGTTAACTATTTTGGTCTAAAATAGACTAATCTAACTAATTGGTTAAGTTGTCATATCAAGTTGGTTAGGTACACTAGGGTCATATCTAATCAAATAATCCAATCTACCAACCAATAATAATATTAGTCACCAAATATATAACATGCACAATATTAAATAAATTATAATCACAATATTTATAATAAAATAAAATGACAAAATTACCCATATTCTGGAAATATGGTAGTTACAGGGTAAAACCAAGAAGTAGCACTACCAGAAATAGAGTGTTACTGCAGGAAACTGAGGAAGAAAGGGCTCAAGGTAAAGGAGCAGTTAGGATACTTTTAGGGGGTTAACATGTATGTGTGTGTGTATATCAGGTGTATGTGTGTTTCATTGTGTGTATCACAGAGGACTGAAGAGGGGGTGCTCGAGTAGTTAGTAGCAGCATTGAGGGGTCAGATCAGACCCCGAGTGAGGGGTTTAGTGGAGTGTAAGGGGTTGGGATGTCAAGTTTAATATTTAGTAGCATTAGAAGTTGCATTAGGCTGTGAAGTAAGGAAGGAACAACAAACTTGGATGAATACAAGCAATAGCTACAACAATAAGGGTATGTAACAACAGTAGGAGCATGACTCCACAGTTTTTGGGGTGTTGTTGTTGCTTGAACATCAGGGAAGAGAAGAGAAGGATACAGTACTGTGTCAGCCCTGAGAAGGATAGGGTAGTAGAAGTAACAGGCATTGTAAGGGGGATTAAATAACAGATGGAGTTGCAGTAGCAACAATACTGAGTGTATACCACTTGTGATGTAGGGTAAGTATATCAATGAAGACTAAGTATCTAGATATTAAGTGTCAAGATAATTGCTTGGTATTAAATATACTAAGGCAATAAGTATATAGCTAAGTTATATTAGTTAAACTAAGATATTATATATATGTTAGAACTAGGTAAGTTTTGAGCTAAGGTATTAAGATATTCGCTATAATAGGGTAAAATATGAAGTGTTTAGTATTATTTTATTGGTATGTACTTGGGGGGGGGGGGTGTCAAGTGAGGGTGTTAAGTGAATTAGATTAGTTGAGGATATGTTATTCTAGTTAGATACCAGTTATTTAGTAGGGTATTGGGTAAGTAATAATTGGAGGGTTAGTTAGTAAGGTATTAGTAGTTAATATAAATATAAATATTGCTTAATACAAGTATAACTATAAGTTATTACTTAAATACCAAGGTAATAATAGATAATACCTATAATTAGTATACTTATAAGTTTATATATATATATATATATATATATATATATATATATATATATATATATATATATATATATATATATATATATATATATATATATATATATATATATATATATATATAACACTCCTTTATTCAGTAACATGGGAGAAATGTTACAAAGAAACCTTGGAGCAAAAGAAAATACATTAATGCATATCATGCATAAAAAAAGGTAATGGCTACTTCATGTGACGACACCCCATAGTGGCCTTCTTGATCTGCCTCTGCACTTCAATAATGATCCTCTGACCCTCAAAGCAATACTCTTCGTATCTCTATTTGTTACGATTCTTCCATAATACCCAACAAATGATACAAACCGTGATCTATTTTAGGTGTTTGTGTGTCTTTCTCCACCACCTCTGAAATCTACATAGTATCCTAACCCCCTATCCCACACTGATAAGATGTTGCCAAAGTTGGTCCAACACTGTCGAGCCAAATCCCCTTCGACGATTATATGGGCCTTCGTCTATGCCCTTGACAGTAGGCAGCAGTGAGATCGAGATTCTAAGGAATGACCTAGTGTCTGGACATTATCATCTATTGGGAGTTTATTGTGCATAATTCACCATAGAAGGATCTACCACTTGGCAGGAAAATAGGAACTCCAAATGTGTTTGAAGTGCGCCACTTTTGGTTATGCCACACTTTTTAGCTGCCAAGCCAAGGAGACTGAGAATTTGCCCCCTGCTCTATCCCCTAAAGTTGAACATCTGCTCCTTCACCAATTTTGATCCCACTGTCCATGATCTCCTGAGCAGTAACTAGCCCCAGAAAAGTATTAATAAAGCGGCATATCCCACGTCCCCTCTCTGTCTGCTAGCTTGTGGATAATATGAAGGTACTTGTTCCCCTCAGTTTTTTGTATCAAACCACCCGGGGGCCACTTTTCATTGAAAAGTGAATAAGCACCCTCCTTGATCTGTAAATATATATAAGCCTCTCCCAGGTCCCTTCCTTTGAGCAGTCTTTTCCAAATTTGGAAGCACAAGATGTCACCTGAACCTGATTAGGATGGCACCAAGGGAAGTACTTCGCCTTCATAAATCTAGCCTAAAAGGAGTTTGCACGTTGAAGCTTCCACCAAAGCTTGACAGTGAATGCATCCATAATTTCTTGCAGCCTACGAATGCCCAATCGACACTCGTCCCTAGGCGTAGCCACCCTCGACCAACTCAACTATGAATGTTTCTTAATACCCTCCTTTTCTCTCCAGAAGAAACCATCAAAAAGATTCTCTAATACCTTTAATACCCCAATAGGATGGTTACAGGTTGCTAAGGAGTATTTCCCAGATGGCAGTAAGAACAACGTTTAACAGCACCATCTTACTGCCATAAGATAATATCTTGTTATGCCATCCTTCTATCCAAGCCCAGACCTTGCCAATGATCTCATTAAACATTTATGTATTTCTTTTGCCACAATTGAGAGGGCCGCCCAAGTACACAAAGGAAGGATGTTTAACCACCAAGCCAGTATGGAGCTCGAGCTCAGAGGATCTCTCGAGGGGGAATGACTCTACAACATACATGGCTAACTTTTTTATATTAATTTTTTGACCAAAAACCCTCTCATAACGCATAAGGACCTGGAGAAGCTTCATCACAGACTTCTTGTCCCCTCATAAGAAGATAACAACATCATCAGCATAAGCCAAGTGAGTCACCCTTAGGCATCCACTAGGGGAGTAGTAACTTTTGAAGTTGGATGATTCCCCAAGCCTTTTGTAGGTTACGACTAAGAAATTCAGCCACAATCACAAAGAGCGTTGAGGATAGAGGATCACCCTATCTAATCCCTTGAAAGCCCGAGAAAAAGCCTGAGACCACCCCATTCAATAAGGTGGAGAACCATATATTATTAACCAGGTGCAATATCATATCCAGCCAACGAGCGTTAAAACCAAACCACTTAAGCACTCTGAGAAGGAAACCCAGTTTACTCGATTATATGCTTTACTCTTGTGAAGCTTAATCATTGCATTCCTCCACTACTTGTCTTTATTGAGCATACTCACCAACTCCCACACCAAGACAATGTTATCAACAATCTCTCTACCTTTCACGAACCAACTTTGCTCCGGGAATATAATCTTAGGAAGGATGAGAATAAGTCTTCGAGCCAATAGCTTTGAGAAGATCTTATTAATGATGTTACATAGGTTGATGGGGCAAAAATTGCCAAAAGTGGTTGGGTTTTTTCTCTTGGGAATGAGCACCAATAGGGTACTCGTGATAGCTTTAGGAAGAGTGAACCCATCCATGAACATTTTGATCGCCTTTAGCACGTCCTCGCTAATAATACCCCAACATTTTTGGAAGAACAGGCCTATGAAGCCATCTGGTCCTGGAGAGCTGAATTTGTCTATAGATTTTACAATCTCCCACAACTCCTTCTCCGTCGAGTAAGCAGTCAGGGATTTGTTCTCCTCCTCCGAGATGAGGCAAGGGATAGCTGACATAAAATCATCCTCCTCCTCCATTGGGTCGATTGAGAAAAGAGTGCTAAAATGTGCATGAGCTTCTGCCTGCATATCTGAAGCTTCTATGATGTGCTTTCCCTCCTTAGACATGATGCTGTGAATGTTTAAATGCCTTCGCCTACTAGAAACACAAGCATAGAAGTATTATGTATTTCGATCTCCCTGAATATCCTACTTAACCCTTGCTTTCTGCTTCTAGTAGGAGTCTTCAATATGAATTTGCTGCTTAAGGTGCACTCTGGCCTCATGAAGCTGAGGTCGATGTACAATATCTTGCTCGTAGGCTCCCTCAGCAGACAATACCGCATCCTCGGCCTTCTTCACTTCCTAAAAGACATACCTATAAGTCTTGTAACTTCACTCAGATAACGCCTTCCTAGTGACTGCCAGGCGAAGTCTTATCCTTGTAAGATCATGTACGTGTTCGACAAACCGCTAAGCCTCCTTGACCACTGCCAGAAAATCATCATGCTCAGGCAAGATGACGAAGAATTTAAACTGCTTCTTCTTGGGTTGTTTATTCTCCTGGAATATGATGAGAAATGGTGCATGATCTGACTCAATCCTGTTCAGGTGCACACACTTTGATAGGGGGCCCACTATATCGAAGTTTTATCTATCATCACTCTATCAAGGCAAGAGCCTTGTCTGTGTTCACCCTCATGTGATTTAATCCACGTAAAGCAGCTGCCTATGAAGTTAATCTTAGACATGCCCGTCGCCATCTAGAAGTGTAAGAACTCCTGTATGGCCACAAAGCAAGGGGGTCCTCCTCCAAATTTCTTCTCAGGGTGAGCAATAGTGTTAAAGTTACCCCTAATTTTCCACGGCTTGTGCACCCTAGATTATAGCTCCAGTAAATGGGACCATAATTCTCTACGCCCTTCCTTTTTACTGTGACCATGTAATATAGTGATCAAAGCTTCCTCAGGGAGCACACTATTGGAGAATGACATTATAAGGGCCTATTCATAAGAGTCAACCAAGGAAGTAGTATTATCATGCCGAAGCATGATCCATATGTCTCCCTTATTGTTAGTGAATGATGATTGTAAGCTAAACTTGAGTTGATAAGAGTATAGCTGATCTACAGAGACTCCGGGCTCAACGATTGCAAGCAAAAGTAACTTGTTCGACCTACAAAGGGATTTAATTCTCTCTGTAGTCATCTCCTGGGCGGCTCCCCTGACATTCCAAATAAGGGCTTTAAACATCAATGAAGGTGGAGGAGGAAGTTGAGGCATGCTTTGTTGTCCATCTAGTAATTCTTGGAACATACTCTTATAGGCTTTGATGCTTCTTACTCTTCTTTTCTCCTTGGGGGGGGGGGGGGGGTTGGGGGCTTAGCTGGCCTTGGGCTTGGTGGAGGAGACGGGGGCTCCTCCGCCGAACTTTATTTTTGGCTAGTTCCACTTGATCCGCCCACGAAGGACCCCTGAGGATTTCTCTATCTTCTTGGTCAGGCTTTGTTGTTAAAGTCTAGGCACTGGTCCCCTCTCCAACCTCTTCAAGCACCCTCAGATCCATCAAGTCTGGAGAAGAGGGAGTCATTTCCTACTGTATTAACGGGACTTCCTTTCTATTATGTCGCTCTGAACACTCGATACCGCTGTCAGTCCCCTCTCCCTCGTTACCCGAGCTGGGATCCTCTTGTTCCTTCTCCGATGCATTTTGCCCACCTAGGTCAACTGAGGGTTGGCCAATCACTGCCACCTGTCGGTCCTAAGATGGACGTTCTAAATTAGATCCATCCTCCTTATTAGATGGATGATTAGAAGGATTAGTTGCATACCTGAGTGTGGGGTCCTCCCCCTTTCCTCCCCAGTTTGGGTCTTTTCATTATTTACTGTGTGGGTAAGGGTCCCTTCATCCACAGTTTCCTCTACTTCTTTTCCAATTTGCTTCACTTTAGGCTCATCTTGCACATTAATGATTGATGGTCCCGCTCCTCGTGATTCGTTGCTACTATCTTTACTCAGGCCTTTCCCCTTATCTAGTATTAAAACTTTGTATGTATCTCGTACGTGACCTTAATGTTTGCAGTAAGAATAAAATTGTAAGGAGGATTCATATTCCACTCTCTGCGAGATGATTCGGCCTACAGGAAGGTTGATTCACACCACCTGAGGTAAATTTTTACTAGAGTCAACCTCAACGAAGACTCTGGCTGTGTTGGGTCTTGTTATATCTTTCGTGGCTTTATCAAGCTTCAGGGAGGTACTAATTCCCATGGCAACCGAGAAAAGGGCATTTTTTTAAAGAGTTGGCATGGGAGACTCTTGGGAAGGGGAGAAGTCCTTCTTCCATCATAAAAGCCTCATAGGAGCTCGAATGAGGTACCAAATATCCCTTGCACGAAGTCGGAGAAAGTCTTCCTCAAGGGATAGTCGAATGAGGATATGTTTGGCATCGATGACACCTATCTTGATCTGCCCCGCAAACTTGCAATCAGTGAGGGCTTTACGGATGGCATTGATGGATGGCCTAGAGTGGGAGAACTTCCCAATCAGGGTAAACCGAAACGGCTGCACGAGGATCTCTTCATCCTCCTCGAAAAATGAACTGGCAGGAACACCTCTCGAGAACGAGGGGGCCCGAATGGCGATTTACCTACCAGGGACGCTGGGGCCGCCACCACATCCGCGAAGGATATCTACATGAAACCCTAAATCAAAAGAAAATAAACCGGAGGAGTCTGGGGTCCAACAGTGTCCACCAGACCGAAGGGGGGCGTCGGCCCGGCCAGAGGCCAAGCTAAAGCTGGTGGAGAAGAAGAAATTAGGGTTTCAGGAGAGGGAGCCCCGTAGGAGCGCCATAAGCCATATATATATATATATATCTTAGTTTTTTAGTAGCTAGTATAGCTAATACCTTCAAGGTATGGACCTAGAAACCTAGGTATAGCCTAGTACCACCTAGTATTAGCTAGTTTAGCCTTGTAACCACCCTAGAAACTAGTTTTGGATCTAAAATTAAGGTATCGACATACTTGTCATGACCCGCACCCGATGTAAGGATGCAAGTCGGAAACAACGCCCAGCCTACGCCGCAGAATCGGCGGTAAAACGTTGTCTGGGTAATCTATCTAGCAATATAATAAAACTCCAACAATAACAATATACTCAATCACAGATCTAAGATAAAAACGAGCACGAATCAGATAAAAGAATAGAAATAGTCACATACAACACATGAGTGTAAAATAGTACATCAATGAGTCTGAAAGATTGTTAACAAATAAGCTGGAGACAAATTCATTACAAGAAATGCTAAGAAGGTACTAATCCCGGGTCATCTGTCTCAGTCGGGATAAGTCCCTCCTGAGCCAGGATCTCTAACTCTAAGCCCACAACATCCTGGGGTCCATAATGTGTAGGGTACCATACCTCAGTGTCATCTGGGAAAAATATATCCATTCAGGAAAGGAGCAGACACATCTCTAACAGAAGTTCTAATCAATGATAAAAACTATGTAACAGTAAATCGATGTGAATATAAAAGATGTACAATATATACAAGAGATATACAATAAGAAAATACTGGAATGAATATAATAATTAACAATATGTCAATGAACAAGAATACTAATGACTATGTGTGTGAGTACTAGTTTTAACATATAATTGACTTGGGAACATGATACAATATATATGGCCTGGCTAATCATACGTGCGGTGTATGATTAATACTATTCAATAACAATACTTGATACAATGAGAGTATGCTCACATATCTACACTAAAGTACTCCCCACCCCGACTGGTATAATAGATCCAACCACGGTATGCTATGGCACGAGATTCTCCAAGAAAATAGTGACTCTTCCCGAGAATCAGTATTTGTACATGTACAAGTTAATCAATGATACAATACTTGCACCAATACACCATATACCAAGGAATAACATTTTTTGACGAGATCCGAATATACTAATCCGTGTAACCATAGTGTCAAGAGAACATGAATACCTGTACTAGATACAATGAACATAGAGGATATCATAAATAAGAAACTATCAGAGAATATACTCACCTGAAGTCCAAAGAATAGTCTTACAGATGTCTGATACGATGCCTCGAAGACCTAGATATGGACTACAACATCAATACAAGGTTTCGAAAAGAAAATAAGTTAAACTAGTCAACTTCTAGGTCAACAAGTCAATTCTAAGTCAAAAGTCAAACTAGGTCAACTCTAAGTCAACTATAGTAAAACTATGGTCAATTATGGTCAACTTCTAATTTATATGTTATATAAGTCTAATACAAAGATATTGGGTTCAAATACTAAAGTCTAGGTCACAAAACTATATCTTAGGATACTAGGATACCGTATCTCTAGATACGTAAATCAATAAAAAAATCATCACATATTAATATCAAACAATTATTAATTATATAAAATCCTAATTACAAACATTAAATGGATATCTTGGTTTTGAACCAACTTGGTATCACAATGCTAAACCAAAATATTGATACCCAAACCTAATACCTTGGGTATCCCCAATTACCTTGGTACTTACCTTGTATCTCAAGGTAATACCCAAAGCTTGTTTATACTAACTACCCGTAAATATAATATATGCTACACTAATTATTATATAGTATATTAAATACTATTAGCAATTAGGAACATATTTACATATATATCAATTACCATATATATATACATATATATATATATATATATATATATATATATATATATATATATATATATATATATCTATATATATAAATATCTAATATAATAAAACTACCAAACTGTCACTAAGAGCCCCTGCCTACCATCGCTGAAACGACTGATACTGCTGATATTCTGTTGTTTTAATGACGAACTTCTGCTGTTGTCACCAAAGCTGTCGCTATAGCCTCTGATACGGCTGCTGATACTGCTGTTAGAGTGACAGATTCCTGTTGTTTGTCGCAGATGCTCTTGCTTTTGCTGCTGTTTGATATTGCTGATGTTGCTGCGACCCTTGCTGATGCTGCTATAGCGGCTGCAGCTTATGTTGCTTTCGACGACGCTTGCCACTGTCGCTATAGTTCCTGCTCTATATTATATATATATATATATATATATATATATATACATATATATAACATGACATGACATATATATATATATATAATATATATACATATAACACATAATAATATATATACTAAATATATTCATATAATTACTACTAATAAATATACATACACACATACATATATATGTACATAATATCTACAAAGTAATTTACACATACATAGTAACATATTTATAATAACACACATACGTATACGTATATATAAACACATACACAATATAAATTCATATAACATACAAGTATATATATATATATATATATATATATATATATATATATATATATATATATATATATATATATATATATATATATATATATATATATAACAACATATAAATATATCTACTATAATATATATACATATACTACAATCTATAAATATATCTACATATAGAAGAATAGCTACATAAGAATATATACACATATAGTATTTACATAGATACATAGATCTAAGACACAATATTACATAAATATATACACACAACAATATATATGTATATACATATATATAATTATACTTCTCCATGAATAAGAATACAAGAGAAATAGATCTACAATTAAATTGCACACACATGGAACGTATCATCCCGTATTCTACTAGATCTAGGATACGCATGCGACACGAGTCTACCACACATCCAAACGTACCCCAAAGGACACGAGCAAGTCATATATATTATTTATAAACAATACGAAGAGTCAAATACAAATCTATGTGTCCGTGTGAAAATATGACATGCTCAAAGTCCCGTGTCGGAGAAAAAATCCCCAAATCAACACGTATCACCAAATTATTGGGATATGACCTATACGTACCCAATTATGGATATGACACTAGCCCCAAACACACAAGCACATACCAAATTGATCTAAAGGACCAATTGACACACACAACAAATGTCAATCTCGGAATTCTCCAAAATTAACACAAAAAGTACCATAAGTTTCTCAATAGGCCTCTTATGAACACAAAACAAAATCCTATGGGTAGCCTATGTATATGGGTTGATTTCTCATGGTTAAATCTCATATTTAGAACCTAAATTAAGGAAAAAAACTGAATTGTACCTATTGGAAGATGGATTTCCAATGCAACCTCCAAATATGATGAAATTGGCCTCCAACTTGTAGATCCTTGCTCCTCTTTGCAGATCCTTGCTTCCTCCTTCTACATCTTTGCTCCACTAGCCTCCAATGGTGATTTGGGAAGGAATTAGGATAAAATTTGGTAGGAAAATGAAGTGAGAATGAAGAAATTTGGTTGAGAGAAATTCTAGATCTAGTTTCCAATTAAAAGGAGGAAAGAGTAACCAATTACCCCCTCTTTAATAGGCCGACCGCCTTTCCCCTTCCTCAATTTACTATGAATTGTCCAATATACCCCTTGGGACCTCCTATAAAGAAATAATTAAGGAAGGAAGCTTCTAGTCAAATGGTTTAATTAATTTAATCATCCTTCTAACCAATGGGATTTCTAAATGGGCTAAAATCTAACAATTAATACATGTTGGTCCATGAGTCTAAACTAAACTACTTAGGTCCACTAACAAAAGTCCAAAATAAATAACTAACATCTAACAACAATTAAATAATACAACAAATAATTATTTATCATACACAATATTTAATTAAATATGAAATTACTAAAATATTATTTTCCTTGAATATGTGGTAGTGACAAGTCTACCCTCCTTAAAATAATTTCGTCCTCGAAATTCAAAGATGAAAACTACCCCCAGAAAATAATAGAACATAAAAAAAGGAAAGAACTAAAGAACAGAACTAACTACGAAAGAACATAACATAATTAGGAAAGAACATACCTCAAAGCACAAACACATATGGATAACGCTCTCGCATTTCATCCTCTCTCTCCCAGGTAGACTCCCCCGGAGAGTGATGCCTTCATGCGACGTGCACCAAAGGAATAGTCTGGTTCCCCAGCACCCTCTCTCTCCGATCCAGAATCTCAACTGGCTGCTCTAGATAGCTAAGAGTAGGGCCCACCTCTATCTCCGAGTGATCCAATACATTACTAGGATCTGCCATGTACTGTCTCAACTGCGACATGTGAAACACATTGTGCACTCCCTCCAATGCAGGTGCCAAGTCTAGTCTATAAGCAACTATACCGACCCTCTCTAGAATAGTGAAAGGTTCGATGAATCGCGGACTAAGCTTCCCACCTCCACCAAAGTGAATCATGCCTCGTGTTTGAGAAATCCTCAGAAATACCAAACCATTCACCTAGAACAAAACACAACCTTAAGAATTTAATCTATAACAAACAACCAATAATTCTAAACTATACTTCGAACTCCAAATATCTCCGGTGGCTATCAGCCCAATGCCGTTGTCTGTCCTGCGCCATACGAAGTCTGTCTTTGATTAACAGAACCTTCTCCGCTGCATCTACAACTATCTCTGCCCCAAGCAAAACTCTCTCTCCAACATCGTCCCATGACAAGGGAGTATGACACCTCCGACTATACAAAACTTCAAAAGGTCACATCTCTATACTAGCCTGGTAGCTATTGTTGTAAGCAAACTCTACCAAATGGAGATGGTCCTCCCAAGAACCCCCAAAATCTAGTACACAAGTACGCAACATATCCTTGAGAGTCTGAATAGTCCTCTTTGACTGCCCATCTATCTGTGGATGATATGCAGTACTAAACTTGAGCTGAGTGCCCAAACTCTTCTACAAACTCCTCTAGAAATGAGAAGTGAAACGACCATCCCGATCCGAGACTATGCCGATGGGAACTCCATGTATCCTAACGATCTGCCTCACATATATCTCTGTCAGCTTCTCCGTAGACAAACCCACCTTGAAAGGCAAAAAATGGTCCGACTTGGTCAACCTATCAACGATAACCCAAATCGTGTCATTCCCTCCTGGAGATCGTGGAAGTCCGGATACAAAATCCATTGTAATATGCTCCCACTTCCACTCTGGAATAGGTAATGGCTGAAATAAACCTTCTGGCCTCTACCTCTCGGCTTTTACCTGCTGGCACACTAAGCATCTGGATACAAACTGTGCCACTTCCCTCTTCATGGCATACCACCACACACTCTCTCGCATATCCTGATACATCTTGTTTGCACCTGGATGCATGGAATACTGAGAGAGATGCACTTCCTGTAATACCTCCTCACGCAGCTCCCCACTTGGCACACACAATCTAACTCCATGCCTCAAAGATCCAACCTCAGCAATGGTGAAATTATCATCCAATCCTGCTCTTACCTGAGCTCTGATGCTCCTTAGAGATACATCATCATACTGTGCTGCCTTGATCTTGTCCATCAAATCTGAATGTATCTGCAATCCCCGTATCTGTATAGCACAACCAGGAACTATCACCTCAATGCCCAAGCTCTTTAACTCCTCTAGCAAATATCGATCCTGCGTCAAGAACATAGCTACCGGATACCTACTCAAAGCATCGACAACTATATTAGCTTTCCTAGGATGATATTTGTAAAGATATATCAAAATACTTCATTAGTTCCAACCACCGATGCTGCCTCATGTTTAACTCCTTCTATGTGAAAATGTACTTCAAGCTTTTATGGTCTGTGAAGATCTGCACACGCTCTCTGTACAAATAGTGTTTCCACAACTTCAAGGCAAAGATGACTGCTGCCAACTCAAAATCATGGGTATGATAGTTCTTTTTATGAGGACGCAATTGCCTTGATGTATAGGCAATCAATTCCCCATTCTGCTGAAGAACACAACCCAAACCTTTCCCCGATGCATTACTATAAATAGTGAAACCTCCAGACCCTGATGGCAACGTCAAAATAGGAGCAGACGTTAACCTCTTCTTCAACTCCTCAAAAGCAACCTGGCAAGCCTCCGTCCAAACAAACTCTTCATCTTTCCTGGTGAGTCTGGTCATCGGCTCGGCAATCCTCAAAAAATCTTGGACAAACTTCCTGTAATAGCCTATCAATCCAATAAAACTCCTGATCTCTGCTACCGAACTCAGGGTCTTCCAAGATTCTACTGCTGCGATCTTCTTCGGATCCACTGAAATACCATCACCTGTCACAACATGCCCCAAGAATTCCACCTTGTCCAGAAAAAACTCACACTTGGACAACTTCCCATACAGCTTCTCCTTCCTCAGCACATCCAATATAATCCTCAAATGCTCCTTATGCTCCTTCGGTGTCTTCGAGTATATGAGTATGTCGTCGATGAACACCATCACAAACTTGTCAAGGTACTGATGGAATACCTTGTTCATCAAGTTCATAAATACCGCCATTTAATTAGTCAACCCAAACGCTATTACAATAAACTCGTACTGACCATACCGAGTTCTAAAAGCAGTCTTCAGAATGTCCACCGGCTTCACCTTCACCTGGTAGAAGCCTGATCTCAAATCTATCTTAGAAAACACCTTGGCACCACTCAACTGATCGAATAGATCATCAATCCATGGCAAAGGGTACTCACTCTTGATAGTAAGATTATTCAATGCCCTGTAATCAATGCACATGTGCACCGATCCATCCTTTTTTGGTACAAACAATACCGTGGCTCCCCACAGTGAAGAAATCGATCTTATAAACCCCTTATCCTGTAATTCATCTACTTGCTTCTTCAGCTCGACCAGCTCGCTATTTTTTACTCTATAGACATGTCGCAAAATTAGTTTTGCACCTGGCACCAAGTCTATAAAGAATTGAACATCTCGATCTGGCGGTAATACTGGCAATTCCTCAGCAAACACATCCAAGAACTCTGCTATTAACAGATGCAACAACTCCTTGTCTTCCACCATAGATCCATAAATAATGCCTTCATCTGCTCTGCAGCTCCTCTAGCAAACTCGAACTCTGGCTTACCTGGCGGACCAAATAAAACTCTGCCTCCTCTACAATCTATGCTAGCACGGTGCCTACTAAACTAATCCATCCCAAGTACAATGTTATAGCTCGAAAGTGGCATTACAAGTAGACACGCACTCAACTCTCGGCCTCCCAGAGTAACTTTTCGATCCTTGCAAATATCATTAACCAGGATAATACCAACCCGATCATGATCTTGCAAGTCCTAAGCAAAGGCTCAGCTACCAAACCATGCTTCAGAGCAAAAGAAACATATACAAAACAATGAGAAGCACCACTATCAAACAAATCTAAAGCTGGAATAGAATAAAGAAGAATAGAACATGCAATGACATCTCCGGTAGGTTCGTCCTTCTCGACGGTCATAGCAAACGCTCGTCCCTGACCCGCACCTCCCTGTTGCTGATACTGGATATAACGTTGTTGCTATGTCGGAAGCGATCCCCTCAGCTGTACTGCAGGTGGTCTCGTCTCTGCCCTCGGAACTGAAGCTACTCCCTGAACTGCACGACGAGGACACTCTCTCGACTGATGCCCTTCAGTACCATAATACAAATAAACTCCTATCCTTCTGCAAACTTCCCAGATATGGTCGGGCTTCTTGCAGTAGTGGCATGAAGCTTGTTGTAACTGTCTCTGCTGCTGTGGTACCTGGTGAAAAGGTGCCCTAGTTGGAGTCTGGTGCTGCTATGGCTGCTGGAAAGGTCTGGACTGGAAATAAGGACGTTTGACAGATACTGCACTGTTGTTTTCCCCTAGAAAAGAATCACGATCCCTCTTGGGCTTCAAACCCTTCTTTCGCTCAACCTTGCGTGCCTCTGTAAGTATCTCCGAGTATGTCTCATAAAACGACAGAATGAGGATCTTCATTTCCCAGTTTAGACCCTCACGGAAATGAATAGCCTGAACCTCCGGCTCTCTCACCAAATACTCTGCAAATCAGCTCATCCTGCCAAACTTCGCAGTATACTCCTCCACAGACATGCTCCCCTGAATGAGACTCTCAAACTGTCTCCCCAAGTCTAGCCTGTCTGCCCGAGCAAAAAACTTCTTCTTGAAGAGGTCCTTGAATACCTTCCAAGACTGTCTTGCGTCAACCAGAATCGGCTTATTCTTGAACTAAGTGCGAGCAACGTTGAACAGTTGAAGTCCTACCAGCTCAACCTTCAGAACCTCAGAAAGATGGACACCCTCATAATACACTCAATGTCCTTGAGCTAATCATCAGCATAGACGATGCCTTCCGTCCCCTTGAAGACCCTAGGTTCTAGCTTCTTGAAGTCCTGAATATTGCCTGGCCAAAGCTGAGCAACCTGAGGAGCAACTTACTGCTGGATCAGAACTCCTCTCTCGACTATGGCACGAGCAAGCTGATGAGCACTCTCGATGCCCTTCCATAAAACGTCGGTCTACCTCTGATGTGCCTCAGACTGAGCCCTCTGTGCCTCGAGCATCTTACAAAATAGTATAAACATCTGTGTCGCCTCTGTTGGCACAGGAGGTGGAGGTGGAGGTGGAAGCACCTCAGATTCAGCTGGCATAGTCCTCTGAGTAGGTGGTGGACCTCTGAATGTAGTTGACACTCTAATCATCGGAGAAGTGATTAGTGCAGGCCCTTGGGACGTCCCAGACCTCTCAGAAGCTGCTCTCCCCTGCTGCGATCTAGTCTTAGGCGGTATCCTGAGACATAGCGAAAGAAAGAATCAATATGGCACATGATGTAAGGCACTCAAGGTAAGGACAGTTTAAGAGATCAAGTATCAATATCAAAGGAGAATAGTTGAATGAATCAATTTTTTTTTCCTAGATGTGATTAAGTATTCTCAGCCTATATCCTATATCCTATCGCACGCTTGTAGTAGTACAACTAAATTATCGCACTACCACGACATCGCATAACTTGCAAATATGTCACGACCCGCACCCGATGTAAGGATGCAAGTCTGAAATAACTCCTAGCCTACGTCACAGAATCGGTGGTAGAACGCTGTCTGGGTAATCTATCTAGCAATATAATGAACCTCCAATAATAACAATATACTCAATCACAGATCTAAGATAGAAACGAGCACAAATCAGATAAAAGAATAAAAATAGTCATATACAACTCATGAGTCTAAAATAATACATCAATGAGTCTGAAAGAATGCTAACAAATAACTTGGAGACAAATCCAGTACAAGAAATGCTAAGAAGGTAATAATCCCGGGTCATCTGTCTCTGTCGGGATAAGTCCCTCCTGAGCTAGGTCTCTGACTCTAAGCCCACAATATCCTGGGGTCCATAATGTGTATGGTACCACTCCTCAGTATCATCTGAAAAAAATATATCCAGTCAGGAAAGGAGCAGAGTACATCTCTAACAGCAGTCTAATCATTGATAAAAACTATGTAACAGTAAATAGATGTGAATATACAAGATGAACAATAGATACGAGAGATATACAATAAGAAAATATTGAAATAAATATAATAATGAACAATATGTCAATGAACAAGAATACTAATGACTAAATGTGTGAGTACTAGCTTTAACATGTGATCGACTTGGGAACATGATATAATATATATGGTCATACGTGATGTGTATGATTAACATTATTCAACAACAATACTTGATACAATGAGGGTATGATCACATATCTACACTAAAGTACTTCCCACCCCTGACTGGTATAATAGATCCAACCACGGTATGCTATGGCACGAGATTCCCCAAGAAGATAGTGACTCTTCCCAAGAATCAATGTCTGTACATGTATAAGATAATCAATGATACAATACTTGTACCATATACACTACATACCAAGGAATAATATCTCATGACGAGATCTGATATACCAATCTGTGTAACCATAGCGTCAAGCGAACATGGATATCTACATTAGATACAATGAACATAGAGGATATCATAAATGAGAAACTATCAGAGAATATACTCACCTGAAGTCCAAAGAATAGTCTCACAGATGTCTGATACGGTGCCTCGAAGACCTAGATATGGAATACAACATCAATACAAGGTTCTGAAAAGAAAATAAGTTAAACTAGTCAACTTCTAGGTCAACAAGTCAATTCTAAGTCAAAAGTCAAACTAGGTCAACTCTAAGTCAACTATGGTAAACTATAGTCAAACTATGGTCAACTATGGTCAACTACCTATTTCTAGGTTGCATAAGTCTAATACAAAGATATTCGGTTCAAATACTAAAGTCTAGGTCACAAAACTATATCTTAGGATACTGTATCTCTGGATACATAAATCAATAGGAAAATTATCACATATTAATATCAAACAATCATTAATTATATAAAAATTATAATTATAAACATTAAATAGATACCTTGGTTTTGAACCAACTTGGTATCATAACGCTAAACCAAAATATTGATGCCCAAACCCAATACCTTCGGTATCCCCAATTACCTTGGTACTTACCTTGTATCTCAAGGTAATACCAAAAGCTTGTTTATACTAACAAACCGTTAATATAATATATGCTACACTAATTATTATACATATAGTATATTAAATACTATTAGCAATTAGGAACATATTTACATATATATCAATTACCATATATATATATATATATATATATATATATATATATATATATATATATATATATATATATATATATATAAATATCTAATATAATAAAACTGCCAAACTGTCACTAAAAGCCCCTGTCTACCGTCACTGAAACGACTGATACTGCTGATACTCTGCTATTTAGTGACGAACTTCTGCTGTTGTCGCTAAAGCTGTCGCTATAGCCTCTCATACAGCTGTTGATACTGTTGTTATAGTGACAGATTCCTACTGTTTGTCGCTGATGTTCTTGCTGCTGTTGTTGTTTGATATTGCTGCTGTTGCTGCGATGCTTGCTGCTATCGCTATAGCGGCTGCTGCTGCTGCAGTTATTACTGCCGCTGTTGCTTTCGGCCACGCTTGCTACTGTCGCTATAGCTCCTGCTCTATATTATATATATATATATATAACATGACATATATATATATATATATATATAATATATATACATATAACACATAATAATATATATACTAAATATATGCATATAATTACTCCTAATAAATATACATACACACATACATATATATGTACATAATATCTATATAGTAATTTACACATACATAGTGATATATTTGTAATAACACACGTACGTATACGTATATATAAACAGATACACAATATAAATACATATAACATACAAGTATATATATATATATATATATATATATTATAACAACATATAAATATATCTACTATAATATATATACATATACTACAATCTATAAATATGTCTACATGTAGAAGAATAGCTACATAACAATATATACACATATAGTATATACATAGATACATAGATCTAAGATACAATATTACATAAATATATACACACAACAATATATATGTATATACATATATATAATTATACTTCTCCATGAATACGAACACAAGAGAAATAGATCTACAATTAAATTCCACCCACATAAAACGTATCATCCCGTATCCCACTAGATCTAGGATACGCATGCGACACGAGTCTACCACACATCCAAACGTACCCCAAAGAACACGAGCAAGTCATATATATTATTTATGAACAATACGAAGAGTCAAATACAAATCTACGTGTCCGTGTCAAAATGTGACATGCTCAAAGTCCCGTGTCGGAGGAAAAACCCCCAAATCAACACGTATCACCAAATTATTGGGATACGACCTACATGTACCCAATTGTAGACATGACACTATCCCCAAACACACAAGCACATGCCAAATTGATCTATAGGACCAATTGACACACACAACAAATGTCAATCTCAAAATTCCCCCAAAATTAACACAAAAAGTACCATAACTTTCTTAATAGGCCTCCTATGAACACAAAACCAAATCCTATGGGTAGCCTATGCATAAGGGTTGATTTCTCATTGTTAAATCTTAGATTTAGAACCTAAATTAAGGGGAAAAGCTAAATTGTACCTATTGGGAGATGGATTCCCAATACAACCTCCAAATATGATGAAATTGGCCTCCAATTTGCAAATCATTGCTCCTTTTCATAGATCCTTGCTTCCTCCTTCTAGATCCTTGCTCCACTAGTCTCCAATGGTGATTTCAGAAGGAATTGGGATAAAATTTGGTAGGAATGTAGTGGGAATGAAGGAATTTGGTTGAGAAAAATTCTAAATCTAGTTTCCAAATGAAAAGAGGAGAGAGAAACCAATTCCCCCCCTCTCTAATAGGCCAGCCCCCTTTCCCCTTTCTCAAGTCACTATTAAATGTCCAATATACCCCTTGGGGCCTCTTATGAAGAAATAATTAAGGAATGAAGCTTCTAGTCTAATGGTTTAATTAATTTAAACATCCTCCTAACCAATAGGCTTTCTAAATGGGCTAAAATCTAACAATTAATACATGTTGGTCCATGAGTCTAAACTAAACTAGTTAGGTCCACTAACATAAGTCCAAAATAAATAACTAACATTTAACAACAATTAAATAATACAACAAATAATTATTTATTATGCATAATATTTAATTAAATATAAAATTACTAAAATACCCTTTCATAAAAAATATGGTAATGACAATAGTGGACCTAGTTTGACTAGTATGACCTAAAAATGGGCTAAAAATATATTTTAGTCTATTTAAACATGTCTATTTCTCCAATACACAAATGATATAATATTTCGTATATAGGTCAGTGTGACACCAGTTCAGTCACCAATTTGCATAATTTTCTCAAGACCACAGGCGAGTACATTCTCTAATAATTTCTATTATTTCATAATTACTATAATTCAAGTATTTAGTAATATTTACCTGATTCTTGATACGATGGTACATAGATTGATATACTTGGATTCCCGTCACAAGATGTTACTCCTCAGTAATTACCTTCATATTCTCTGGGATTATATTGACCGGGATCATCGTGCTTATATTATAAACCTTGTATAGTGATTACCGTGTCGTAACATGTCATGACTTGGATCTATTGTACTAGTCGGAGGTAGGAAAATGCTAAATAGATATGTGATCAAAAACCTTAAATATTATATTGTATCATGTAGACAACAGCCAATCACACACGTCATGTATGATTGTGTTAGACAACGGCCAATCTTACATAATTATGTTAATTATAGACAACAACCAATCATATTATACATATGATTGCGTTATATCTGTAATAGTAGACAATGATTAACTCAAGCCTGTTTGATGATAAATAAAAGAAATATGGAAACGAGGTTTTATACGAAAACCCGCCCTTCTTGGGTTTACAAACAAGATTGTACAATTTAATCCTATACGAGGATGTCGAGTACAATTTATTTAATCTGGGTAAATATTGCTATAAGAGTCTAATCTGCAGTCGATCACTTTGTCCCTTGGACCACACGATGATGAAGAAGTGTCGTAGAAGACAGTAAGCAGCTTCGAAGGTTGCTAAAGAGAGTGGATGCTCGATGCCAAAGTCGTCGATCGCTACTCTTTGCCTGAGCTTTGGATTCTTCTCTCGCTCGACCGTTTTCTCTCCTCGTTGTCGACCTTAGATCTGATACAGGATTTCTTGACCAATTTCTGACCTTGGCGACCTATTTTTCTCTACCCTGGACCTCTATCAATAGAGGTCTCTATTTATAGAGTTTTAGTGACAGTGACCACTCAGTCGGTGTAGAAACCGAGTAGTAGAAAGTATAGCACCCTTTTACACGATGGTTACAATAACCATTGCCCGTGTATAGATGACCTTTTGAATGAGCGTGTAATGCATGTCCAACTATGGGACAACGCGTATAACTGCTGCGAAGATCACGGCATAGAAGCCACGTAGGTAGTTATCCTTTGTGTAGAAGAGATTAACGTAGAAGCCAATAACTGTCACCAAGGCGTAGAAGCCTAGTAGGCATAGAAGCCGAGCAGGCATAGAAGCCGAGTGGGCGTAGAAGCCGAGATGATATGGACGTTTTAGCCAAAATTATAGCTTTTGGAGATATAATCAAATCTCTTGCATTAAATGCAGAGATCTGCCACCATCCTGCGCATTAAATGCAGAGACGTGTCTTCGAAGATTTGCCATCATTCCGTACATTAAATGCAGATACGTGCCTCGAACCCTGTACGAAGAGCAACTGATGGCGTGGTTGTCTGTTTGCCTTCTGCGGAGCCTAAGAAGCTCATGTCTGCTTGTGTAAAACTAGGCAACGTATTCCCTTGTATGCGTAAGAGTAGTCTACGCAAAGGGAGTGTCACTAAACGACGGTTCGGTGATATTTAATCAAATCTCCTGCATTAAATGCAGAGATCTGCCATTATCCTGCGCATTAAATGTAGAGGCATGTTTTGAAGGTCTGCCACCCTTTCTGCGCATTAAATGCAGAGACGTGCCTCGAGTTCTGTCATCACTCTACGCATTAAATGCAGAGACGTGCCTCGAGCCCTGTACGAAGAGCAACTTTTGACGTGGCAGGCTGTTTGTCTTCTGTGGAGTGTAAACAGCTTACATCTGCCTGTGTAAAACTAGGCAACGTATTTCTTTGCATGCGTAAAAGCGGTTTACTCCAAGGAAATGGCAGTAAATGACAGCCTGGGTTGCAGTACCGCGCCATCATTATAGCCGTCGCCTGGGTAGTTTTGCAGTACCCTTTGTCAGGAGTCTAGACGTCAGGTTCATTGCATGATCTGACAGGTTCATTTCAAAGAATACAAAGCATTCCTCGTACACTTTAATGCTGCATTAAAAGCGGATAAGTTCTACGCCATAAAGGTGATGTTGCACCCTTTTTACGCTGAAGCAGCCTGGACATACTGCATTATGTGGATGGTCCTTGAGCCTATATTTTATGCTATGCTCAGCGGAAAAAGCTCTATTGCACGTTGATGGCTCTGAGGTCCTTTATTTTACGCTGCCCTGCATCAACATGCTGCGTATAGCTATCCAGCATATTTTTCATGCTTCTACAAGACCCCCTTCAAAGCTTTTAAATTCTTCGTAATTTGAAACGCTTTGAATGAAGCATGAAACGTTCCTCGTAATTTGAAATGCTCTGAAACGGTCAAGTCTGACACGTTCTTTCAAGGCTGACTTTATGGCAGAGTTATTGGGGATCGATGTGATCTCTTTTGCCTATAAAAGGCTGAGGAGTTAACCTGTTCTTCCCATATTTCTTTCACCACACAGTGATGATCGCCGGAGTTCGTCGGGTTGACTTGAGGAAGAAGAAGACCATGTTCTTCCAGCATGTAAGGAGCCGAAAAAGATGGCATCTTCGAGAAAATGTCCTCTGTAATGATGGATCATAGAAGGATATCATAGCCTCCTTTGCTCGGAATAATCAACAACTTTGTATGGCGATTTTTTCGGAGAAAGGAAGGGTCGTATTTGACCACACAGCTTGCAAGCTGTATCTTCTCCTGATACTTGCGGACGAGAGCAGACAAACTAGCTGCCGTCCGAGATTGAGTTGGGTGAAATATCTCAACTCAATCTGTCACGACGCTGGACGCAGGAAAGCAGATTGACCCTGCTTTCCTGTATTGGAGGATGGGTCTAGGCCTATTTTTGTATCCTCCCACCGTTGATCATTTTATGTCAGTTAGTTTGCGGGAACTGACTGACTGCTGGAGAAGATGGATGAAGAATTCCGCCCATGCGAAAACCTGGCAGAACAGATTCTGGGCGAGATCTTCAGACGATGATGAGGAAGTCCTTTGTAGACAGGATTTCCCTCATATATAACCATGAAAATAAAGAAAAACCCTTGTAGACTGGATTTCCCTCATATGTAATCATGTTTTAATAAAATCGTCTTCTTCTGTGCATATGATCATCTTGCCATATATTTTTGCTGTAAAGTCTGAATATGTGTAGCTTCGACACGTCTGGTAATTTTATGCCGACTCTGTTAGAAAGAGTGCTAGGTTCTGTCCTGTCTTTTACGCATAACTTAAGGATGCGTAGAAAGCCGCTTAGCAATCGAGTATTCGAACTGTCCTGCTATTAGGAATGAGGAACCGCGTAGAATTCTGAACTGTCACTTCTGATAAACAGAATTCTTGTTCAGACCATCATCTTCAAGAATGATTTCTCAAAAATCCCTTGGAACAGGGCGAGAAATGGCTGTCAAAAACTGAGTCACCATCTTGAACTGTAGACAAAATTTTTAGACTGGATTCTGGATGAACTTCCAATCGACCCAAGGAGAAAAGTAATTTTCAATGTTGAATTCTGTATGCTTTGGGTACTTGGGATATTTTGAGGTGAAGAAGGAATATCTTCTGTGTAAACCCTTGCAATTAATCGCCTTAAGAATTATTCAGATGTACTGTACTCTGGCCTGCGTATTTTTTAGATATGCGAAAAGTCATAGATCTGTAACTATAGATGAGCGTAATATCATATGTTCGTAGCCTCTCGAGCATAAAAGCTACTGAGCATGAGAGCATCCGGGCGTAGAACTATAGATTTGTAGCTTCTGAAAAGGAAATCTTTCGAACGTGAAACTGTGGATCTGTTGCCTCTGAGCGTAAAAGCCACCGAGCATAAAATCATAGATTTGTAGCTGCTGAGCGTAAAGTCATAGGTTTGTAGCCTCTCGAGCGTAAAAGCTACCGAGCATAAAAGCATCCGGGCGTAAAACCATAGACTTGTAGCCTGTGAGCGTAAAACCGTAGATCTGTAGCTGTCGAGCGTAGACAGCTCCTTAGCGTAAAAACCACGAATCTGCTTCGCACAAAAACTTTTCGAATTTGCTGACTGTCTGCCTTCTCTGAGTAATAGGCTGACGTAGTACCCAATCATAATCGAATATTAATTATGAGATTTGGTTCAGGATTCGAGGAGTCCATCCGAACTCTATATATACCCCAAGTTTCTGAGTGAAAATCTTTTCATCCGTCTTCTGCGAAAGAAAGCCTTCGACTGTTCGAGTTCTTCTTCATTTCTTCTCCTAGCCTTCAAAGTTTCCAGTAATGGCCTCGAAACAACTCTCCTCCTCTAAGGGAAAGAAGGTTGATTCTTTTTCTTGTTCTTCTGCCCAAGCGAGAACGACTTTGGTCGGGCAAGGCGAGCTTCATTCTGAGCAAAGTGTCCCGCCGACGAGCAGTGCACCCGGCCTTAAAGGTAGAGCTTTTGGGACAAAAAAGAACGACTGAAAATCCTACGCACACATTATACGTGAACGCGCTAGGTCATCTTCTGTGCTGATAGCCTCTTCGAGGAAGATGATGCACAGAGATGTTTCATCTTTTACGCCCATATTTCTAATGTGTCAGCGTAAAAACTCCATATTTTCGCAGTCTGGCATAAAAGCTTTGACTGTCGAAAGTTGGCGTATACTATATAATTTGAGTGTTACGCAGGGATGGAAATTTTGGCATAATAACTCAAATTTTGGCAGTCTGGCGTAAAATACAGACTGTTGAAAATATTACGTATACTGCCAGTCTTGAATTTTATGCCTCGGAATAGGATCCCAGCGTAAAAGCTCAAGTTTTTGCAGTCTTGGCATAAAGCACAGACTGTTGATTTTTGGCATATGCTGCAAGATCTGTAATGTCTAGTTATAGGAACTGATGTGTTTTTCTTGTACTCTTGCAGTTAACTTCAATGCGTCTCTGTTAGCCGATGTGATGGGTTCTGCCGGGATGCTGCACTCCAACTACCTGAAGGATTTGTCCCACGTGATATTTTCCATCTCTGGACCCCAGTATCCCGAAGGAAGGGAAAATTTGATATCGGCTCAAGGAGAGCGGATGCTGTTGAGCATGATCAACGGAGAGCCCCTGACGTATATAGACGGGGACCAATACATAAAGCCGGCTTTCTTCTTCGGGGACATGATTGACAAGCAGTCCCAGACGAAGCCCAAGAAAGAACTCTGGGTTTTCCCTGCCGGGAGCTTGATTTTGTATCTGCCCAAGATGCTGAGAGACTATCCCATCTCGGCATTCTTACATGCTACACATCCCAGGAGGATATCGTGGACGCTGACTCCCGATCTTCACGGCAGGCCGGGGAAGATATTTTATCTGAAAGGAGTTGACCAGGGGTCGTTTGTCAACCGCCCTTCCGATTTTGTGACGACGTTCAGGGGACTGTACCCGGGCAGTATCCCGAGTGAAGACAGTTTAGTGATCTAGCCGGTCCAATTACCGACTTTCTGTAATGATTTCATGGGGCACGAGGGAGTATACCCTAAAGTGAACCCTCGGACAAGTGGGTAGATCACCCCTACAAATCTTCGATGGGCTCGCTTAGCTGAATGGACCCTAAAGCATTTTCAGACCGAGCTGGAGGGCATTGGTCTTTATGCAGCTGTGAGTGCCACCAGTGTTGGGTTACCTCTCAACCCCAACCTATTTCTGGCACTGATGGAGCGATATATTTCACTCACCAGGACTTTTGCCCCTCCACTGGGGGAGTTAGGATTGGCCCTCCATGAGATGGCAGAGATCTCGAGACTGCCGATGGGGGATACTCTATATGAAGAGTATGTTCCCACGAACCGGGAGCTGGAGGATTCAGACCCTCGGGTAGTGGAAGTGTACTAGGAGCTGATGTGCCACTACCTCGCTTGTACCACTTTTTATGGCGAGCCTTCAGATTTGGCTCACATCAATAAATGGACGTCCTACCTCTTCTTTCACCGGTCCAGGACTGCTAAGCCAGAGAAGGTCTTGGATGGCAAAGATCAGCCTCTGAATTTTCTTAGCGTGCTTAATGCTCAGGTAGTCAACGATCTCATGGAAGACACTGGGGCTCCGGACTGGATCCTCGACAAAGGGATAGGAAAGTATCCTACAGGTACTAAGGCCTATAGTTATTTGAGGCGTTGCCGCAGGCCTCTGTCCAGGAAAGCTTAACTGGCTGGCTTCCTCTCCATATGGCTGTGCCGACTGGTGGTACCCGGCATCGCAACTGCGGACCGCATTCACCTCAACACGCTATGGCCTACAGTGCGTCTGATATTCGGGGCAAGACTGGGTTTGCTCCCTGCCATGGTGTGCCGCATACAAGCTGGCCTGAGGGCCATGACTGACGGGCTGCTCGCCGATGAAACTCGGCGTGATAGCTTTCCTAGGGTAGAATTACCATACCTGTATTTGATGGGATGGTTAATTCTCCATAACCCCCGGTGATGCCTCCCGGCTCTTGCAGTAGTTCGGAGGGTAATTTCTTATTGAACTATAAGAATTCTTCCTGGAACGTGACCACAGTTTTAGACTGTCGGCGGGTGCTGAACTTCAGTCACAGCTGGAAGCTCTTCTGCACTGTCCCTCCTGTACATCTCAATCAACAGGAGATCAGACTTCAGGATGTAGGCGACGGGAAGACCGTTCTTTCTCCTGAGTCTTTTAATTGGTTGTTCTGCATTAGACCTTCCCATTTACTGTACAAAAGTGAAGACCATTACTTCTTGGAGCCATACCTGCCTAGTCGGTTTGCCAGGCAATTCGGGTATGACCAGTTGCACGTGGGGAATGCCGTCACCAACTTCAGGTCCAGGGGTGGACTCATTAATGGAGCCAGAGGATGGTGATATTTTATCTTGGGTTGCACTGAGGCAACTTTTACCGTGCCGTTATTTCACTCTCCACGGAGCTACGCATTCTCCATTCGTATGCCCTATTCTACGTGGCAGCCAACACCTTCCATCACGATTTTGATATGCATGGAAGTTTTAGGATGCCCTCTTCCAAGACTAGGGGAAGAGTCGAAGTCCCCTTGGTTTCTTCTGACAAGGGTGAGGAGTCCGTCAATCCAAATGAGCCTCTGTTGGCGGTACCGAGGGGTAAAGTACCTCCGCCCGCAGGGGCTTTGTTAATCTCTGGGAAGCGAAGGGCTCCTGCTCCGAAGGAGACTTCCCCTCGCAAGAGGAAGAAGAAGACGGTTAATCGTCCTCTACGGATTCCCGATAATGAGGCTCCTGGAAGTGAGCTTGCATCTCCCCCTGTTGGGGATGATTCTTTGATTGGAGGTTCCTCGCCTTTTAGAGAGGGACCCTCTACAGTTCCGGCTGGTGGTGCCGGAGAATATCTGCTGTAGGCTGCTGTCGCTGCTACTGCTTCAGGTAGTGGAACGAGGTCGCCTTCGGGGCCGATCGTAATAAGATTCTATATACCTTTATCCAGCTCAGTATCGGGAGAGACCCCTGCCGTGTCTGTAGGTGCACCCAGCGAGATTCTACCTGGTGAACCTCGAGTGGATCTCGACGAGGACCGGGAAGAGAATTTGCCAGTGTTTGTTAGTGCACCCCCTTCTCCAGGTATGACAGCTTGCCTAGCATCACTAAGAAATGATTTAGCTGTATTGGCCGCGGACGCGACATATACACCATTGGCTGTAACCTCCGATTTCCAATTTCCAAAATAATTAGATTTTAATTTATTTTAAAATATCAAGTTTATAAAATAATTCTCCTTAAAAAAAAAAATTTTATTTTATTTTGAACGATGTTTGATTGTAGAAGGTAATTTAAAAATCTTTTATAAAAATCATTTTTTCTAAATGTCGATGTATTACAAAATAAATAAATAAATAATAATAGATATTTTTCTAGTTTCAAATGTTTATTGGCTTGAAATAATAAAATTATTTATTGATGAAATTATTATAGGACTAGTTGTTTTCATAAGAAAATTTCATATCCATTTTGGAATAGTAAATAAACAAATTACATATTTTCTAGGGTTTTGCAAAATGAAGTTAATTCGTAGCTAATTTAATCAGTCAGCCTTTGAAGGCCTCTTAAAAACATTTTCTTAAAATTCTTTTCTATTTAAATTTACCAGTTTACTGTCTCCCCTTTTTCACCCTCATTTTTCCCACATGTAAAATCCTTTTAATTAATTCTGGGCCATTCATTATTGGGCCAACCCGCAACCCTTTATCCCACACCATCTCTCCCTATTTAGGTTCTCATTCTCACAACTCCCTAGAAACCCTAGCTAGTCTTCACAATTCCCAAAGCCACCACCATTTTGTGTGCTCGTGTCCGTGTGTCCAGCATCCGTGTCAGCCGTGATGGCCTCGGGTCCGACCCCGGGTGTCCCACCGTATCCATTCATTTTTCTGTGTCCAGTTATTACAACGTTACAATCAGATTTTGTGTCCGACACACCCGGACACGTCCCTCGCAGTTCAGCGAACCCGCCGTGTCCACCCCGACACGTTCACAGACACCGACCCTAACCCTAGATTGAGCCGCCGTCGCCGCTGAAGCCGGTGGCCGCCGCTGGAACGAAGCCGCCGCCCGGAGTCGTCGTCGTCGTCGCCGCTGAAGCCGGGAAGCCGCCGCCGCTGAGAGGAACCGCCTCCTCGAGCGTCGAGCCAGTCTCCTCGAGCGCCGAGCCGTCTCCTCGAGCGCCGAGCCCGCCTCCTCGAGCGCCGAACGCCGCCGCCTCGAGCCGAGTCGACCGCCGCTGCAGATCCAGCCACCGCCGGCGGCCAAGATCTCCTTCCGCCGCCGAACAGATCCGACGACCCGTCGTCGAGCCTCGAAGCCGCCACCGCGTCGCGCCCTCCTCGAGCCAGCCGACGACCCGTCGTCGAGACCGTTGCCGCCGCCTCGAAACCGACGCTGCCGCCGAGTCCCACCGCTGACCACCGAAGCCGACGCCGGAGTAACTCCGGTGAGACCCTTCTCCCTCTTCCCTCTTTCTTTGCTTCGGTTCTGTAGTGTAGATAGTTAGGGATTTATACATATTTGTTTAAATTATATGTAAAGGTGAGTTAATAATTAGTTAATTATGATTAGTTTATTAATTGCATTAATTAGTTAGTAATTAATTATAATTAGTTTAATTAACTCAAGATTTGTTTCATTAATTCATTAATTAGTTAATTAATTTATATAATTAGTTTATTTTATATAATTAGTTAATTGAAATTATAATTAGTCTAGTAAATTAATGTAATTAGTATAGAAATTTCATGTAATTAGGGTAGTTAATTATTTCTTAATTAGTTATAATTAATCAATTAGTTTAATTATATTAGTTATAATTATTCAGTAATTAAGTTTTAATAAATATTAATTTATTAATCAGTAATTAATTATTAATTAGTTAGTAACTATTAATTAATTAGTTAGTATTTTCATATAATTAGTTTAGTAATTTCACATAATTAGTTTAGTGATTTCATGTAATTAGTTCATTTTTACGTATTAAATTAAAAGGTTTTTGAGTATGTTACATATAATAAATCTTGGGTTTTATATTATTATTAAAAATATAGTTCCAATAATAAAATGAGTTCAAAAATTAGTTTATTTGGATCGGTGACCGAGTTTACCATAAATGAAAAATATTGGCTTTTACGTAAATCCTAGTTTTTATAAATAAACCTTTAAATTGTATTTTTGTTCAAAAGGGAAGTTTTAACAATTATTGTTCAAAATAATTTCGAAACGATTTATATACATAAATACGCATTCCAGTGTATGTAATTGATTTGGTATATATGTATATATATTTTTAGTATATGTATATAATTATTTTGGTATATATATGTATATATGTATATTTGGTATAATGATACATATATTTAATCGGTATAATTTCATGTAGTATAAGTGTAATAAAACGTATTTTTATATATGAACATATATATATAGTATAAATTTGAATTGGTAAATTAATATTAGTATATTCTAAAATGATGTTAACAAAATATATGTATATTTAAACAGTGTTTTTGCATATATATGAGTATACGTATGGTTCAACTAGAATAAATCAGATATGTATTTAAAGGGCATATATATATATTGTAAATACATTAAAGTGGTGCATGTATAAATATTGTAAGTATAATAAGTGTAATGTGTATTATATACGTAGCCCTACTAGATGACCCTAGTTGACTAGAGCCATGCCTGGCAGAGCCCCTGAGTTCATGTATTTGTGATGTGTTAGTGTAGCATCTGATGCAAATATGGTTTGCTTGTGTTATGTTTATAGGACTGTTGGTTTACCCAGACGATACTCTGGGACAGGACATTGGTTTTACCAGCTAAGGACCAAAGGCGAGTACATTCTCTGATTAGTTTCTAATTTATGATATTTCCTATGTTCACTGTATCTAGTGTAAATATCCATTGCTCTTGACACGCTGGTTACACGGATTGGTATACACGGATCTCGTCATGAGATATTATTCCTTATTCATGGTGTAGCTTGTATGAGACTTGTTTTCCTTGTTATCTCGTGCATGTACAGACACTGATTCCCGGGGAGATTTGCTACCTTCCTAGGGAATCCCGTGCCATAGCGTACCATGATTGGATCTACTATACCAGTCGGGGGTTTGGGGAGTATTTTAGTGTAGATATGTGATCATACCCAACTTTCCATGCATCATAGCTCACCCCACATCTCACGTCGGGTGTGGCCTGACCATCTCCATGCCTCATAGCTGTTACGTGTGATTAGCCTGACCTCTCCATGCATCATAGCTAACCAACGGTTAGCCTGACCTTCCATGAATCATAGCTAATCACATGTAACCAGCCTGATCAAGTTCCCAAGCCGATCACATATTAAAGCTAGTACTCACACACTTAGTCATAGAACTCTTGCTCATGGACATAATGTTTCTTTCCAGCATTTACTTACAGTATTTCCAGTATTTTCTCTCATTGTACATTTTCTCGTACCTATACATGCATCTGGTATATTTCCATCTAGAACTGCTACATAGTTTATGTCATTTATATAGAACTGCTATTTAGAGATGTACTTTGCTCCTTCCTGACTGGAAAATATTTTTCCAGACTGTGACCTTAGTGGACTTGTTCTGACACTTGGAGATTGGTTGTTACTGATTACAGGTATGATTGTTTTATCATTAGTCTTGTGTTGTACTCTTTTGTTCTTCAAATTCTTATCGTGCTGTAATTGTGATTGAGTATGTTGTTCATCTTTATAGTGTTATCCGTGTCTCCTTATGGAGTTGGATACTAGTGTGAGATTATTTAGATAGTACTTGACCTAGACAGCGTTCTACCGCCGATGCTGCGGCGTAGGCTGGACGTACCCACGCTCTCGTGCCCTTATACCGGGTGCGGGTCATGACACGTTTTAGTGGTGGCCCATGCAGGTCTGACTTCGCAAGTCGTGCGATGTCGTAGTAGTGCGACATCATAGTTGTATTACTGCGTACCTGCTATTAAATATAGGACATAGGATACTAGGATGAGAGAGGATACTCAATCACAAACTCTTGAGAGATTCCTGGGACGACCCCTTGAGAATCTTGTTAAAATTTCCAATTTAACTTTTCCTTGTTTCCGCCCGCTCTCGCTTGTTGCTACTGAACTTGATTCTTGTTGAGCAGTTTTTAAATTAAAATCTTGGTATCATTGTTGAGTTTGATTCTTGTTGACCAGTTGTTAACTTTAATTCCTGGTATCGTTGTTGAGTTGATTTCAAATTGAGATGAATTTTTACGGACTAGGATTTATGGTATCATCTGATGACATATATTGATGAGGACAGTGAGGAAGGTAAAACGTCTACTTTGGTTATGGAACCTAGAATTTATCGCAGCCATATTAGCTGTGGTGACGAGAACGTAGTGACCTGACTTGGATGTACATACTATAGTTATGAAGCTTAGAGTCTTTCGCAGCCATACCGGTTGGCGTGGCGAAGATTCTAGACGACATGATTATAGAGTGCATACCTTAGTTACGAAACCTATCGTTTATCGCATCTATGCTTACTGGCGTGGCGAGGATTCTGAGTGTCATGATTTCAGACAGACGTGTATGATTATCAGGTTGTATCCTAAATTGGTTCTTAAAATATCATCTCAAGACTTATCTATTTCTGTTATTCCCGGACTTTGTTCCACCACTTCTTTCTTTACTAGCAGTAAAGATACCTTCTGTCCTCAATTCAGTCTTTGAGCTCCTATTCCTTGAGGATTTCTTGTTAAGCATGGTGATTAGTGGCTTATAATTTTGTTTGTGTCTTGTATTAGTTTTGACTGTGTTGCTAGTGAGTTGTAAGTGCTTCTTAGTTGGACGTGTGAGCAGTAGGCTTTAATCTAGAGTTAGCCCTTAGCATAGTACCTTGTACCAATGATTCTAGGAGTAGTGTCATTAGAGACTGAGAGTCAAGGAGAGTATAGGGTATCAGTGATATTTCTCCGAGTCAGTATCAGAGCCAATTACCCGTCCTGGATAATCATGATTATGTAATTGAGTGATTTATGTAAACGATTAAGTATCCGGGAATTGTGTTAAGGATTTATGGAGCATGATGTCCAATTTGATGATTGATATCGGAAATGTTAAAGGTAAAGAAATGTATATGTATAAAGGGTTTAATGAGATGTCATAAGTAGAGAAATATCAGGTTTAGTAATGGAAGTTGTGAAGCGTATCACGGATTAGTTTAATAGGCTTTAAAGGATTGAAGGAAAAACATATACAACCATCGAGATGAGGAACCATACACATACCCATGAGAGTAAAGAAACATGAGTGTTATAGAGGATACAGGTGATCATGAGTCTAATGAGCTCGATGGGATAATCCATTAATGCAGCTAGTGATATAATACCTAAAGTGCTAATGATTCTATATCGAGGATTAGTCAAGGATGACGTTAATAACAGTAAGCACTCTGTGTGTTGATAATTAGATGATATACCAATTGACATAAATTGAAATCATGAAAGAAAACACCGTTGATGATAACTTTGATCATTGGAGGTAATAGTGCAAGTGATTCGGGCAGTACAAATTTAGTACACAGTTCTAGACAATAGAGGTATTGAGTGCACCTTGAGTATTGGAGACCGTGAGCACTCATATGTACATTGAGGAGTTATAAATTAAAAGGTGGAAATGAATTTTAAATTTTTAGAATTTTAAGTAGTTGAGATTTTATGTTGTTAAAATATTGAGGATTTAAAATTTATTCACTAAACATAGTTAAGGCTACAAAGATTTTAGAAGTGATTAAATTTTATTTCGATGTGAAGTATCTAATTATGAGGAGGTATATGCATTTATTTTAAGTTGATCGGGAAGTTAAACCTTGACGATTATTTTGAGGATTTATTTTGGTAGATGAGAGATATGAATATTAATATATGATTAGTTGATATGGGTACCAGTGTACATGAATAGGAATTTGTTAGTGTGCTAGAGTTAAGTGTTTGTTAGAGATAGTAGACACTACAAGTAATATGTTAACATGATCTTTCTTCCTTCCTAATGTCCCTTTCTTTCGTCTTTCGATTGATTGATTGATTTTCCTAGTACTGTGGTTCACATGCATGACTTCCTTGTTAGAATATAACTAGCAGTACCCCCTAATAGAGACTGAAATACCATGACAAAAGATACATGACCTATATATTTTTCTTAAATTGCATGGCTGTAGGTAGAGTTTTCTTATACCATGATCATTGGGTTTTGACCATAGCAAAGATCTATGACGAGGTTATGACTGACGAGAAGAGACAAGAGGATTAAATTTGTGGATGAGCATTAAATTAAATAAAGAATTTAGGGGTTGTTATAACGGAATTGATGGATCATTAATTTTATGAAAATCGAGGTATGATTGAAATTCGAGGACAAACATTTACTTAAAGGGAGAATTAAGAAATTCGCAGAGCCAAAAAAATTGAGGATTTATTAATTTTAAGGAGGTCTTGATATGATTGAATTGATTATTAAAAATTTGAGAAATCTTAGAGATTATCATTTTATCTATTTGATTGCAAGATAGAAATTTTATTGAAGATACTGGAAGCATCGCATCGTTGAGTATTTGAGGAAAAAGAAAAACAGGAAATAAAATCGTAAATGGAATAGTGTCAAATTAAATTCTTGGGATGAGGAGTTAGATTGGAATAAGCATCAATTGAATTTGAGTTAGATGATTGATGAGTGTTTAAAGTTAAATTTTGGGATGCAGATTTTTAAGTTTTATAAATATGCATTGATTGGATTTCAATTAAAAGGATTGGATAGTAAATTTTGTATTTAGTTATTTACTCAAAATTTGAGGAGATTATGATACGACTGTAATTCAATTAAAATAATGAGGATTTGAGTAGTAAATTTTTTACATTGGGATAATAAATTCAGAGGATGAAAAAAAAAAAATATTAGTTCAAAATTTTGGAAACATTATACATACGGATAAAGAGATATAGAATGAAATAAAGCTCATGGTAAAGAAGATTATAATATAATTGATTATGGGATCATATAATTGAAGGTCGTAAGGTAAGATCATGGTATATTGAGGTTGTGATTTAAATTAAAATCTTGACCATGACAGTAACATTTGAAATCAAAAAAAAAAATCGAGGTATAGTTGATGTTAAGATAAACAACTCGAATTTGATGATAAGGATTTTGGACACGTAATAAATTTTGATTCAGAAATTTTAAGATCTAATCTAATAAAGTTTGTGGAATTTAAAACTTTTATAGAATTAGTTAATGATGAATCACAAGATTGGGAAAAGTAAAATGAACGAGGATAAAAAGGAAGGATTATTTTCAGATGGTAGTAAAGACTATTTTTCCTAGAAATTAAGAAGGCAATTAGATGTCTCTTGATTACATTCTGAAGGATGTATTTAAGTTTCTTAAATCAAATTATCGACCGTATCTTTCGAATTAGCTATAACTTACATGTCTATATCATTCATTATACTGGGTCTTCCTTGGTTTAGTTACTTTGAAATGTAACGTGCATTATTCCAATTATCTGTTTTAGTAATCGTGTCTACTTCCCAAAACCTAAACTTTCTAGAGGATTCAAGGCCGAGCCATGATTCCTTCAAGTTGCTCCTATCTTAAACCATATTTTCTTTTTCTTCATATTTTCTGCTGTTTGGTAAATATTCTCCTTATAGAAATATTTTCTTCAATGATATATTCATCATTATGAACAACAATTTTTTTCTATCCTAGTCATCCCTAAAATTTCGAGGACAAAATTTTTCTAAGGTGGATAGACTTGTAACCTCCGATTTCCAATTTCCAAAATAATTAGATTTTAATTTATTTTAAAATATCAAGTTTATAAAATAATTCTCCTTAAAAAATTTTTTTTATTTTATTTTGAACGATGTTTGATTGTAGAAGGTAATTTAAAAATCTTTTATAAAAATCATTTTTCTAAATGTCGATGTATTACAAAATAAATAAATAAATAATAATAGATATTTTTCTAGTTTCAAATGTTTATTGGCTTGAAATAATAAAATTATTTATTGATGAAATTATTATAGGACTAGTTGTTTTCATAATAAAATTTTATATCCATTTTGGAATAGTAAATAAACAAATTACATATTTTCTAGGGTTTTGCAAAATGAAGTTAATTCGTAGCTAATTTAATCAGTCAGCCTTTGAAGGCCTCTTAAAAACATTTTCTTAAAATTCTTTTCTATTTAAATTTACCAGTTTACTGTCTCCCCTTTTTCACCCTCATTTTTCCCACATGTAAAATCCTTTTAATTAATTCTGGGCCATTCATTATTGGGCCAACCCGCAACCCTTTATCCCACACCATCTCTCCCTATTTAGGTTCTCATTCTCACAACTCCCTAGAAACCCTAGCTAGTCTTCACAATTCCCAAAGCCACCACCATTTTGTGTGCTCGTGTCCGTGTGTCCAGCATCCGTGTCAGCCGTGATGGCCTCGGGTCCGACCCCGGGTGTCCCACCGTATCCATTCATTTTTCTGTGTCCAGTTATTACAACGTTACAATCAGATTTTGTGTCCGACACACCCGGACACGTCCCTCGCAGTTCAGCGAACCCGCCGTGTCCACCCCGACACGTTCACAGACACCGACCCTAACCCTAGATCGAGCCGCCGTCGCCGCTGAAGCCGGTGGCCGCCGCTGGAACGAAGCCGCCGCCCGGAGTCGTCGTCGTCGTCGTCGCCGCTGAAGCCGGGAAGCCGCCGCCGCCGAGAGGAACCGCCTCCTCGAGCGTCGAGCCCGTCTCCTCGAGCGCCGAGCCCGCCTCCTCGAGCGCCCAACGCCGCCGCCTCGAGCCGAGTCGACCGCCGCTGCAGATCCAGCCACCGCCGGCGGCCAAGATCTCCTTCCGCCGCCGAACAGATCCGACGACCCGTCGTCGAGCCTCGAAGCCGCCACCGCGTCGCGCCCTCCTCGAGCCAGCCGACGACCCGTCGTCGAGACCGCTGCCGCCGCCTCGAAACCGACGCTGCCGCCGAGTCCCACCGCTGACCACCGAAGCCGACGCCGGAGTAACTCCGGTGAGACCCTTCTCCCTCTTCCCTCTTTCTTTGCTTCGGTTTTGTAGTGTAGATAGTTAGGGATTTATACATATTTGTTTAAATTATATGTAAAGGTGAGTTAATAATTAGTTAATTATGATTAGTTTATTAATTGCATTAATTAGTTAGTAATTAATTATAATTAGTTTAATTAACTCAAGATTTGTTTCATTAATTCATTAATTAGTTAATTAATTTATATAATTAGTTTATTTTATATAATTAGTTAATTGAAATTATAATTAGTCTAGTAAATTAATGTAATTAGTATAGAAATTTCATGTAATTAGGGTAGTTAATTATTTCTTAATTAGTTATAATTAATCAATTAGTTTAATTATATTAGTTATAATTATTCAGTAATTAAGTTTTAATAAATATTAATTTATTAATCAGTAATTAATTATTAATTAGTTAGTAACTATTAATTAATTAGTTAGTATTTTCATATAATTAGTTTAGTAATTTCACATAATTAGTTTAGTGATTTCATGTAATTAGTTCATTTTTACGTATTAAATTAAAAGGTTTTTGAGTATGTTACATATAATAAATCTTGGGTTTTATATTATTATTAAAAATATAGTTCCAATAATAAAATAAGTTCAAAAATTAGTTTATTTGGATCGGTGACCGAGTTTACCATAAATGAAAAATATTGGCTTTTACGTAAATCCTAGTTTTTATAAATAAACCTTTAAATTGTATTTTTGTTCAAAAGGGAAGTTTTAACAATTATTGTTCAAAATAATTTCGAAACGATTTATATACGTAAATACGCATTCCAGTGTATGTAATTGATTTGGTATATATGTATATATATTTTTAGTATATGTATATAATTATTTTGGTATATATATGTATATATGTATATTTGGTATAATGATACATATATTTAATCGGTATAATTTCATGTAGTATGAGTGTAATAAAACGTATTTTTATATATGAATTAATTGGCATCTGTACATATATATATAGTATAAATTTGAATTGGTAAATTAATATTAGTATATTCTAAAATGATGTTAACAAAATATATGTATATTTAAACAGTGTTTTTGCATATATATGAGTATACGTATGGTTCAACTAGAATAAATCAGATATGTATTTAAAGGGCATATATATATATTGTAAATACATTAAAGTGGTGCATGTATAAATATTGTAAGTATAATAAGTGTAATGTGTATTATATACGTAGCCCTACTAGATGACCCTAGTTGACTAGAGCCATGCCTGGCAGAGCCCCTGAGTTCATGTATTTGTGATGTGTTAGTGTAGCATCTGATGCAAATATGGTTTGCTTGTGTTATGTTTATAGGACTGTTGGTTTACCCAGACGATACTCTGGGACAGGACATTGGTTTTACCAGCTAAGGACCAAAGGCGAGTACATTCTCTGATTAGTTTCTAATTTATGATATTTCCTATGTTCACTGTATCTAGTGTAAATATCCATTGCTCTTGACACGCTGGTTACACGGATTGGTATACACGGATCTCGTCATGAGATATTATTCCTTATTCATGGTGTAGCTTGTATGAGACTTGTTTTCCTTGTTATCTCGTGCATGTACAGACACTGATTCCCGGGGAGATTTGCTACCTTCCTAGGGAATCCCGTGCCATAGCGTACCATGATTGGATCTACTATACCAGTCGGGGGTTTGGGGAGTATTTTAGTGTAGATATGTGATCATACCCAACTTTCCATGCATCATAGCTCACCCCACATCTCACGTCGGGTGTGGCCTGACCATCTCCATGCCTCATAGCTGTTACGTGTGATTAGCCTGACCTCTCCATGCATCATAGCTAACCAACGGTTAGCCTGACCTTCCATGAATCATAGCTAATCACATGTAACCAGCCTGATCAAGTTCCCAAGCCGATCACATATTAAAGCTAGTACTCACACACTTAGTCATAGAACTCTTGCTCATGGACATAATGTTTCTTTCCTGCATTTACTTACAGTATTTCCAGTATTTTCTCTCATTGTACATTTTCTCGTACCTATACATGCATCTGATATGTTTCCATCTAGAACTGCTACATAGTTTATGTCATTTATATAGAACTGCTATTTAGAGATGTACTTTGCTCCTTCCTGACTGGAAAATATTTTTCCAGACTGTGACCTTAGTGGACTTGTTCTGACACTTGGAGATTGGTTGTTACTGATTACAGGTATGATTGTTTTATCATTAGTCTTGTGTTGTACTCTTTTGTTCTTCAAATTCTTATCGTGCTGTAATTGTGATTGAGTATGTTGTTCATCTTATAGTGTTATCCGTGTCTCCTTATGGAGTTGGATACTAGTGTGAGATTATTTAGATAGTACTTGACCTAGACAGCGTTCTACCGCCGATGCTGCGGCGTAGGCTGGACGTACCCACGCTCTCGTGCCCTTATACCGGGTGCGGGTCGTGACATTGGCCATGGGTAAATATCATCTTTTATGCCTCTTCTTTAGGAAATTTAACGTTTTTATTGATATTAACTTCCTTTTGTCTTCTTTTCAGGGGAAGACATCTTCGGGGAGGGTAGTGTAGATGCGCCCTTTGGCTCTGTGTCAGGTCCTGGCGGCGACACGGAGGTGCCTGACTTTGAAGAGGAGACACTTTTGGGTGTCGGCTCGCCTGTCGAAGAGATTCCGATATCTCAAGAGAAGGACGAGCCTGTCATTACGACAATGCCTCCTTTGAGTACGCCGATCACTTCGTCCGGTGTTAGCGCTTCTTCTTTTGTTGCACTACCTGTTGAGGCAACGGCCGTGGCAACATCGTCTGCGATTGTTCCTGGAGGGGGATTCGCCAATATCGCGGCCACTCCCAGCGTCCATTCGGATCTAGCTGTGCTGACTGAGTAGTACACTAGTATCTTCTCACCACCTTGAAAATGATAATATTAATGGTGTTGGAGAAGAATTTGAGCTTTGCGTCGCTGACGAGGTCCTCCCGGTCCGCGATAGTGCCGATCTGAGAATTCAACGACACTGGGGTAGCTGACACGCTAGAGGAGATAGTTAATGGTTTGGAGCAATCCATTTACGAATACTTACAACTAGCTCGAGGCAACATTGACGATCTCGTTCAAGCTAGGTACGACTCCCTAACTGCGCAGCTTGCTGAACAGATGGAGTCTCTGAATAAGTCCATCGAGGCTCAGCAGCAGGAGATGTCGTCCCTGAGTTGACCCAGTGCGAAGCCGAATATGAGAAAGTGGCAGCGAAGGCCCGCATATTGAAGGATGAGCTCGTTCGAGTAGAGGCGAAGGCTCTCCCTTTGTCGGCAGTCCGAGATGTGCTGAAGGAGCGACGGGTGACTGTTCAGCAGAATCTGACGTATGTGGGTGCTTTCCACTCAGGTTTTGTGCGGGCTCGGTCTGAGCTAGCTGCTTTGAACAACAATGCGGCAAGGTTGGAACGGGCTCGCGCCGACGTCTTGAACTCCCGGGATGAGAGAATGGTTGCTCTGGCGCAGCAGATTCGCGACCTAACCGCTCCCCCCAAATGATGTACCTTTTTGCTTTTCAATGTACTTTTGCTTTTCAATGTACTTTCGCTCTTTTTTGGGAATAATAAAAAGGCTTTCATCTGACTTTGTGGACCCATCATTTTAGAATATAAATGACAGGTTTGGATGAAATTGATATCAGAGGTAATATGGACGTGATATACTCTCGGTAAGTTTTAGCAGGATATATCTATTCAGAGGTTATATGGACATGATAGAATATGCTTTTAGCTAAAATTTGTCCACAAAACACTTTCAGAGGTAGTATAGACGTGATAGGTCTTGAAGTTCCAAATTAGTTAAACATATCTATCTAGAGGTAATATGAACATGATAGAATACGATCCAACTAGTTTTGTTTTGGAAGTAGTTTTGTCAGAATAAGATTTTTGCCTTATTCTACTTGAGCAAAGGAGGTTAAGCATAGTACCTCTTCAGGAATTTGCCATTGATGGGAGCCATCAACAAGTCTCCATTAGGCTTGGCCAACTTGTAAGCGCCGTTTGAGAACGTCGTCTCGATCACATAAGGGCCTTCCCATTTGGGATAGAATTTGCCCTTACTCCTGTGAGTAAGAATCATCGGCCTTCTTATGGCTAAAACTAGCTCGCCAACTTTGAACACTCTTTCCTTTACTTTTTGATTAAAAGCTCTGGAAATGCGTGCTTGGTAGAACGCGATGCGCTGTTGAGCTTGGAGGCATTTCTCGTCTAATCCTTCTAGCTCTTGAAGCCTTAACAGGTCATTCTTTTCTTGAGTCAACTCATTAGCCACGGTTATCCTAAGTGACAAAATCTGGATTTCGATGGGGAGAACTGCTTCGCTTCCGTAAACCAGTGAGAATGGAGTAAAACCTGTCGGTGCTCGTACCGTTGTGCGGTATGCCCAGAGAAATTCTCCCAGCTTCTCATTCCAATACATTTTGTTCGAAGAGACAAACTTTTTCAAGAGCTTGATAATGGTTTTGTTGAAAGCTTCCGCCAAACCATTCGCAGCAGGATTATATGCCGTAGAGGCCACATTTTGTATTCGATTTTTATCGTAAATTTGATAAAACGCTCGGCTGATGAACTGAGGCCCATTGTCATGAATTATCCTCCGGGATATTCCGAAACGATAAATGATGTGATGCTTGATGAAGCTGATCACATTAGATGCCTTTACCTCAGCAAGAGGGATCACCTCTGTCCATTTGGAGAAATAATCTGTGATGGCCAGTATGAACCGGTGACCTCTGAAAGAAGATGGGTGAATAGGACCAATGATATCCATACCCCATGCTTCAAAAGGCCAGGACACAACCGTAGGATGTAGATATTCAGGAGGTTGATGGATAAAGTCTGCATGGACCTGACAGGATCTGCATTGTCTTGTATACTTTATTGTATCTGTGATCATAGTAGGCTAGTAATAGACCATTCTTCTGATGCGATCCTGTAGCTTAGGACTGGGTTGATGCGCTCTGTATACGCCATCGTGAGCTTCTCGGATAATCCGATGTGCTTCATCAGCAGAGAGACATCGTAATAATAGTCCATCATAAGACCGACGATATAGACATTGTGAAGATGCGTCGAAATAGAAGCACAATGATCGTCTTTTGACGGATACTGCTTCTTTAGGGTCTTCTGGCAAGATTTTGTATGCTACAAAATCTATAAAGGGACTTCTCCAGTCTCTCTTTGGAAGATCTGTGTTCCCCGCGTAGCTGTGTTCTATGTGAAAGTTATTTTTCACACAGAATAAATCTCTGTTAAGAAGGATCACCGAATTCTGCCTTCTTATAGGGGTAGTTAAATCTGCAGCTAGACTGGCTAGCGCATCAGCTTCCAGATTCTGAGATCGAAGTACATGCTCTAGGAAGAGTCCTTTGAATGTCATGGCTATCTCGACCGTTGCTCGGTGATAGGGGATGAGGTCTGGATTTCGGACTTCATATATTCCTCTGACTTGATTGACTATCAGCAGAGAATCACCGAAAGCTTCCAGAGATTCGACGCCCAATTCTTTAGCGACTTGGAGCCCGATTAGTAGAGCGTTATACTCTGCCACATTGTTAGAATATGGCTCGCTAAGAGAATATGCTCGGTAGATGACGAGCTTATCAGGAGTAACCAGGACAATTTCTACTCCCGAAACCACGTTTCCCCTGGGACCAGTCCTGGAGGCACCATCGAAGAACAGTTGCCATGCATCACTTTCCATTGCGGAATTATATTCTGCAACTTCGTCGGGAATGTCCTGGTACAGTTTGGAGGCCACCGGGATCGGATGAGCAGCTAGGAAGTCAGCCAACGCTTGGCCTTTGACGGACTTCTGAGGGACGTACAACATTTCATACGGTGTTAATAATATCGCCCAAGTCGCGAGTCGGGAATTAAGAACACTTGGCTTGTTCATCAATACCCAAAGAGGATTGATCCTGGAGATGATGTGAATGGTTTGGCCTGTGATATAGTGCCACGTTTTCTGTTTAGCGAATATTAGAGCCAAGCATTCTTTCTCCACTGGGTTGTACCGGTGTTCGGCTCCGACCATCATCCTGCTGAGGTAGTAGATAGCCTGTTCATGACCCATATCGTTCTTCTTTGCGAGAAGAGCTCCCAAAGAATGATCCATCGCTCGAACATACATCACGAATGGTCTTCCTATGACGGAAGGCACCAGAACTGGCGGACTAGTGAGGTAGCGTTTGATATCATCGAACGCTTGCTGATAGGCTTCGTCCCATACGAAGGATACACCTTTCTTCATGAGACGAGAAAAGGGCTGACATCTCCCAGAGAGGTTGGATATGAATCTCCGGATATAAGCCAGACGGCCTTGAAATCTCCTGAGTTTCCTCAAATTACGGGGCGGTCGCATTTCTAAGATGGCCTTGACTTTATCAGGGTCCACTTGAATGCCTTTGGTGGTAATGATAAATCCCAGGAACTTGCCACTAGATACACCCAGAAAGGACTTTGTAGGATTTATTTTGAGTTGATGTTGGTACATCAGCTCAAATACTGTCTTCAAGTCTTGGATGTGGTTATCCTTGAGGCAGCTTTTGACAGCTACATCGTCCATGTAACACTCCACTGTCTTGCATAAATGCTTAAGGAATATATTACTCATAGCCCGTTGGTACATAGCCCAAGCATTCTTCAATCCGAAGGGCATGACCATATAGCAATATACCCCCAATGGTGTCCGAAAGGCAGTATGCTTCTCGTCCTCAGGATGCACCTTGATTTTGTTGTATCCTGAAAATCCGTCCATGAAAGACATACGTTCAAAACCGCATGTATTGTCAATCATGACGTCTGTGATGGGAAGAGGAAACTCATCCTTGGGGCAGGCTGCATTCAGATCTCGATAATCGATGCAGACACGTACTTTCCTATTTTTCTTCATGACCGGGACAATATTGGTGACCCAGTCGGGATGTTGTTCTTCCCAGATGAAACCGCAGGCTATCAACTTCTTGATTTCAGCTTCAATGGCGTCTATCATATCCGGACGGAACCGACATTGGTGCTGCTTCACAGGCTTCGAATCGGGCAATATATTGAGCTTATGAGTAGCCACCTTTGGATCAAGGCCTGGTATGTCCTCATAATTCTACACAAAGACGTTGATATATTCTTTTATCAGCTGGATAGCTTCTTCCCTTTCTGCTTCGGAAAGATTGATACTGATAAATATCGGCTTTGGCAAAAGTTCATCCCTAACGTCAATCTGGATAACTTTATCTTCAGTGGGAGGTTCTCTCTGCTCGAAGCGAAACTCCCATTGTGTATCCATTTGCTGAGCCCAAGCGTCATTCTCAAACAGTTTAGATTCTTGCTCGTCTGTTTCGAAGGAATCTGTCACTACCATATTTACTGATCATGTTCGTTCGAGAGCATGAGATGAGTCGGAGGGCGCTGAGACGTTTTGAGAAGAGGAAAAAATATCCTCGTTTGACTCAGGAGTTGCAAGGGAGGTGGTATACCCTAATCCGAAATGAGTTCGTTGATAGTAGGGATCGCCGTACAGCGGCATTCGTCTGCCTTTCCCGTAGTTGAGACCTGGTTCCAGCTTCAAGTTATAACCTATACTTTGTATGATCTTCCAAGCTTGTGGGCTGTATCTGTGAACCTGTATTTTATCGGCATCGTCATCGGAAGAATCTTCTAGCACAGTCGGTTCATTGCGCATGCGGTCGAAGACTATTGAATACTGACTGCTGCAATTAGGCGAGACAATGAAGATAGAATCCTCATGCGGTCCATATACCGTGGTGACATTGGATGATGACGCCACTTCCCACATATACGGATGATAGGAATCTATAGCTTCCTAGAATTTTTGCGCTATAGGTTCTATATTGTCATGGGGAGAGGATTCCTGGTTCAGAATTTGAGCGTAAATATACTGGAAAAGAGGATGTTTATTATCATCTGAAACCTCGTTCCTAGTTGCATTTACATCAATCGACTGCCTGTTGCGCCGAAGGTTGATGACCAAGGGTGGAGACTTCTAGTTCAAAGTGATCACTAGAGGATCACCCCCTTTTCCTGACCTGGTTTTGTTTAGGTGGATAGCCATACGCTCTATGGCTTTTGGACGAGTAGTCCGTCCTTTCACCTTGATTGACAGGGGTTGCTCGGCAGAGGGTTTTTCTGGCTCCCGGTGGGATTCCTTCTCTGCTTCGGCTGACACCTCTTTCGTGTAGTCTTGAGAGTACAACACGGCATCAGAGTAGTAGAATTCTACTCCTTTGAACGGATTTAGGTCAGCAAACTCTGTTTGTACTATTCCTTGGGAATCTACATATTTAAAGCATTTGATGTAGAATCGAAGGAACAATATTGTGGTCGTGGATCCAAGGTCTGTCCAGCAGAATATTATAGGACACCTTTGAATCAATGACATAATATGTAACCACCGATCTGAGGTTGCCAATCTGGATCCTCAGGCAAATTTTCCCCAACGGCTTACTTTTCCTTGCGTTGAAACCCATGATTGTAGTGGTGGTGTAAGCCAATTCGCTGGTAGGAATCCTCAGCGGTCTAAGCAGACTATGAGGAATGATGCTGATTGATGATCCTGGATCTATGTGAATCCGATCGACCTCTATGGAACCGATGTACCCGGTCTAATAGAGGGGTCTGTTATGCCTGTTATGTTTTAACAGCATGTCATCTTGAGTGAAAGTGATATTCGGGACCATCTCCATCACACTGTGGCATTGAGGGCATGCCACTGGTTCTTCGTCAGGGGATTTGAGCTAGGTCAAGTATGCATCCGCCTGCATCAATGCTTCACTCAGGGCTTGACGAGTGTCTTGAGAGAGCCTGAGTAGTTCAAAGATGGACAACCTGGCTAGTGTATTAGCCAATTAGGCCAGGATGTCGAAGTCGTAGGGCTTCTCTAAACCTTTGTTTTGAATGTTATTCACAGGTTTATCGAAATGCACTTCTTTTTGCTTCCCTTTGTCCACCGAAGTTGGTCTCGAAGGACCGGCCTTTGGTACGGCGGATTCCGGTTCTGAAGGCTTGGCAGCTGAAGCGTCTGCCGATGCATCTTCCTAGCTGGCTCCATAGTCTTGGAGGTAAGCTTTCCCTGAACGGGTTCCCGTAGCCAAGACCTCATCTTCTGATTCCGAGTGTACCATAATCATGTGATATAGCTTGTGCTTTGAGTTCTTTTTGGACTTAGCCTTAGCAGCTGAGTCCCTTTCTCGATCTCCGATACCAGGTCTGGATGAACCCACATAATCTTGCCTCGCTGGGTAGTTAGGGGTAGCAGGTCATAGTTTTGACCCCTAGCCTGAGGGAGATTAACGATGTTCATCGTTGTCCGGGATATAGGTGTAACACCGTCCGGGACTTCTTGAAGAGGCAGATTGCCAAATTGCAGAGAAATTATGTTGGCTATGACCGTCTTCTTGCTGTTGCGCAGAGTGATGGCCTTAGCATCGATTAGCTCCTGGATCTTCCTTTTCAGTACATAACACGCCTTTGTAGGGTGGTGTACGTATCTGTGGAAGATGCAGTACTTTGGGTTATTAGTACTGCCGAATTCATTGGGCCGCTTCTCCTCCGGAAGGGTAATCTTGCCACTTTTGACGAGACACTCGAATATGCTCGGAATATCGTCGTCGTCGAAAGAGTATACTTCAATAGGCCTGGAAGTCCCAGGTTTTGTCTGCGTGGTTGCCGCAGTCTTTTGTCTGGATGTATTGATCGCCAGAGCTTCTTTTTCTTTGGAACTGCGAGGATGGTCGTTGTTGGGGGATGACCTCTTGCCTCTGTCGGAGGCAGAGATCATGATGCCATTGTCACACGCCTTCCGACTGTTGTCCTCGGCGGCTACTGCTGAGATGATGAACGAGGGCCAATCATGGAACTGATATGGTCCTGTGAACACCGAGATCACAGAAAAAAGGTTTTTTCCTGCAAATGTCCACCAATGCCGAGTCTGGAACTCCGGGAGGCATTTACAAAGTGGCTTGACAAAAACGTTCGATGAAGGTGCGAACGTACTATTTTTTCTTCTGTTTCACTTCGATGAGAGAGGACATCGATATGTCCATCCCTCGTTCGTAGAATCTCGTGAAGAATAAGGCTTTGAAGTCGTCGAAGGAAGTAATGCAGTTGTCTGCCAGGCTGCGGTACCACTAGTAAGCCACTTCTGAGAGACAGCCCTTGAACACCCGAGTGAGGAGGGCGTCATTCCCCTGTAGTAACACCGTCATCATACTGAAGTAGTTCATATACTGACTCGGTAATATTTTTTCCTCGAACAGAGCCATGGTCTGTGGTTTGTATTTAGAAGAAAAAGGGGCCTCTTTCCAGATAGCTGGGTAAGACTGGTTGATTCCCAATTTCTTGAGCTGATCTTTGTGCTTCAAGGCATCAAATTGGGCCTTCAGCTCCCGTACTGCCTGTATCAGATTTTCAGTCGGTAGCGGGACCACGAAGTGGTGAGGAATCAGTTGTATTGTGACTCCAACGGGAGGTAATACATTCTTCGAGTGAGGAAGCGGAGGAACTGCTGACTCTTGATCTAGAGCAGGCTCTTAGATCGTGTTGGATGGTGGTAAATCCACCCCCACACGTATCTGAGTTGGAGGGACCGATGGTTGAGCCATGGCAACCGTGTGTTGAGTTAGCATCATCTGGTGCATGTTCTCCATCATGGATTACATCTCTTTCAGAGACGTCTCCAGTATAGTGATGCATTGCTCAGCGCTCCCAGACGAGGAAGCTTCCATGCGTTCATCTCCAATGGCATAAACTCTCATCTCCCTGGGTGTCATTGAAAGATTAGTATAGGTCTCTGTAGAAGTTGACTCTATACTTTCGGCGTCTGATTCGGGAGACTGGCAACCCCCAGCATCGGAATCAGAAGAGTACGAAGCCGGTTGTCGTGACCTCGAACGAGTGTTTCAGGACACCCCAGCTTCAGTGTTCCTAAGGAGCATATTGAATCTCCTTCGGCTCGGAGTTCTAGAGGGATGACGGTTTGAGCTCGACCTTCCTCTAGGTATGTGTGAAGCCATGTTCACAGATGCATGCGTGGGCTCTTCCTCCTGGAAAGAAGGAGAGTAGCTCAACCGGTCAAAAACCGACCATTTTGCTTCAGAACAACAATAATTAATTACAATCCTATGACTATTACAACAGTACTCGCTAGAAGGCGCAATAGACATACTGGAAGATCCCCTCTCCTTGCATTTTTGGATCAGATACTTGCGCAGGTCAGGAGGAGTTACAGAAAAAGAAGATGATGGCTTGTTCCTTCTGTTCACATCAGTGGGCATGCGGATGTTGGAAACCATAGTTTTCCCTGTGCCACCTATATACAACAGGTTGGCCATCTGGGTAGCGGATAATCCCCGAAGAGGGTAACTTTTCTCAAATTGAGCCTTCTTTACGCTGAGGGGCTTCTCCTGGCGTAATTTGGAGCTCTGCTCTGGTTGGCGTAAAGCTGAGAATGTCCTCAGTCTGCCGTCAGCCTGTTGCATAATCCGGAGGACGGGCAGATTGTTCCCTTGCTGGTGTAAAGGCCGAGAAGTAGAGTAGTCCGCCGCTTGCTTTTCCTTGCGTAGATTGCAGGGATCATCTGCTTTTTCGCGGAAGGCAAATACATTTCTACGTGCGGAGCGCGTTTGGGATTCCTGATTTGGTGCTGAGGCACTATCAGAAATTTTGTCTGTTCCGCCAGGGACGGGAGACTGGTTTTTACACGCAGAGCGCGGTGTAGGCTTCTGGACTAGCGCTGAGGCATTGTCCGAAGTTTCGTCTGTTCTGCCAGGGATGGGAGACTGAATTTTATGAGCAGAGCGTGGAGTATACTTCTGGATTAGCACTGAGGCATTGTCCGAAGTTTTGTCTATTCCGTTAGTGACGGGAGACTGAATTTTATGCGCAAGGCACGGAGTATACTTCTGGATTGGCACTGAGGCATTGCCAGAAGTTTTGTCTGCCCTGTCAGAGACAGGGGACTGAATTTTACGTGCAAGGCGCGGAGGGAGCAATGCTACAACCTCGTTGGTCGGAGAGATCTGAGAGTCGACAGGAATGGTAGAGGATGTCTTGGGCATCCAGACCTTACGCAGCTTCCTGTTGTCTTGGACAGATAGATAGTGAGAGCTACCCCCTATTCGAAGCATGTCTTCGTAGGCAGACTGGTCGAATTGGACGACCAGTGTCTTCTTCATGGATCCCACGGATACCGCATCATGTTGAGCAATTGCTTCCTCGTCAGAAGAAAAAGATGTCCCCAGCAGAGTCGCCATCTTGTGTTTGATGATAAACGAAAGAAATATGGAAATGAGGTTTTATACAAAAACCCGCCCTTCTTGGGTTTACCAACAAGATTGTACAATTTAATCCTATATGAGGATGTCGAGTACAATTTATTTAATCTGGGTAAATATTGCTATAAGAGTCTGATCTGCAGTAAATCACTTTGTCCCTTGGACCACACGATGATGAAGAAGTGTCGTAGAAGACAGTAAGCAGCTTCGAAGGTTGCTAAAGAGAGTGGATGCTCGATGCCAAAGTCGTCGATCGCTACACTTTGCCTGAGCTCTGGATTCTTCTCTCTCTCGACCGTTTTCTCTCCTCGTTGTCGACCTTGGATCTAATACTAGATTTCTTGACCAATTTTTGACCTTGGCTACCTATTTTTCTCCACCCTGGACCTCTGTCAATAGAGGTCTCTATTTATAGAGTTTTAGTGACAGTGACCACTCAGTCGGTATAGAAACCGAGTAGTGGAAAGTATAGCACTCTTTTAAACTATGGTTACAATAACCATTGCCCGCGTATAGATAACCTTTTGAATGAGCATGTGACGCGTGTCCAACTAAGGGACAACGCGTATAACTACTGCAAAGACCACGACGTAGAAGCCACGTAAGTAGTTATCCTTTGTGTAGAAGAGGTTGGCGTAGAAGCCAATAACTGTCACCATGGCGTAGAAGCCAAGTAGGCATAGAAGCCGAGCAGGCGTAGAAGCTGAGTAGGCATAGAAGCCGAGTGGGTGTAGAAGCCGAGTGGGCGTAGAAGCCGAGATGATGTGAACATTTTAGCCGAAATTATAGCTTTTGGAGATATAATCAAATATCTTGCATTAAATGCAGAGATCTGCCACCATCCTGCGCATTAAATGCAGAGGCGTGTCTTCAAAGATTTGCCATCATTCTGCGCATTAAATGCAGATACGCGCCTCGAACCCTATACGAAGAGCAACTGATGGCGTGGCAGTCTGTTTGCCTTTTGCGGAGCGTAAGAAGCTCACGTCTGCCTGTGTAAAACTAGGCAGTGTATTCCCTTGTATGCGTAAGAGTAGTCTACGCAAAGGGAAAGTCACTAAACGACGGTTCGGTGACATTTAATCAAATCTCCTGCATTAAATACAGAGATTCACCATCATCCTGTGCATTAAATGCAGAGGCATGTTTTGAAGGTCTTCCACCCTTTCTGCGCATTAAATGCAGAGACGTGCCTCGAGTTCTGTCATCACTTTGCGCATTAAATGCAGAGACGTGCCTCGAGCCCTGTACAAAGAGCAGCTTTTGATATGGCAGGCTGTTTGTCTTCTGTGGAGCATAAACAGCTCATATCTGCTTGTGTAAAACTAGGCAGCGTATTCCTTTGTATGCGTAAAAGTGGTTTACGCCAAGGAAATGGCAGTAAATGACAGCCTGGGTTGCAGTACCGCGCCATCATTATAGCCGTCGCCTAGGTAGTCGTGCAGTACTCTTTGTCAGGAGTCCAGACGTCAGGTTTATTGCATGATCTGACAGGTTCATTTTGAAGAATATGAAGCGTTCCTCGTACACTTTAATGCTGTATTGAAAGCGGATGAGTTCTACGCCATAAAGGTGATATAGCACCCTTTTTACGCTGAAGCAGCCTGGACATACTGTATTACGCGGATGGTCCTTGAGCCTATATTTTACGTTGTGCTCAGCAAAAAAAGCTCTGTTGCACGTTGATGGCTCTGAGGTCCTCTGTTTTATGCTGCCCTGCATCAACATGCTGCGTATAGCTATCCAGCGTATTTTTCATGCTCCTACAAAGCCGATTACATGTCTAACTAGTATTTCAAAATACTTAGTATAGTATCAGTTTTTCTCTTTATTCTATTTTAATATGTACTGATTTTGCCTTATTGTGCTTGATTACCTGTCTTTCTATTTTGCTATATTATGATATATGTTCCTTGCTTTTCCCTTCTTGTATTGCATTCACTATTACTGTTTATAGTCTTTATCAATTAACATGGAACTGGTATTAGGTTGTACACGTTCCATACTGACTAGATATATTTTTCAGACGATTACTTAGAGGACTGGTGTCCTATGTATTACGGATCACAGGAGGGAGTAGCAACAATAGGCCCTACCATTCAGGACTGAATACTAAAAAGTCTAGACGGTATCACCAGCTATCCTAGTTACCTTTACTTAGCTTTTGTACTAGATTTGTGTCCAGCGTCTAAACCTTGAGATGTTTTATTGATACTCCTAGATTTTATGTTGTTATTGCTAGACTCTAGACTTGGTTATTATTGTGAATACTCTAGCTGTGACCTTGTAATTTATATTCTTCTACTTAATATCGTGTTATTTCTTCCTTATAGATATTGTGATTGAGTATCGATTATCATATATATTATCATATTGTCCTCATATGGAGTTGAGATATCATTGACATGTTAGTTTATATTATTGCAAGATAGATATATAGTAATGTAGACCAAGACAGCGTTCTACCACCGATGCTGCGATGTAGGTTGGACTTTGCCTACATCCTCGTGCCTCCACTTTCGGGTGTAGGTCGTGACATATTTTTATGGTGGCCCTTGCAGGTCAGGATTCATAATTAGTACGGTATCGTAGTAGTGCAACGACTTAGATGTACTACTGCAAGCCTGCGATAGAATATAGGATATAGAATACTAGGATGAGTAAATACTCAATCACATCTAGGAAATCTCTATACTCATTTAATTCTTGAATTACTGTTCTTTCTTATAAATATTTGAATTCTTATTCCTTTGAAACTCATTATCTGCTCATCTATATCCCCAAAAATGACGGCTTTAAATATAGCAGAAGGGGATGCAAGCAAGAAGGTTGCATGGTAGGAGCCTCATAGGATACAGTGGTTCTATAGTGGAACTAACGATCATAAAATAAGGGATTACGCTCGAGTTGAACAACGAAGGAAGAGCCTTAGTCATTCAATACTAAATAGAGAAAAGTGATTAATTTAGAATTTAGAATTATCTTTTGGATAATATCTTAGTCATAATGATGGATAAAAATGATGACATTATGATACTCCTTAGAATGAATTGACGATGATAGTATGTTGCTCATAATATATAGTGAATGGAGAATGATAGCAAATATAACATTTAGATCAGAGGATTATCGTTCTTATGACGTAAAGGACTCTTCAAAGATATAAATTTAGAGGGGACAGGAGGATAAATTTTAAATTCTTTGAGATTAGTAAATATTTTAGGGATTATGAAGTATTGAGGATGATGGCACAAATTAAAATTTTAATTATACGAATCGAGAGTTATCAAGATGGTATTATAGAGTTGCACAATGAAACTAGGGACTTGTAAATAAGTGAAACAAGGGATCATTGACTCTTGAATATAAATTTAGATTTGAAATAGCAATCAACACAAAGATTATGAATTAAAAAGTTTTTTTTTCAAATCATAAGGTTAAAGTGTTAAATGAAGATTGGAAGATTATAAATATTTTGAGATCATGGTTTAAATTAGTGACATATAGTATTAAGAAAGGAAATAAGAAAATGTTAGAGATATTAACATTGAGAGTTTAATGAATTTAAGGAATACAAAGAATAATTTGAGATTAAAATGAAGGGATGAATTTGATTAGCGGGTACAAAATTAACTTGAGATTATGGATTAGCTAAAGGCACAAGTTAAGGAAATTAGAAAAAAATCTACATAATTAATGGTGGATTACGAAATCGGATAAAGGATCACAAGGTTATATGAAAGTATACAGTCGAGTTTTGAGGAATAGTTACTTCTGAGGGAGATCGAATAAATATTGTAGAACAAAGTTCTTCACCATCTATCATATCTTCTGTAACTCCATTCTTATATTAATTTATACCAGATTCATTATAAAGTTTTGACATACCAGTTTGACTGTGTTGTCTATCCTAGTATTGCTATTTTTATTGGAATATTTGAAGAGTAGTTCATAGGGGGAGCTCTTGGTAGGACTACAAGTTCTTTGGCAAGTGGAGAGCGTGAATGGGTATAAAAGATAATAAGGAATGATTTAATGATGTAAACTTATGCATGAACACCGATGATAGAACTTCATAGGTCAGAAGTATGGAGAATTGAAACTCTGAAGAGAAATTAGACGAGATCACTAGAGTAATTTGATTAGAAGAAATATTATTTAAGAATCAAAATATCGACGTTAAAAATTAAAGAAATGATAGAGTGAATCTAAGTTTCGAAGCAAGAAAAAAGATAAAATAAGAACTCATGATTGAAGAAAGGAGACGTTGATAATTGGAGAGGCAAAATTTTGTGGATGATATTGAGGACTAATGAGGAAGTCAAGGATGATGATGGATCTTGAAAATCTAATTATTAGTGAATTGATGACAAAGGATAATAAAAATAGTTGGGGATTTAAAATCTTAAAGGTTCTAAGATCATGGTGAACCTTGTATTTCGGAGATTTACAGGTTGAGGAAACTGAAGAATAATTAAGATAAGTTTTGGTCAAATGGAAAATTGGTATAAAAGTTGTAATAAATTATAGTGTACGTATATTCAACTTAGAGGAAATTTATACTAGAGACAATATAGAGGGGAATGAGAACAATGAGAGTGTACAAATAGGATAAAGGAAACAATATGTTGACCAAAATACGAAATTAAGGTCCGAACATATCTAATGAAGCAGTATAAAATGTTAAGGTAATAAGAACTGTATAATGAAATAACCTGTTTCAATGATATGAATTGAGGCAAAACTCAAGGTCAGACTACAAGAGGAGAATATTAGTAGTATAATAGTTGAATTGGAGCAGGATATTGAATATAGGAGAATAGAAGTGAATGTCAAGTGAGATAAGATATTACTGACTTAAGTGAACATGCTTAGTGGGTGGAAAATTTGAACTTGATACGATAGATTTGGAAAATCGAGGAGGAATTAAATTGACTTTCAATAGGCAAGATTGAAAACTTGGGGTAACTACATCTTACAGAGTTTGCAAATAATGACATGGGATCATTAGAGTAACTAAAAACGATAAAGAAGAAATATTGATGGATAAAGGAAAGTAATTTCTATAGAGTTCATAAAAAATTAAAATATTAAGATAGTAGATCAGAAGGATATGATAGAGAATAAGGTATCAAGGACAATATAGTAACTTGTACTAGGAGCTTCAAGGTCTGTGTAATGAGAAATAAGATTTTATGAAACATGAAGGTTATGTGATGTAAACCCCCTCGACCAATTTAGGATTTATTTAATTTAGATTGAGAGACTAGGATTAATTTGGATACAATTAATATTAATGTGCAACAATTATGTGACCTATTATACCTCACCGTTGCTTCGATGTTTGGAGCGCTACACTAGTAGTTACCTTCAAACCAAGTTCATACACATCTCCTAGATATGCCAGACTACCCATCTGACCCTTGTGTAACTTTTAAATACTCAATATTGTGCTTCATTTTAGCTGCGCAATATTCGTTACAAACGTCCCAAAATAATTCCAATAAAACCAATTTCTCATAATTGCCCATTCCTATATGAATTTGAGGAATAACCTTAACCCAATACCCTAAAACCCAAATTAGGGTATTAACCTATTCTGAGCCTGCTATGCCCATGACTCTGGTGTCCCACCCAATTTTAATTCTATGCATTTTTAATTGGCAATAGAACACTTTGTGCAATTGTTTTAATTAAATTAAATTAGAGGCCAAACTCACCCCAAAGTAAGACCTAACCAAGCCCATGTACACCCTTTCATGTAGACAAGCCCCCACTCCAAAGAGCCCTGGCCGACCCAAATCCCGAGGATAGCCCATAATTCTCCTTCTATATAAATATACATCTTTTCTCTACTAAAAACCCTAAAATTATAATCATCACCACCACCCCTCAACCCTAGCCGAACACCCTCTCCCTTCCCCGACTTCACAAACACCACCCCCACCTCAGTCTACCACCTCCACAGCCACGACCGCCGCATGCACCCCCTAGCCACCAGACCCCTCCCCTCAGGCCACCTGCACTACCGCCATCAACCATCCCCATCATCCATCCAACTCGACCCCTAGCCGACTTCCCCAAGCCGCCCGAATGCTCCTAACCCCCACCGTCTCCAGCACCGCCAGCAACCACCGCTAGTCCGACCAGCACCCCTTCCCCACGACCCTGACCACCTTTCCCCACCGCCAAACCGCCGATGCCGCCGCTGCCAGGCTGCTGTTGCCGTTGTTACAACTTCTGTAGTTGCTGCCACTGTTGTTGTCCGTCGATCTCCGGAGTATGCGCCGCCGACGAGCCAGACCCCCTCTCAGCTACGACCAAGTAATACCTGCTGTGCTATTAATAACTTCATGTGTCGTCGGGTCATCGTGTCATGGTATAACCTAAAGTACACAAGTAAATTATGGAAAATATATATGTGTATGTAGGTATGTTAATTAGATCAGATTAATAATTAATAAGTTAGTAATTAATAAATTAGTAAATGACCCTAATAATATGACTTGTTATAAGAACTTGTAATTCACCAAAAACTTGGACATTGATCAAGTATACTTAACATGGAAAATAAGGACATGTATTCGTACAAAACATAAAATGCTTGGTAACCCATAACTTCGATAACTTATTATCGTGAGAGACACGAAAACTGAGGACAGGATATTTGTGCACCTTAGCTACGTGCACACGAGACTCTGTAGTTGGCCAGCCGTGACCTTGCGTCAGTACCTAGGAGCAGTGTCGTAGTTTGTGTATATGTTGCTTTAGTGTCTGATACTAGATTGCTATATTATATTGTATGTTTAGGTTTACTGGACAAGCCAGGAGATACTGTAGGAGCAGGCTATTGGCATTCAAAACTTGAGGACCCAGGCAAGATACCTTGCCATATTTACTGTTTAAATTAAATGATACATATATTGTATGATATCTTGTTGCTTTATTTCATATAACTGTGCACGTCCGAGATTGACTCGGGTGCAGTCGACGGATACGTCGATGATTAGTGTACTTGGCCTAGTTACTAGCAGACTCACCTCATTGGGAGGAAACTCTGATATCTTCCGAGACCTGATACTCTTACACATTTTACAGTGACAAATTTATATTGGGATGCGGGTTCGCGTACTCGACTAGTTTTCGGTGTGTGTGACATGGTTTTAGTGGTGGCCCATGCAGGTCAACTTATTCGCTTGTGGTATGATAACATGTCCAGCGAGCCTGCAATAGGATAGAAATTACTAGGTCTCATCCACTTTAATTTCGTCTTTGAACTTCCTTCGTAGTGCTTCTAATTATCTGTATCCTATTTTTTTGATTCCGTACTCTTTTAATGAAGTCCAATCTCTTGCAGCAAGATAAACTTGTGCAGTGGACGAGGAGCACCCGGTGCTATAGTGCCAACCGACACCACCCAGAGAGAGGAGATACCCCAGGGACTACCTGGAGAGCAACCACCACTACAGGCCCCGCTGATACATTGGCACGAGACTTCTCAGGGTGATCCTATCCAACAGCACGAGGGACAGACTTCCCAGACGATCCCCACGCAGCATTTTGAGGGCCAGACTTCGGGAGCTACACCGATGCCATAAACCGAGAGGCCGATATCTGAGGAGACACCTACTGCACAACCAGAGGTTCCATTACCACCACCTCCACCTTATCCACCTCAGATACCACAATTAGATGGACAACTAAAGATGCTTAAGTTCTTCCAGACTATAATGCAAGCACAGTGGCATCAGATCGAGACATTGAGACAGAGTTTGATGGCAGTACTAAAGAGGACACTTGTTACAGCACCAGTACCAGCACCTCCACCAGCCCAGACAGGTGGCACTGTAAGATGGTTCCGACAGATGGGACCAGATACTTTCTCAGGCAACGAGTGTGTAGAGGAGATCTCCGATTGGGTCGCCAATACGGAGATGCTACTAGAGGCTTCACAATTGCATCTAGACCTTTGGATGACTGCAGTGAGGGCCCAACTGAAAGGCAATGCCCATCACTGGTGGGATTCTATTGAGCGCAGTGTAGGCAAGAACCAGACTTGGGAACAGTTCTTAGAATACTTCAATACGAAGTATTTCCCGACTACAGTCAGCAATGCCCTGTACTCCCAGTTCCTACATCTAGAACAAGGGAATATGACTATTGACGCATATGATGCGGAGCCGTCTTAGCAGATTTGGTGCCGTCCTGATACCCAATGAACTAGAGAAGGCTCAAAGATTCCATCACGGCCTTACTTACGAGCTGTAGAGGTATACCACCATACTGGCGAGGATTTCTTATGAGGAGGTTCTTGCAGAGGCGAGGATCCAGGAGGCCATCGGCAGAGGAGCAAGACGTTCCAGCACGACCATACCAGCCAGAGCCCAGCCCGAAGCAGTAGGACCGATCCATCGTCCCGGAGCACAGACACAGCAGAGGACAGCACCGTACCAAAAAAGGAGCTTCCGAATTACCACTACTGTGGTAAGGTAGGACATCTCCAGAATGACTGCCGAAAGAGACTAGGAACATGTATAATTTATGGAACGAGCCAGCACCACGCTCGAGACTGCCCCCAGCGCAGAGACGTAGCACCGCAGACCGGACAGAGGCCAGCAGCACCAGTTCCGTGGATACTACCCCTGCCAGGAGGACAGCGTCCACCAGCACCTGGAGGATTTCAGAGGGGACCACCCTGGGGCCCACAGTAGGCACAGTTTGATTGAGCCTGACAGTAGACCGGAGGACAGAGGTACGGACAGGCCTTTGCACTAGTAGCTACTGAGGAGGAAACAGAAGGGGAAGCTATCACAGGTACCACTTTAGTTGCATTATTACCTGTAACTACAATTTTTGATTCTGGAGCTACACTATTGTTCATATCTTGTAGATTTGTAGCAATGCATAGAGTAGCTACTTCCCTCTTACCTAAGAGTTGAAAGATTCTTACCGGAGGAGGTATCGTGCCGGTTACCAGCACTATTAGAACGTGTTCGGTAGTCGTATATGGTAGAGAGATGATAGCACGATTCTTAGTATTACCCATGCCATACTTTGACGTTGTGCTAGGTATGGACTGGTTAAGCCAGTATAATACCGTACTGGACTGCCGGAAGGGTAGTGTCACTTTTAGACCGCCAGATCAACTGGAATTCGAGTACATACAAGGGATCATCGAACAAGGAGTAGGACAGATAGCTGAGCTTACATGGCTATGGAGATAGTACCCCCACCAATAGTTACAGAATTTGAGGATATTTTTCATGAAGAATTGCCAGGTTTACCGCCAGATAGAGACGTAGAGTTCACTATTGAGCTAGTACCCGGAGCAGCACCGGTATCTTCTAATGTATACAGATTGGCGAAGAAGGAACTAGATGAGCTGAAGCTACAATTAGAGAAGTTGCAGAGCAAGGAATTTATCCATCCTAGTACATCACCTGGGGAGCACCAGTGTCATTTGTACCTAAGAATGATGGGACAGTACGTATGTGCATTAATTACAGAGCCCTTAATGCTTTGACCATCAATAACAAGTACCCCCTGCCGCGGATTGATTTTATTCGACCAGTTGACAGGAGCAGTGGTGTTCACAAAGATCGACTTGAGATCGGATTATCATCAAGTGAAGGTACAAAGAGAAGACTTTCAAAAGACAGCATTCAGGACTCGTTATGGTTACTACAAGTTCTTAGTGATGCCTTTTAGATTGATGAATGCACCTACTTTATTTATGAAATTGATGAACAGAGTATTCCACCAATACCTAGACCGGTTCGTGGTAGTCTTCATCGACGACATCTTGGTGTATTCGAAGAGCCACGAGGAGCACGAAGAGCACTTGAGACTAGTGTTAGAGACGCTGAGGAGAGAGAGGCTTTACGCCAAGTTGAGCAAGTGCGAGTTCCTCCTAGATCGTGTCACTTTTTTTGGACAAGTTATCTCAGGAGATGGTATTTCAGTAGATCCGGCGAAGATTTCATCAGTAGAGACATGGCCAACCCCTACCAATGTCTCGGAGGTGAGGAGTTTCCTAGGACTTGCCGGATATTATCGGAGGTTCATGGAGAACTTCGCGAAGATCGCAGAACCGATAACCCGCTTGACCCGTAAGGAGCAGGAGTTTACTTGGAGAGAGGAGTGTCAGAAGGCATTTGATGAGCTGAAGAAGCGTCCGACTACAACACCTATCTTAACCATACCTTCTGGAGCCCGAGGATTCGTGATCTATAGTGATGCATCCGGTAAAAGATTAGGATGCGTCTTGATGCATCATGGAATGGTTGTGGCCTATGCCTCTAGACAGTTAAGGACCCATGAGAAGAACTATCCCACTCATGTCTTGGAGCTTGCCGTAGTGATCTTTGCTTTGAATCTATGGAGGCACTACCTATACAGAGAAAGAGTGGAGATATTCACTGATCACAAGAGCCTAAAGTACGTCTAAACCCAGAAGGACCTAAACCAGAGACAAAGACGTTGGCTCGAGGTAATGACAGATTTTGAGATTGAGCTACAGTACCATCCGGGAAAGGCCAATGTAGTAGCTGACGGGTTTAGAAGAATACCCATGGTATTTTTTTTGACTACCAAACAACATCTGTTGAGATATCTAGAGCAGATGGGTATAGAGGTCATTATGCCCGGAGTAGACGGACAGTTGTCAAGTTTTCAGTTGTAATCGACATTAGTGGAAAGGATCAAGGCTGCTTTGTCGACAGATACCAGATTCCAGAGGCTTCGACAGAGAACAAAGGCCGAAATACAGACAGGATTGCGTATACATGAAGACGGGACTTTGAGATGTGGAGATCGTCTCTATATTCCAAATAGAGAACTTCGTCAGGAGTTGATGTCAGAGGAACACAGTTCAACCTACTCTATTTATCCAGGAGACACGTAGATGTACAGAGACTTATGGCAGTACTACTGGTGGCATGAAATGAAGAGGAAGATAGCCCGCTTTGTGGCGAAGTGCCCGGTGTGTCAGCAAGTCAAGGCTGAGCATCAGAGATCTGCAGGATTACTTTAACCGCTACCGATACCTGAATGGAAATGGGAGCATATCAATATGGACTTTGTTACGGGCTTTCCGAAGAGTCCTAGTGGTCGCAATGCAGTATGGGTAATCGTTGATAGACTCACCAAGTCCGCACACTTTTTACCCTTTAGAGTTGGGCAATCAACAGAGGTCTTAGCAGATATGTACATGAGGGAGATTGTGCGACTGCATGGAGTGCTAGTTAGCATCGTGTCTTACAGGGATACGGGGTTTACATTATACTTTTGGCAGAGTATGCAAGAGAGTCTCGGTATCCGCCTGAAGTTTAGCACATCGTATCACCCGCAGACAGATGGCCAGTCCGAGCGCACCATCCAGACATTGGAAGATATGTTAAGAGCGTGCATGCAGGATTTCGGAGGATCATGGGAGGACCATTTGCACTTGGTCAAATTTTCCTATAACAATAACTAACAAGCGAGCATCCAGATGGCTCCCTATGAAGCGTTGTGTGGAAGGAAATGTCGTTCCCAGTATGTTGGAGCGATATAGGCGAGAGGCAGATTCTAGGGCCAGAGTTGGTTGTTCGTATAGTAGAAAAGGAGAAGAAGATCCAATGGCACCTACGAGCAACACAGGACAGACAGAAGCACTGGGCGAATGCGCATCGATGACCCCTAGAGTTCCAGGTTAGAGATCACGTATTTCTAAAGATCTCACCTACTCGAGGGACTATCAGATTTGGAGGCAGAGGAAAGCTGAGTGGTACATCGGACCATTCGATATGTTGGAACGCATCGGAGAGGTTGCTTACAGGTTAGCCTTACCGTAGACTTTGGAAGGAGTGCATGACGTCTTCCATGTATCTTAGCTAAGGAGGTACATGCCAGATCCGAGTCACGTGCTTGATCATTCAGAGATCACAGTCGGCCCAAGCTTATCATACCAAGAGGAGCCTGTTGAGATTCTGGAAAAAGTGAGAAGGTATTGCAAGGTCAGACTATCCCCCTAGTCCGTGTCGTATGGAAGCATCATGCACCAGGCGAGTCGACCTGGGAACGTGAGTAGGATATTCGACATCACTATCCCCATCTCTTCGAAGGATTAGGTACGTAATAGCATTTTAATTTCAGTCAGTAGTTCTTACCTTACGTATGTTTTAATTTCGAGGACGAAATGCTCTAAGGAGGGTAGATTGTAAACCCCCCGACCAATTTAGGATTTATTTAATTTAGATTGAGAGACTAGGATTAATTTGGATACAACTAATATTAATGTGCAACAATTATGTGACCTATTAAACCTCATCGTTGCTTCGATGTTTGGAGCGCTACACTAGTAGTTGTCTTCAAGCCAAGTTAATATACATCTCCTAGACATGCCAGACTACCCATCTGACCCTTGTGTAACTTTTAAATACTCAATATTGTGCTTCATTTTAGCTGCGCAATATTCGTTACAAACATCCCTAAATAATTCCAGTAAAACCAATTTCTCATAATTGCCCATTCCTATATGAATTTGAGGCACGACCTCAACCCAATTCCCTAAAACCTAAATTAGGGTATTAACCTATTTTGAGCCTGCTGCCCATGACTCTGGTGTCCCACCCAATTTTAATCCTATGTATTTTTAATTGGCAATAGAACACTTTGTGCAATTATTTTAATTAAATTAAATTAGAGGCCAAACTTACACCAAAGCAAGACCAAACCAAGCCCATGTACACCCTATCATGTAGACAAGCCCCCACTCCAAAGAGCCCTGGCTGACCCAAATCCAAAGGATAGCCCATAATTCTCCTCCTATATAAATATACGTCTTTTCTCTACTAAAAACCCTAAAATCATAATCATCACCACCACCCCTCAACCCTTGCCGAACACCCTCTCCCTTCCCCGACTTCACAAACACCACCACCACCTCTAGCCGCCACCTCCACAGCCACGACCGCTGCCTGCACCGCCTAGCCACCGGACCCCTCCCCTCAGGCCACCTGCACCACCGCCATCAACCATCCCCATCATCCATCCAACCCGACCCCTAGCCGACTTCCCTAAGCCGCGCGACTGCTCCCAACCCCCACCGCCTCCAGCACCGCCTGCCACCACCGCCAGTCCGACCAGCACCCCTTCCCGATGACCCTGACCACCTTCCTCCACCGCCGCCGCTGCCAGGCTGCTACTGTCGTTGTTGCAACTGCTGCAGTTGCTGCCGCTGCTGCTGTTGTCCGCCGATCGCCGGGGTACGCACCGCCGATGAGCCAGGCCCCCTCTCAGCCATGACCAGGTAATACCTGCTGTGCTATTAATAACTTCATGTGTCGTCGGGTCGTCGTGTCATGGTATCACCTAAAGGACACAAGTAAATCATAGAAAATATATATGTGTATGTAGGTATGTTAATTAGATCAGATTAATAATTAATAAGTTAGTAATTAATAAATTAGTAAATAACCCTAATAATATGACTTGTTATAAGAACTTGTAATTTACCAAAAACTTGGACATTGATCAAGTACACTTAATATGGAAAATAAGGACATGTATTCGTACAAAACATAAATTGCTTGATAACCCATAACTTCGATAACTTATTGTCGAAAGAGACACGATAACTGAGGACAGGACACGTGTGCACCTTAGCTACGTGCACACGAGACTCTGTAGTTGGCCAGCTGTAACCTTGCGTCAGTATCTAAGAACAACGTCGTAGTTTGTGTATGTATTGCTTTAGTGTCTGATGCTAGATTGCTATATTATATCGTATATTTAGGGTCACTGGACCAGCCAGGAGACACTACAGGAGCAGGCTATTGGCATTCACAGCTTGAGGACCTAGGCAAGATACCATGCCATATTTACTGTTTAAATTAAATGATGCATATATTGTATGATTCTTGTTGCTTTATTTCATATGACTGTGCGCATCCGAGATTGACTCGGGTGCAGTCGACGGATACGTTGATGATTAGTGTACTTGGCCTAGTCACTAGCAGACTCACCTCATTGGAAGGATACTCTGATATCTTCCGAGACCTGACATTCTTACACGTTTCACAGTGACAAATTTATATTGGGATACGGGTTCGCGTACTCGACTAGTTATCGGTGCGTGTGACATGCATCACGGTTAGTGCGTAATTCCGGATTTTGTATTAGTAGAGACTTGGCATATAGATACGTGGTATGCACGTCGAGTATTCGATTTGTGTATCTACATTGGGCGGTGAGGACAATTAGTAGGCGTATGGGATACACACATTGGAAACCGTAGTATCCAGAGGAGCCACGGATCCAATGACTCCCTTTATGCAGATTCTACGTTCTTCGGAGCGATATGGATATTATATTCTATGCAGATTCCATGTTCTTCGGAGCGATATGGACGTTATATATACTATGCAGCTTTCACGTTCTTTGGAGCAGTATGGACGTTATGCCTACGCCTACCCATACGTACCAAAGTTGTCCTCACATTCCATTCACTTAGATGGTTAGCACACCCTTTATTTATTTTATTCAGTATTGATATATATGGCATACTTCTATGTATCTTGTTACGTCCCTCTGAGGACCTGGTACCTTTCCAGATTTGGACGAGGCATATTACCCGACAGTGTATGGCCCAAGACAGGAGACGAGGTACGCTACCTCGGAGGAGCTAGAGGTGCTACCATCAGAGTTTTTGTGATCAGTTGGTAGGCCTTCTGCCTAGGATTGGGAGCATCTTTATCTAGTCAGCAGATGCCCTAGTCATTACTCTTTTATCTGTCATTCAGTACTTTATTATCGTCCTAGTAGTGGGTTTGTTCCCACTAGACATTCTTGGTTGTACTATGATATTTGAGACTGGCGTTTATGTTCCAGTATTTATTTTAGTACTTCTTGCTGATTATTTTGTGGATGAGATTAGATTACCTGTTGTTGATTGATATTGGACATGTTAGTATTTTAGGACAGCGTAGCACTCTTCGTTAGGATCCATTAATTTGGGATATCCTCGGAGACGCGATAGCTGGCTATTGCCACGTGGCCTGGTCCCGTATATTTTTGGGACTGGGGCTTAACATGTGATATCCCTAGGAGAGGAGTTCTGTAGCTTGGATTGCAAGGAGCACCACTTAGAGAGAAGATTCTAGGAGCTTGTGTTCATTTTGTGTCCACATGGAGAAATTTTATTGGTATTTGACTCCTAATAGGTTTAAACCCTATTTTTCTCAATTTTATAGTTAATTTATTGTATTAGAACCTTTGGAACCCTTTCATGGCTAAGGACTACCTATAGGAGAAAGAACTAGGTCCTAATGAGCTATATTGTGATAGTTACAATAAATTTTGTGGCCAAATTATGAAAATCCAAATTTGGGCCATTAGGTGTTTGATATAATATTTCTCTAATAATTTTGGAGTGTTATGCATGATTTGATATTGTATGAGTGTCCATAATTTAATACGAGGAGTGTGTATCGCGATACATTATGATACGATATCGTTGGAAAGGTATTTGCATATATAGAGGGCTCTAGCATGTCAATTTCTTCAATATGCATTTAAATAGCTATCATATGTATTACATATATTATATTTAGTGTTTTAGTTGTGTTGCTTGGGTTTTCAGAGTGTATCATGGTATTTTAAGTGCGTATCACCAGCGTATCATGAGCTATGGTGTGATACTTAGGATTGCACATCAAGTATTCGGTGATTGGTTTGAGGGTGTTCTTAAATTGTGTATCATATACATGTAGAAGCATCAAAAGTGCGCCTAAGACAGATGGCACAGTTTTCTATTAAAAGATTCAACAAACAGAAAAATGGTGCACTTTCTACTTGTTCCAGAAGAAATATGCGTATTTTCGTACTATGGCGCACTTTCTATTATTTTTCAGTGGATGGCGCATTATTCAGAGGGCAGAAAAGTAGCACACTTTCTTTATGTCATGAAAGCTGGCGCTTAAACAATCATCTCTTTCTCAAGCATTTAATGTAGCAGAATGACAACTGACGTATGCAAAAATCGAAGAGTCAAAATCATCATTATAGAGAAGTCGCGGCACAAAAACCCAAGTTGTCGTTTAGCAACTCAGCCGCAGTGCCACTCTTTCAAAAGTGTGCCATTGTGCCATTTCCTTCAAAAGTGCGTCGTAGTGCCACTCCTTCTAAAGTGCGTCGCAGTGCCACTCGTTTCAAAAGTGTGTCGCAATGCCACTCCTTCAAAAGTGCATCGTAGTGCCACTACTTTAAAAGTGTGTCGCAATTCCACTCTTTCAGAAGTGCGCCATTGTGCCATTTCCTTCAAAAGTGCGCCGCAGTGCCACTCCTTCAAAAGTGCGTCGTAGTGTCATTCTTTCAAAAGTGTGCCACAGTGCCACCCCTTTAAAATTGCATAGCAGTGCCACTCGTTTAAAAGTGTGCCACAGTGCCACTCCTTTAAAAATGTGCTAGTCTCCAAACGACTAATAAATTGCGTATACTATCCACCAACATTGAGCGGTTATAAGTGTGTGTTATACATGCCGTACTTCTCATGAAAGGGGTAGAAATAACTGTCCCCCATGACCTACACTTTCCTCGTAAAGAAAGCTATGTCGGATGTTAATCCACCAAAAGTGAGCGCACAATGGTAAAATAGTATTGACTGTGCAAAGTGCACGCATATTCTCATAACCGCTCCTAAGCTCTACAAATATAGGTTCTTTGCAACCTACATAGAGGCTCACATGTTGAGAGACATACCCACACACATATACATATATAAGGATCTACCTATACTTACACAGAGAGGAGCACACACAAATATAAAGAGAAAGGAGCGAGAATTCTCAAGTCCTTGAAATTTAAGAGCAGAGCAAAAGAAATAGAAGCTTTTACGTGCCTCAGTGCCAAAGCTTTCCTATTGTTTAACTCTCCAAGTTGTTCGCAGTAATCTTCAAGACTTTGAAATTTAATAGCAGAGCAAAAGAAATAGAAGATTTTACATGCCTCAGTGCCAAAGCTTTCCTATTGTTCAACTCCCCAAATTATTCGTAGCATTCCTTTCAGTTCTTCATTTTTATGTGCAGTTCTTTGTCAACGTGGGAATTATTCATCGTCGAGTGGTCCAAGGAGTAAAGTGATCGTTAGCAGATCAGATATCTATAGCTATAAATCCCCAGAATCAAAGAATCAATTATACTTAGATCCCTGTTTAGGATCTTCATTTGTACTTTTCTTTCTTTACTTTTTAAGAGTTTGGAAACACGAAAGTTTCCTCGTTTAAACTTTTTGTAACCAAACAATATATATATATATATATATATATATATATATATATATATATATATATGTGTGTGTGTGTGTGTGTGTGTGTGTGAATACCTTACACACACACACACACACACACACACACACAAATATATATATATATATGCGTGTGCGTGTGTGTGTGTGTGTGTGTGTGTGTGTGTGTGTTTTGTGGATTATTGAGTGCATTGGTGCATTGAGTATGGTGTTAGTGTGAGTGTGTTATATATATATGTGTGTGTGTGTGTGTATGTGCTTTGTGGAATGTTGAGTGCATTGAGTATGGTATTAGTGTGAGTGTGTGTTAGAGGGGATTAAACACTCAAGTGTGTGCAAGTGATGGTGATTGTTGGTGTGCTCGGGTAAAACCATTCAGTAGCAGCAGCACTAGTAGAGTATTTCTGCAGGAAACTGATGGGGAGAGGCCTCTTGTTAAGGAGCAGTAGAGAGACTGTGAGGGGTTAACATGCATATGTGTATGTGTGTATATCAAGTGTATGTGTGTTTCATTATGTGTATCATAGTGGAGTGAAGAGGGGGTTCTCGAGTAGTTAGTATCAGCAGTGAGGGGTCAGTTCAGACCCTGAGTGAGGGGTTCAGTGGAGTGTAAGGGGTTAGGATATCGTGTTCATCATGTAGTAACATTAGCAGTTTCAATGGCCAAAGAAGTAAGGGAGGAACATCAGACCTGGGTGATACAAGCAACAACATCAGCAATAAGGGTAAGTCACAACAGTAGTAGGAGCATGACTCCACAATTTTTGGGGGTATTTTTGTTGCTTGAACAACAATGAAAAGAGGGAAAGGATACAGGACTATCTCAGCCCTGACAAGGATAGGGTAATAGTAGTAACTGGCAATGTAAGAGGAATTAAATAATAGAGAAAGTTGCATTAGCAACAACATTGAGTGTACACTACTTGTGATGTAGGGTAAGTATATCATTAAAGACTAAGTATCTAGGTATTAAGTGTCAAGATAATTACTAGGTATTAAATATACTAAGGCAATAAGTATATAGCTAAGTTACATTTTTTAAACTAAGATATTAAATGTATTTTAAGTAATATGTTAGAACTAGGTAAGTGTTAGCTAAGGTATTAAGATGTCAGATACTTGAATAGAGTAAAATATTAAGTATTTAGTGTTATGTTAGTGGTGTGTACTTCGGGGTGTGTCAAGTCAGGGTGTTAAGTGCATTAGATTGGTTGAGGATATGGTATTCTAGTTTGATACCAGTTATTGAGTAGGGTATTGGGTAAGTAGTGATGAGAGGGTTAGTTATTAAGGTATTAATGGGTAATACATGTAAAAGTAAAGTAAAAGTAAAAGTTATTACTTAAATACAAAGGTAATAATAGATAATAGTTATAACTAGTATACTCATAAGTTTATATATATATATATATATATATATATATATATATAAAAGTGTTCGCAGGAGCGCTAGAAGCCATATCACACACACACACACACACACACACACACACACACACACACACACACACACACACACACACATATATATATATATATCTTAGTTTTAGTAGCTAGTATAGCTAATACCTTCAAGGCATGGACCTAGAAATCTAGGTATAGCCTAGTATCATCTAGTGTTAGCTAGTTTAGCCCTGTAACCACCTTAGAAACTAGTTTTGGACCTAAAATCAAGGTATCAACCTAGTTGACCAAGTTTGACTAGTATAACCTAGAAATGACCTATTAAACATATTTTATTCTATTAAAATATGTTTATTTCTCTAATGCACTAAATGACATAAAATTTTGTATATAGGTTAGTGTGACATCAGTTTGGACACCGATTTGCATTATTTTCTCCGGACCACATGCGAGTAAAATCTCTAATAGTGTCTATTATTTGATAATTACTATAATACAAGTATTTAGTAATGATTTACCAAATTTTTTACACGATGGTACACGGATTGGTATAATTGGATCCCCGTCATGAGATATTACTCCTCAATGATTACCTTTATATTCTCCGTGATTATATAGATCGGGATCATCGTGCTCGTATTATAGCCTTGCATAGTAATTACGGTGTTGTGATGTGTCATAACTTGGATCCATTATACTAGTCGGGGTAGAAAAATGCTAACTAGATATGTGATCAAGAACCTTAAACATTGTATTACAACATGTAGACAACATCCAATCATACATTTCATGTATGATTGTGTTACTCTATAGACAATAACCAATCTTACATGATTGTGTTACTTGTAGACAACAACCAATCATATTGTACATATAATTGTGTTATAGCCGTGATAATAGACAACGATTAACCCAAGACGATCACATATCTAACTAGTATTTCAAAATACTTAGTGTCGTATCAGTTCTTCTCTTTATTCTATTTCATTATGTACTAATTTTGCCTTATTTGTTCTAGATTACATGTCTTTCATTTCTGCAATACTATGATATATGTTCCTTACTTTTCTCTTCTTGTATTATATTCATTATTATGTTTATAGTCATTATTAATTAACTTGGAACTACTATTGGGTTGTACTCGTTCCATCCTGACTGGATATATTTTTCAGACGATTATTTCGAGGACTAGTGTCATACGTATTGTGGACCGCATTAGGGAGTAGCAACCACAAGCCCTGCCATTCTTGAGTGATTACCAGGAGGTTTAGCCGATCTCACCAGCTATCCTAGTTATTTTTACTTAGATTTTATACTGGATTTGTCTCCAACGTCTAGACTTTGAGATATATTATTGATACTACTAGATTTTATGTTGTTATTGCTAGACGGACTTGGATATTGCTGTGACTACTCTAGCTGCGACCTTGTGATTTCCATTCTTCTACTTGATATCGTGTCATTTCTTCCTTATAGATTTTTTGATTGAATATTGATTATCTTATATATTATCATCTTGTCCTCCGTATAGAGTTGAGATATAATTTACAATGTAGTTTATATTATTGTGAGATGGATAGATAGTATTGTAAACCTAGACAATATTCTACCGTCGATGTTGCGGCATAGGCTGGACGTTGCTCACATACTCGTACCCCCACTTCCTTGTGCGGGTCATGACAGCGAGTCTATATTTGGCTTGATCTCCATTATTGTCTGGGTCAAAGCCTGCATCGAGGCGCTCTTGGCCTGCATCTTCGCCTCTAGATCCTCAAGGCATTAGCGATCACTTGTGCCCTCATTGTCCTTTTCTGCTATGTATACTCTCATCACATGGGGAAAGATCGACGGAATAGTATATATTTTACTTTTTGCCTCTGATCCTTGAGTCGTGTTGTCCTCAGGGAAGGCTGGTAATGCTACATCCTTTTCCAAATCGGAGGGAATACTACCCCCAGCTTCGAATCCTGCTCTGAACTGTCGAGGGTGGCTAACCCCAAGCGTACCGATGTATGTTCCTTGAGAATAACTGTCTCTACGGAATAACATGTTATTGTGGAATACAGGAAGATAACTACCCCAGCTTGTACTACTGATTGTGTGAGGGCATCTCTGGAGGAAGACTTTATTCTTGAACGTGTGCCTTGAAATACCCTATGGTAGGTACCACTAGCTTGTTGCCTCGCGGTCAGTTCTTTGGCGCACTGGTTGAGACTGGAGGATTGGAGAAAGTTGATTTTGAGTTCTCCCTCATGGAAGGAGACTTCCAAGTGGAGTAGAATGAAGCAAAGGGTGGCACCTCTTCGCCGTATTCTACTTCTACTCACTTTTGGAGATACTGTTGGAGGGGTATAATTGGTTGCAGTCGCTGGAATATCGACTGCCTGGCTGTAGTGTTGGCCCATCCGGTCTCATTCAACTTTATTTGATAGTTAACTAAACCATTTATTGATATGACATATCTGAAGCCTCAATACTGCTATTGTATGTCGTCTGTATTGGGTCTATTCTAAAATAATCTTTATTTATTCGAGTCTAGGACTGATGTATGTTGAGTCGCACTAGCAAAACCAAGAACCTATAAACCAGATACCTAGTCCACTCAAATAAACCAAAGAACATATCTAGGAGACCGAACTCGTGCCGAACTCGGACCGAACTCGGTTACCCTTTTGGTATAAAATCAACTAGTTCAATAGCTCCTGATTTTTTGGCCCATCAGTTGGAAATTTGAATTAAACCCTAACTAAATTTGAACGAATTCTGTTTGCCTACAACCTATAAATAGGATTGGAATTCTTATTTTTACTCACTCAACCAACTGAACTATTCATAAGTCTTCTATCCTATTATTAGCAAACCCCCTAAGCTTTAACCTTCCCATCTGAAGAGCAACTCCTTAGCCTTCCTAGTGCTAAGTGCTATCTCGGTCTAGATGTCTTCTGAGTTGTAAAGAGCTTTGTTCGATCTATTACTCTCTCTCTCTCTCTCTCTCTAAGCTGTGAAGTTGCATGACTTTGGATCAAAACTCGTGGTATAAAGAAATGGCAAGCCTCTGGATCAAAGCTTGTGATTAACTATTGGTGATTATAGTGGAAAAACTCCAAGCATGAGTTCTCGAGACTGGACTAGTCCTCTTAGAGAAAAACCAGTATACATCATGGTATTTGCGTTTGCTTTCTCTCCATACTTTACTGCTTTACTTTACTTTCTTTATATTCACTGTTAGTTAGCAACTGCCTTTATTTTGATAATATAAAATTAGGTAGATTATTCTGCTGCACTCTATTCACCCCCCTTAGAGTTGTCTCACGATCCTAAAATTGGTATCAGGGCTTAGTCTCTTGATATTTGGCTTAACATACTAAGAGGCTTATGGCAACTGTTAGATTTATCCACACCAACAATGGTGAAGGCCAGTCCACAAATAGGCCACCCCTATTTGATGGTAATAACTACACATACTGGAAGACACGTATGAGCTTCTACCTAAAGTCACTTGATTTTGACCTTTGGGCTGTAGTAGTAGAAGGATACAAGAAGCCACCTAGAATAGTCATAGATGGAAACCTTATAGAGAAACCTCATGATAAGTACACCGATACTGAAAAAAATAAGCTAGTATTGATGCTAAACTATTAACGCTCTATTTTTTGTTGTAGACTGAATTAAAATTAACAGGGTCTCCACTTGTGGAACTTCGTACGAAGTATGGAAACTTTTTGAGGTCACTCATGAAGGAACCTCTAAAGTGAAGGAATCAAAAATAAGTTGTCTAACACAAGAGTATGAAGCATTCAATTTGAAGCAAAATAAGACGATCACTCAAATGTTCACGAGATTTCTCGATATCGTTAACCCTCTATTATCACTCAATATTGAGTACAGCAATCACGAGAAGATTCGCAAAGTACTCAAGGGACTCAACAAGAACTGAAATCCCAAGGCCACCACAATTATAGAAGGAAATGATCTTACCATGATGACCCTCGAGACGCTCATGGGCAAGCTGAAGACTCACGAGCTGGTCCTCAAAAAATTTGAAGAACCCACTCCCATGGAGAAGACGATCACTCTTAAGGCGCATCACAAAAAGGTCACCAACTACAACTCCGACGACAATGAATCTCAAGATGAGGAAGTTGTCCTGACCACAAGAAACATCAGGAAATTTCTAAAGATTAAGAAATCAAAGAAGAAGGATCCAACTGACAACAGTGATGAAGAGCCTATATGCTACAACTGTAAAAAAATAGGGCACATAAAGAAAGATTGTCCAACCATAAGAAAAGGAAATTGCCATAATTACTCATATAGAAGAACATAATCACAAAAATATGCAAACACTAGTATTTGGCACAAAAGTGAAGCTAGTAAATCCGAAGAAGAGAATCCTCGAGAAGCAGCAAACCTATGCTTCTTGGCGTTAGCAGATTAGGTAACAGATAATGACTCTTATGATGATTTTACTTTTGATGAACTAGGTAATATTTTTAGTGATATGCTTGATGATTTTAGGAAACTTAAAAATAAGTACAAGCATGCTAAGAAAGATGTTCAAGAATGTCAAACTGAAATAGAGAGACTAATATCTCTACTAAGTGAAGTAAAGGATACTTCGAATAATTCAGACAAGAATTCTAGACTTAAGCTTAACCTCCACGAGGCATTTTCCATTCTTGACAAGAGCTTTCAGGAGAATGCTAAACTTAAGAAAGAACTTGAATCTGAAAAGAAGAAGTATTTTATTGCTGCACGTAGAATATATGCTCTCACTGCTAAATATGATGAAGTATATGCTACCTCTAAAAAGTTAGAGATTAGATTGGATAAACAGGTCGAACAAACCTCCACCCAACCTAACACGAGACACATAGCAAGACAAAAGAACACTCACAGCTATGCTCCTACCTATATGCATAACAGTTCATGCAATCATCATGCACATAGAACTAAACACAATCATGCATTCTATTATAAATATCCACGAAGACCACAAAAAATATCAAACACAATCATGCATTCTATCCACATGGGCCACAAGGAACTGCTTCACACAATCATATATATCATGTTGCTCCAAGCATCAACCACATACCTATATATCACTACTGTGGTAAGAAAGGATATATATCTAGATTCTGTAGAACAAGAAAATTAGTAGATATGAATGTTTATGCATGGGTACCAAAAACTAACACAACAGGACCCTCAAGGAAATGGGTACCAAGGGTTACATCTACAACTCATTTTGTAGGTGGACCAACCCTCTCATGCTAGAAGCAAGTGGATTCTCGATAGTGGTTGCTCATGACACATGACTGGTGATGCTAACCTATTTGAAATGTTATCGATAAAGAAAGAAGGTTATGTCTCCTTCGACAATAACCTCAGAGGATATATTATTGGTAATGGTAATATAGGTGTTCCTCCCTATCTTGTCATAAAAGGTGTTTGTCTAGTAATGGAATTTAAACACAACCTACTCAGCATCAGTTATCTAGCTGACCATGGTTATGGTATTAACTTCATTATAAACAAATGTTATATCTATGAAAGATCTACTGATAAAGTTATCTTTGAAGGGATCAGGGAAGACAATATATATTTTTTCTATCTTGCAAAAGATACTGACAATACAGGCAAATATCTATACGCCAACAAAGATTACAGCTGGCTATGGCATATGCGTCTAGAACACGTAAATATGGACAATATTGCAAGACTATCTACAAAGAAACTCGTTAGAGGCTTACTAGAGATTATTTTCAAGAAAGATATGGTATGTGCTGACTATGAAAAGAATAAAGCTACAAAATCTTCTTTTAAATCAATCAACTCTGTATGTACCTCTAGACCACTCTAACTCTTGCATATGGACTTGTTTGGACCCAATAGAGTCGCCAGTCTTTGCAGTAAGTTTTATGCTTATGTTATATCGAAGAAAAATTCCTATGAACTTTGGTTTGGTAAAATCTCCATAATTAGTTATTTTAATATTTTTGGCTGCAAATATTTTTTTCTTAATACTAAGGATAATCTAGAAAAATTTGACTCCATGGCCGATAATGGTAATTTTTTAGGTTATGCCGCCAAAAGTAAAGGATTTAGAGTATTCAATAAAACCTCATTGAGTATTGAAGAATCAATCAATGTTACAATTGATGAATACAATACTCAAGCACTAAACGAAAGCGATGATGAAGGTAGTCAACCAGCAACCAACAAGATAACGAAAGATACAAACAGTACAAGTTTTTCGAAAAGTCTGCCAAGGAGACTAAAGTTCTCCACAGATCATCCAGATGACTTGGTAATAGGTGATTTATCGAAAGGTGTAAGTACATGTTCCTCAAATAGAGACATCATTGCAAATGTTGCTTTTATTTCTCAAGTAGAACCTAAAAATACTGATGAAGCTTTTGCTGATGAATTTTAGATTTCTGCTATGCAAGAGGAACTCAACCAATCTGAACGTAATCAAGTTTGGTAACTTGTTCCTAAACCTAATGATTATCCGATCATTGGTACTAAATGGGTTTTTCAAAATAAATTAAATGAGGACGGTTCAGTTACACGTAACAAAGTACGTCTCGTAGCTTAAGGATATAACCAAGAGGAAGGTATTAATGACGATGAGACTTATGCTCCTGTTGCTAGACTTGAATCTATCTGAATGCTTTGCGCTTTTGCTAGTTTTCATAACTTCAAACTTTTTCAAATGGATATTAAAAGTTCTTCTCTAAATGGTGTTATTATAGAAAATATTTTTGTTAAACAATCCCCTGGTTTTGAAGATTTCAAACACCCTGACCACGTATTCAAGTTACGAAAGGCTCTATACGGACTCAAACAAGTCCCTAGTACTTGGTATGAATGTCTTAATTCTTTCTACTTTGAAACGGTTTTTCAAAAGAAAAAATTGATACTACCCTTTTATAAAAACTTCTGCTGATTCTTTGTTATTAGTACAAATATATGTTGATGATATCATATTTGGATCTACTAATGAGATGCTATGTAATGAGTTTGCTAAGTGTATATAGAGTAAATTTGAGATGAACATGATGGGAGAACTGACTTTTTTCCTAGGTTTGCAAATCAAGCAAGATTCACTAGAACTTTTACCCATTAGGCTAAGTACACGAAGGATTTGACAAAAAGTCTGACATGGATAATACAAAGCCTATCGGAACTCCAATGGCAACATCCACTAAGATTGACCTTTATGAAAGTAAACCAATAGACATACATAAGTATCGAGGTATGATTGGTAGTTTATTATATGTAACTAATAGTCGTCCAGATATTATGTTTGTTGTATGTATTTGTGCTAGGTATCAGGCAAATCCTAAGGAATCACATTTGTGCGCAGTTAAGCGAATCTTTAGATACCTTATAAGGACTTTGTCGGCAGGCTTATGGTATCCCAAAACCACGTCCTTTGACCTTGCTGGTTACTGGGATGCTGATTTTGCTGGATGCAATGTCAATTGAGAAAGCAACAGCGATACATGTCATTTTGTAGGAAAGTCTCTAGTCTTATGGTTTAGCAAAAAATAAAAAAAATTTGCATTATCAACAACTGAGGCAGAGTATATCGTCACAGGACGTTGTTTTGCTCAAATTTTATGGATGAAACAAACCCTAGAAGACTTCAATCTGCACTATAAGAATATTTTTGTTTTCTGTGACAACACTAGCACCATTAATCTCACCAAAAATCCAGTATGCTACTCATGCACTAAGCACATAGAAATCCATCATTATTTTTTAAGAGATAATCAATCACACGGAGATATTTTTTAAAGTATGTGGACACGGAACATCAACTAGCAAACATCTTTACTAAACCATTAGCTGAAGATCGATTCAACTTTATCCGTCGAGAATTAGGTCTTTTAAATTTTGATAAAATATAAGAATCATAAGATACTTTACACATTTTTTGTCCAATTTTTCAAAGGTTTAAATTTTTTGGATACAAGCCGAAAGGGTCCTTCTGTCAAAAAGGTATAAATAACCTAAGCGATACAGTATTTAAGTGTCTTTGGACCACCGATAGCTAGAATCCGGCCCCTACAGCCACTCTGAGATAATTTAAACTCTTGAAAATGTACAATTTAAGTTCAACACGTATTGTTCTGTATTCATATCAAGTCAAAAAGGCATAATATCGATTAAAGTTACATTAAGATTCTGGAAATAAATGTCTACAAAATTTGGACCGAACTCGGACCGATCTCGGCCCGAACTCGGTTAGTTTAATTCCAGAATATGCTGTCATTTAATTCTCTTCCTAAATTGGATTTTTGCTACTCTATATATAGATTATTTCGTTGCTCTTTGATTCAGACCAACAAAAATTATTACTCCTCCTCAAATAACCTTAGCATTTTCTCGTACATCCTTTCCCAATGGCCCCTAAAAGGAAACAAGATTTCTTTTTTGACTCTTTTTTTGTCCCGTTATACCAAACATAGGTGAATTCAACGCTTTCACTTTTTGAAGCTTCAAAATTTTAAATGATTGATTTAATGATTTCTCAAAAATACACATCTGTTTTATCCTTCTTATTGATTTTACTTTCCAACACAAAGACTATCTACCTACTTTTCAGAAACTTCAACTTAAAGAATTTGTTCTAACCCGTACCAATATTTATACCAATGCTATTCAAATGTTCTATTGTAACTTAACGTATGAACATGACACTATATTATGTAGAGTTCATGGCATTCCAATTAAATTTGACGTAGATGACTTGGGTGAAATCCTACGCATTCCCGCTGATGGACAATCCTTAGTCAACATCACTCAAGTTTAATTCAATCATGACTTAACCCTAGATTCTTTCAAGAATATCCTTTGTCACCCTCTTAAATGTCCACCAGGTAAATTTTATGCTAGATATTTGAATGGTCACTTCTTTAAAATGCATCACATTATCTTTTTAACTTGTCTACCTAAGAAGACTTACATTGATGAAATCTCTTATCTAGAAATGTCAACATTATATCATTTGCATTTCGGTATTAACTTTAATGTTTCACTGACTATCTTATCTCAAATGGTTCAATGTCGCAAGAAAGAGCGTCCAGTACTTTATGCCATGTACTTGCCAACCATTTTTAGCTATTTCAATATTCCTTTGGATACTTGTCCAAATCTTGAGGAACCTTTATACCTCAATCGAATTCGAAGAATTGAGCCAACTATGCTTTTACCTCATAACTCATTATCAAACTCCAATACTCATTATGTTGATTCCGTCCCTCCTACTGATAACCAACCGTAACTGTTTGTCTATTTTCACTCTTTTTCGTGCTCGCTTCAACCAAGAAGATTTACGCAATCGTGCTATTGATCATCGCAAAACTCTTCAGACTCAGGCTCTTAGCAATACTTTGATAGACATTCAGTACACCCTATCGAAGCACCCAATCAGACCTTTTTTGATTCTCCGGAATCTAAATCAACAAGGATTTTGTATAGATCACCCACATGGTCAACTATATTTGGATCCAGCTGATGCCTTCTTTGGTCCAAATAGAATCCTTGAACCAGATGATAAAGATAAAGAAAATGATAACTAGTTACTCAATTGATTTGAATGTTAAAAAGTTTACTTTGAGATGTTCTACTATAATATTTCTATTATACCTCCACTTTTGTATATTTTTTCTTTCAATGAATAAACGTTTAAATACAATTTTTTCTTTTCTCATTATACATTATCTTGTATACTCTTTACTATCTTGTTTTTCTTGTCATCTTATTAATTTCTGGGGAACATGCCATTTCGATTAAATAACAACGAGGGAGAAAGAATATATAAAACTAGCATACAAGATGATACTTGATAGACGTTGTCTTCAGCATATCAACTGCTCCACAGTTACGGGGGAGCCCTGCATATCAAAGACTTGCGGTATCATTCATAGTTTGTCAATTATCGAAATAAGAGGGATTGTTGGCCCATCCGGTCTCATTCAACTTGATTTTGATAGTTAACTAAACTATACATTGATATGTCACATTTGAAGCCTCAACACTGCTATTACATGTCATCTGTACTGCATCTATTCAAATGTAATATTTATTTATTTGAGTCTAGGACTGATGTACGCTGAGTCGCACTGGCAAAACTAAGAACCTATAAACAAGATAAGGCCACTCAAATAAATCAAAGAACCTATCCACCAAATAAGGCCACATTTATTTACAAATTCTACCATACTAGGAGATTGAACTTGGGCCAAACTCGTACCGAACTCGAGCCAAACAAGGACAGAACTCAGTTACCTTTTTGGTATGAAATCAACTAGTTCAATAGCTCCTGATTTCTCGTCCTAAAGGTTAAAAATTTGAATTAAACCATAACTGAATTCAGACCAAATTCTGTTTGCCTACAACCTATGAATAGGATTGGAATTCTCATTATTACTCAGTCAACCAACTCCACTATTCTTAAGTCTTCTATCCTATTGTTAGCAAACCCCCTAATCTTTAACCTTCCCATCTAAAGAGCAACTCCCTAGCCTTTCTAGTGCCAAGTGCGATCTCAATCTAGAAGTATTCTGAGTTGTAAAGAGCTTTGTTCGATCTGTTACTTTTTTTCTCTCTATCTAATCTGTGAAGTTGCGAGACTTCGATCAAAACTTGTGGTGTAAATTAGTGGCAAGCCTTCGGATCAAAGCTTATGATTCACTATTGGTGATTATAGTGATGAAACTCTGAGCTTGAGTTCTCGGGACTGGACTAGTCCTCTCAAAGGAAAACTAGTATACATCCTGGTATTTATGTTTGCTTTCTCTCTCTACTTTATTGCTTTACTTTACTGTCTTTATATTCATTTTTAGTTAGCAACTACCTTCATTCTGATAATATAAAATTGGGTAGATTATTCTACTGTACTCTATTCGTCCCCCCTCTAGAGTTGCCTCACGGTCCTACATGTAGGAGTTACTTCTTTGGTGCAGTAGCAGTTGATAACAATGTTAGCACAAGGGTATCCTAGAGAGGATACTTTATATGCGGTGGTTGTTTCTCTCGTCTTGCGTTTATGAATTTTTACTTCGCGCAAATCAGACGAGGTAAATGTCACCTTTATACCCACTTCATGCGCATGGCGAAACCGTGCACATGGGTGTAAAAGTGAGAGGTTGGCTCCCTGACTTGGTTCGTGTACAATATCTGCACCCAAAAAATTTATGAAAGGATTAATGTGAGACAGACCCACTTCATGATCGCAGCCAGACTGGGCGCATGGGTTTGCCATAATAGATTTTGATCTTTGGATTGGTTCTTGCGTATATGCTATACCCAAGTGGTCCTAGGAAGAATTTTGGGACTAGTCCACTTTCGGCTCACAAGTGCGTGAGTTAGTCTGATACAGCTTCCGATTAGTAGTGCATGTAACCGTTAATCGCGTATACTTTTGGGCAACTACTAGAGCAGCTACTCGAGCGTGCATGGATCGTGTTGACCTAGAATTGTTTGAACTGGCACTTACTGGCACATATTACAAGGAGTCAAAGTTTTCCCCATTTTTATATAATTGGTGCATGGGGTCAATATCGCAAGAGATTGTGTCAAAGGCATACCTGGTCTGTCTGTTTTTGCCATATACATAAGCCCTGATGCGCTTACCGTCTGATATGGCATGCTTCTTCTTCCTCTGCGCATTCTGCGGTGGGCGTGTGACAGGAGAGTCAGCGTTGTTCTTCTCAGAAGTTGTAACAAAGGCGGGATGCACATCAACATGTGTATCTTAGGCTATGGAGGCCGGAAGACCAACACTCGTAGCCCTTGGGTGTGGCACACTGGCCTTAGCATCCCAAGTCCTTCGAATCTTTTTAGGTTCTGCCAGCCTTGGTACGGGGATTGACTTGCCCCTGAGAGCATATGTTCAAATATATGTTGCTCGAAGCGAACGACCAACATTTTTTGGGTTGAACCCAGATTCGTCATATCGGATTGCGTTACGACCTTCTCGTCAGAGGAGAAGGAAGTCTCCAGCAGAGTCACAATTTTTGTTTCCATTACAAAAAATTAAAAGTTTTGCTAACTTTGATTGTAAATTAAACAAATAAAAACGTACGAAGAACTCCTAAATAGAAACTCTAAGTATAGTTGAATTGATTCTGGGGAAGTATGGCAATAGAGATCGAGTACTGCAGCTGACCCCTTTACTCCGTTGACGACCACCGACGAAGAAGAATTACGAAGTCTTTGGCTCACTGTCATGAAAGACAACAACTGGGCTCTTGGATTTTCTCTTTGCCTTCTTATGCATGTTTGTGATGGAATACGTCCCTACTATTTATAGCCCTCATCGAATGGCCATGCATGCGCATGTCCTAACGACAAATAAATATTTTTAACCCATATGTACTTGTTTTGCATTGCCGTATGACTCTTTCAGCAGAATGGAGCTAAGATTTGTGTGCGCATGTCGCGATGGGGATAACATTTAGCATTTGGTTAAGATTGACCATTGTTGACATCTTTGGGTTGTTGGTTCCCGTCATCAACATGACATGTGGCTTGTGCTGGCTACTTGAAGATCTCAGTTGGTTATTGAATTGTTGGCACCCTTCATCAGCATGACACATGGCCTTCATCAGCTATTTGAGAATCTCTGTTGGTTATAACAAAAGGATTCTGTCGCAGGGTGGTCTGCCACTTGAGGTCACTATCGTATGGGGACTTAGGAGGACACTGCCACAAATTATCGTATTAGGTCATTACCGTACGATAATGCTGTCGCATGGGAAATTATGAGGAGAATGCCGCATAATGATACCATCGCATGAGGATGCTACAGCATGGGGATTCTGCCGCATTGGGGCCTGATATTTTGTCGTATAACCATTGTTAGTACATATTACGAGGCATCCTGTTTCTATGGTTGTAACCTTTAAATATCAATAATTGGAACTTTCTAGCTAGTATTATTGTAGCTATATAAATAACGTTATACGAATATATATATATATATATATATATATATATATATATATATATATATTACATGATTAATATATAAATATAAGTAGTATTATATTTAAGGTTCATTATTCTCTCATAAAATATTGTATAACATGAGTTTTAATATAGTTTAGGTGCACTATAACTAGTGTATATTTAACCTAGGTTTTGTTGGACTAGTGTGTAGTTTGGGTTATATTAGCTATCCAAACCAACTCCGATTGAGCACAAACTTGACACACATGTACTAGGCATGTTAAGGACCCAAACCAAGTCCAACTTAGACTCATTTGGTGCACACAAATATGTATGCACAGCCATCAAGTACAGCCAAGCCTGGCCGTCCCTACAATCAGCCTACCTCCAATCATTTCCCATAACTACTACCCCACAACTCTATTTCCACTATTTCCAAGGCAAAAACACCCTTACGTCACCCCCCTACAGCCCTATGCTTCATTTTCTCTCATTTCCATTAGCTTTCATGTCACGCCCCAGTTCTAAAATACATGAAACTAGGCCACATGGCAATAGCCAGCTGGCACATCTCCAAGGATATCCTAATTAAATGGATCCTTGCGAAGAGTGCTATGTTGTCCTAGAATACTAACATGTCCAATATCAGTCAATCAACGGGTAAACTATCTCATCCACAGATATAAACAGCAAGAAGTACTAAATAAACTGCTGGAAGATAAATACCAGTCTCAAGATATCATAGTACAACCAATAATATCAGGTGGGAACAAACCCACTACTATGACGAAATAAAGTACTGAAATGATAGATGGAAGATAATGACTGGAACATCAGCTGACTACATAATGATGCTCCCAGTCCTAGGCAGAAGGCCTACCAAGTGATCACGGGAACTCTGACTGTAGTACCTCTAGTTCCTCTGCGGTAGCAAACCTCGTCTCCTGTCCGGGTCCGTATATTGTGTGGTAGAAAGCCTCTTCCAAATCTGGAAAGGTACCAGGTCCTCAGAGGGACGTAACAAGATACATAGAAACATGCCATATATGAATACTGAATAAAGTAAACGCAATAAAGGGTGTGCTAACCAATATATGTGAATGCAATATGAGGACAACTTTGGTACGTATGAGTAGGTGTAGGCATAACGTCCATATCGCTTTGAAGAACGGGGAATCTACAATGATATATATGTCCATACCGCTCCGAAGAACGGAGAATCTGCCAGTATATATACGTCCATACCGCTCCGAAGAACGATGAATCTGAATAAAGGAAAATTATTGGATCCGTGGCTCCTCCGGATACTACGGATTCCAATGGGTGTATCCCATATGCCTACTAGTGGTCCTCCCCTCCCAATGTAGATACACAAATCGAATACTTGACGTGCATACAACGTATCTATATGCCAGTCTATATGAATAAAAGTAGCCCTGAGTTATGTACTAACCGTGATGCATGTCACACGTACCGATAGCTAGTCGAGTACGCGGACCCACATCCCAATATGAATGTCACAGTGAAATATGCAAAGTGTCAGGTCTTGGAAGATATCAACATATCCTCCCATGGGGTGAGTCTGCTAGTGACTAGGCCAAGTATACTAAATCATCGACGCATCCGTCGACTGCACCCGAATCAATCTCAGACGCGCACAGTCATATGAAATAGAATAACAAGATAATATACAACATATGCAACATTTAATGTAAACAGTAAATATGGTAAGGTATCTTGCCTGAGTCCTCGAGCTGCGAATGCGAAAAGCCGATTCTTGCAGTATCTTCTGGATGTTCCAATGATCCTAAACACAATATAATATAGCAATCCAGCATCAGACACTAAACAATACATACATGACTACGATGTTTTTTTAGGTATTGACATAAGTTTACGGTGGATAGACTACAGGGTCGCGTGTGCACGTAGCTAAGATACAAGCGTGCCCTGTCCTCTGTCACTGTGTAACTTACATTAATAAAACACTCCTTTATGGTTTCACGAAACTACACTACGTCTTATACTTCATTATTCTCCATGCATTTGATACTAAGTCTACAACTATACTTTCAGGTGGAACACAAGTTCTCTGCACAGGTCGTTTGGTCGAGATAATTAATAGCCATAGACCACATAAAAATCTATTTACACCTTCATACTAATACCCATAGTTTACTGTGACTTAATCGTGTCATCATCCGATACGACGATGTGGTTATTATGATTTATAAGATCATATAACAGAGTGTTTCAGATAATAAACGAGAAAATATTTGATGAATGCAGAAAATGAGGTCTTGTGCGAGGACCCGCCCTTCTTTTATGTTTACAAACAAGATTATACAAATTTGATCCTACACGAGGATGTCTAAGTATAATTTATTTAATCTGGGTAAATATTGCTATGGGTGTCTGATCTGCAGTCAATCACTTTAGCCCTTGGACCACACGATGTTGAAGAAGTGCCATAGAAGACAGGTAGCAGTTTCGAAGGTTGCTAAAGAGGGTGGATGCCCGATGCCAAAGTCGTCGATCCCTTCTCTTTGCCTGAGCTCTGGATTCTCCTCTCTCTCTCTCTCTCTCTCTCTCTCTCTCTCTCGACCGTTGGATCTGGTATTGGATCTCTTGATCAGTTTTCAGACCTAACTTCTTCGACCCTCCAATTTGTCGACCTTTTCCTCTGTTGATAGAGGTCTCTATTTATAGAGTTTTAGTAACAGTGATCACTCAGTCGGTGTAAAAACCGAGTAGTGGAAAGTACAGCACCCTTTTACACAACGGTTAAAATAAGCAATGCCTGCGTATAGATGATCTTTTGAATGAGCATGTGACACGGGTCCAACTAAGAGATAAAATGCGTATAACTGCTACGAAGATCACGGCATAGAAGCCACGTAGGTAGGTATCCCTCGTGTAGAAGAGGTTGGCATAGAAGCCAATGTCTGTCACCATGGCATAAAGCTAAATAGTTATCAAACCGGCATAGAAGTCGAATAGGTGTAGAAGCCGAGTAGGCATAGAAGTCGAGTGGTCATAGAGGCCGAGTGGGCGTAGAAGCCGAGTGGTCATAGAGGCCGAGTAGGCGTAGAAGCCTAGTAGGCACCGAAGCTGAATAGGCGTAGAAGCCGCTGCGTAACGTGCCAGAGTGATGATGTTGACGTTTTAGCCAGAATTATGGCTCTTGGAGATAATCAGATCTCTTGCATTAAATGCAGAGATCTGCCCCCATTCTTGAATCATGTGTGAAGAGTAACCGCTGTCGTGGCAGTCTGTTCGTCTTCTGCGAAGCATAAGGAGCTCACGTTTGCCTGTGTAAAACTAGGCAGCATATTCCCTTGTATGTGTAGGAGCAGCTCTCGCAAAGGGGATGTCACTAAACGACGGTTCGGTGACATTTAATCAAATCTCCTGCATTAAATATGGAGATCCGCCATCATCTTGCGCATTAAATGCAGAGGCATATTTTGAAGGTCTGCCACCCTTCTGTGCATCAAACGCAGAGACATGCCTCGGGCATATGTCAGTATTCGACACATTAATTACAGAGACGTGCCTTGAGGGCCTGTCACCACACTGTGCATTAAATGTAGAGACGTGCCTCGAGTCTCGTACGCAGTGCAGCTCTTGACGTGGCAGGCGGTTTGTCTTCCGCGGAGCGTAAGGAGCTCTTAACTGCCTGTGTAAAACTAGGCAGCGTATTCCTCTGTATACGTAAAAGTGGTTTACGTAAGGGAAATGGTAGTAAATGACAGCCTGGGTTGCAGTGCCGCGCCATCATTATAGCCGTCGCCTGGGTAGTCGAGTAGTATCCCTTTTGTTAGAAGTTGAGACATCAGGTTCATTGCAGGATCTGACAGGTTCACTTCGGAGAATACGAAGCGTCCCCCGTACACTTTAATGCTGCATTAAAAGAGGATGAGTTTTACGCCATAAAGGCGATGAAGCACCCTGTTTACGCTGAAGCAGCATGGACATACTGCCCTACGCGGATGGTCCTTGAGCCTATATTTCATGCTGTGCTTTGGCGTAGAAGCTCTGTTTGTACGTTGAAGGCTCTGAAGTCCTCTGTTTATGCTGTTTTGATCAATATGCTGCATAGAGCTATCCAGCATATTTTTCATGCTTCTATAAGACCCCCTTCAAAGCTTTTAAATTCCTCGTAATTTGAAATGCTTTGAATGAAGCATGAACTGCTCCTCCTAACTCGAAACGTTTCTGAATGGAGTTTTGAAACGGTCGAGGCTAACTTTATGGCGGATTTATTGGGGATCGGTATGACCTCTCTCGCCTATAAAAAGGCTGAGGAGTTAACCTGTTCTTGCTGTATTCCCTTCGCCTCACAGAGATGATCGCCGGAGTTCGTCGGGTCGATCTGAGGAGGAAGAAGACCATGTTCTTCCAGCATGTAAGAAGCCGAAAGAGATGGCATCTTCGAGCAAATGTCCTCTGCAACGATGGATCATGGAAGGATATCATAGCCTCCTTTGCTCGGGATAATCAGCAACTTTGTATGGTGGTTCTTCGGGAGAGAAGAAGGGTCACATTTTGCCATGCCGCTTGCAAGCGGTACCTTCTTCCGTTACCTCCGGGGACGTGAGCAGACAAACTGTAACTGCCGTCCTCGAGTGGCGTCGGTTGTAAAAAAGCAGATTTACCTTGCTTTTCTTCTATTGGAGGATGGTTCTATGCCCAGTTTTGTATCCTCCCGCCACTGATCATCTTCTTGTTCATCGACTGTGGATGTCGATGAACTGCCATGGAAGAAGAGGAAGATCTCCACCAATGCGAGAACCTGTCAGAACAGATTCTGGGCGCGATCTTCAGCCGACGATGGGGAAGTCCTTTTTAGACGGGATTTCCCTCACATGTAATCATGAAGAAAAAATGAAAAAACCCATGTAGACTGGATTTCTCTCATATGTAATCATGACTATAATCTTTAATAAAATCGTCTTTCTTCCGTGCATATGATCATCTTGCCATACTTTTTTTGCTGTGAAGTCTGAATATGTGTAGCTTCGACACGTCTGATTCTTTACGCCGACTCTGTTTAAAAGAGTGCTAGGTCCTGTCCTGTCTTTTACGCATAACTAGGGATGCGTAGAAAGCTACTTTAGCATTCGAGTGTTCGAACTGTCCTACTATTTAGGAGTGAGGAATCGTGTAGAATTCTGAACTGTTACTTCTGATAAACAGAATTTCTTTGTTCAGACATCATCTTCAAGAATGATTTCTCGAAAAAAATCCTTTTGGGGCAGGGCAAGAAATGGCTGTCAAACTGATTTGCCATCTTGGTAGATGAAATATTCAGACTGGAGTCTGGATGAACTTCGAATCGACCCATAAAGAAGAGTAATTTTTCAATGTTGAACTCTGTATGCTTCGGGTACTTGGGATATCTTAAGGTCAAGAGGGAGTATCTTCTGTGTGAACTTTTTATAATTGACCGCTTTGAGAACCGTTCAGATGTACGCGTACTCTGGCCGACGTATCTTTCAGATGTGCGGGAAGTCATGGAGCGCAAAATCGTAAGTTGGCAGCCTCTGAGCATAAACTAAACACCATCGAGCGTGAAATCATAGACTTGTAGTTCCTAAGCGTGAAGTCGTAGGTTTGTAGCCTCTCGAGCATAAAAGCTACCGAACACAAAGGCATCTGGGCGTAAAACCTGACTTGTAGCCGTCAAACATAAAGCCGTAGATTCGTAGCTGTCGAGCGTAGAAAGCTCCTTAGCGTAGAAACCACGAACCTGCTTTGCGCGAAAAACTTTTCGAATTCGCTGACTGTCCGCCTTCTCTGAATAAATAGCCTAACGTAGGACCCAATCATAACCGAATATTAATTAGGGGATTTGGTTCGAGGTTCGAGGAGTCCATCCGAACTCTATATATATCCTAAGTTTCTGACAGAAAAACTTTCCATCCGTCTTCTGCGAGAGAAAGCTTTCGACTGTTCGAGTTCTTCTCCGTTTCTTCTTCGAGTCTTCAAAGTTTCCAGTAATGGCTTCGAAACAATCCTCCTCCACTAAGGGAAAGAAGGTTGATTCTTCTTCTTATTCTTCCGCTCAAGTGAGAGCATCTCTGGTTGGACAGGGCGAATCCCATTCTGAGCGGAGCATCCCGCCGACGAGTAGTGCACCCGACATGAAAGGTAGAGCTTTTGGGATGAATGAGAATGACTGAAAATCTTTCGCACACGTTGAACGTGACCGTACTAGGTCGTCTTCTGTACTGATAGCCTCTTTGAGGAAGATGATGCACGAAGACGTTTCATCTTTTTATGCCCACATTTCTAATGTGTCAGCGTAAAAACTCCATATTTTTGCAGTCGAGCGTAAAAACTTTGACTGCCAAAAACTTGGTGTATGCTATTTAAAATTTGAGTTTTACGCTGGTGGATGAAAGTTCTGGCATAACAACTCAATTTAATCAGTCCGGCGTAGAGCACGGGCTGTATACTGCCAGTCTTGAATTTTTTCGTTTAGGAAATGGATTCCAGCGTAAAAACTCAAGTTTCACAGTCTTGGCGTAGAGCACAGACTGTTGATTTTTGGCGGATGCTGCAAGTCCTGTAATGTCTAGTTATAGGAACTGACGTGTTTCCCTTGTACTTTTGTAGTCAACTTGCATGAGTCTCCGCTAGCTGAGGTGATGGGCTCTGCCGCCGGGATGCTGCACTCCAACTATCTGGAGGATCTGTCGCACGTGACATTTCCTATCTCCGGGCCATAGTATCCCAAAGGAAGGAAAATTCTGATATCGGCTCAGGGCGAGCGAACGCTGCTGAACTTGATCAACGGGGATTCCCTGACGTACGTAGACGGGGAGCAATACCTAAAACCGGCTTTCCTCTTCGGGGACATGTTTGACAAGTAGTCCCAGACAAAGCCCAAGAGAGAACTCTGGGTTTTCCCTGCCGAGGGTTTGGTATTGTATCTGCCCAATATGCCGAGAGACTACCCCATCTCGACCTTCTTCCATGCTACGCATCCCAGGAGGATGTCGTGGACGCTGACCCCTGATCTTCATGGCAAGCCAGGGAAGATCTTTCATCTGAGAGGAGCTGACCAGGGGTTGTTTGTCAGCCGCCCTTCCGGCTCTGTGACGCTGTTCAGGGGGCTGTACCCAGGCAGTATCCTGAGTGAAGACGGTTTGGTGATCCAGTCAGTCCAGTTACCGACTTTCTGTAATAATTTTATCGGCGCGGGGGAGTATATCCTAAGGTGAACCCTCGGTGTGGCGGGTGGATCACCCCCACAAATCTTCAATGGACTCATTTAGTTGATTGGGCCCTGAAGCATTTCCAGACTGAGTTGGAGAGCATTGGCCTGTTTACCGCTGTGAGTGCCACCAGTGTTGGGTTACCTCCTAACCCCAACCTGTTCCTGGCACTGATGGAGCGATATATTTCGCTTATCGTGACTTTCGCCACTCCACTGGGGGAGTTGGGATTGGCTCTTCATGAGATGGTAGAGATCTCAAGACTGCCAATGGGGGACACTCCATATGAAGAGTATGTTCCCACAAACTGGGAGCTGGGGGATTCAGACCCTTGGGTGGTAGAAGTGTACTAGGAGTTGATGTGCCACTACCTTGATTGCACAGTTTTTTATGGCGAGCCTTCAGATTTGGCTCATATCACCAAATGGACGTCCTATCTTTTCTTCCACCGATCCAGGACTGCTAAGCCGGATAAGGTATTGGAGGGCAAGGATCTGCCTGTGAATCCCCTGAGTACGCTTAATGCTCAGGTAGTTGACAATCTTATGGTGGATGCTGGTGCTCAGGACTGGTTCCTCGACGAAGGGACGGGAAAGTATCCTGAAGGCACTAAGGCCTATAGTTATTTGAGGCGCTGTCGCAGGCCTCTGTCCAGGGAGGCTCAACTGGCTGGCTTCCTTTCCATATGGCTGCACTGAGTAGTAGTGCCTGGCGTCGCATCTGCGGACCGTATTCACCGCAACAAGCTGTGGCCTGCAGTGCGTCTGGTGTTCGAGGCAAGACTGGGCTTGCTCCCTGCCATGGTGTGCCGTATACAAGCTGGCCTGAGGGCCATGACTGACGGGCTGCTCGTCGATAAAATTTGGCGTGATAACTTCCCCAGGGTAGAATTATCGTATATGTATTTGATGGGGTGGTTAATTCTCCATAACCCCCGGGTGATGTCTCCCGGTTTCGACAGTAGTTCGGGGGATAGTTTCTTGTTGAACTACCAGAAGTCTTCCTGGAACGTGAACACAGTTATAGACTATCGGTGGGCGCTAGACTTCAGTCACAGTTGGAAGCTTTTCTGCACCGTCCCTTCTGTACATCGCTATCAATCGGGGATTAGGCTCGAGGATTCGGGTAGAGAGAAGACCATTCTTTCTCCCGAAGCTTTTAATTGGTTGGTCTGTATTAGACCATCCCATCTGTTATACAAAAGTGAAGATCATTGCTTCTTGGAGCCCTACTTGCCCAGTCGGTTTGCCCGGCAGTTTGGGTATGATCAGTTACACGTAGGCAATGCCGTCACCAGCTTCAGGTCCAGAGGTGGACTCATTGATGGAGCGAGGGGATGACGATATTTTATCATGGGCTGCACTGGGGCAATTTTTACTGTGCCGGTCATCACACTCTCCAAGGAGCTGCGCATCCTGCATTCGTATGCCCAGTTCTATGTGGCAACGAACACCTTCCATCTTGATTTTGATATGCATGGAAGCTTTAGGGTACCCTCTTCCAAGCCTGGGGGAAGAGTTGAAGTCCCCTCGATTTCTTCCGATGAGGGTAAGGAGTCCTTTACCCCGGATGAGCCTCTGGTGTCGGTACCTAGGGGTGAAGTACCTCCGCCTGCGGGGGCTTTGGTAGTTTCGGGGAAGCGAAGGGCTCCTGCTCCCAAGGAGGCTTCCCCTCGTAAGAGGAAGAAGAAGGCGGTAAATCGTCCTCTCCAGCTTCCTGGCATTGAGGCTCCTGGAAGTGAGCTGGCATCTCCCCGTGTTGGGGATGATCCTTTGATTGGAGGTTCCTCGCCTTTTAGAGAGGGACCTTCTACAGTTTTGGCTGGTGGTGCCGGAGAATCTCAGCTGGACGCCGCCGTCGCTGCTACTGCTTCAGGTAGTGGAACGAGGTCGCCTTCAGGGCTGAGTATAATAAAGTTCCGTATACCTCTAGTCGGATCGGCATCGAGAGGGACTTCTGCCGCGCCTGTGAGCGCACCTAGAGAGATTCTAGTTGATGAGCCTAGGTTAGATTTTGAGGAGGACCTGGAAGACTACTTGCTAGTGCCAGTTCGCAGACCCCTTTCTCCAGGTATGACAACTCGCCTAACATTATTAAGAAATGATTTAGCTGCACAGGCTGCAGATGCGACATATATGCCGTCGACCATGGGTAAATGTCATCTTTTATGCCTCTTCTTTGGGAAAATTAATATTACGTTGATATTAACTTCCTTTTGTCTTCTTTTCAGGGGAAGACCTCTTCGGAGAGGGTGATGTAGATGCGCCCTTTGGCTCTGTGTCAGGTCCTAGTGGTGACACGGAGGTACCTAATTTTGAAGAGGAGACATCTTCGGGTGCTGGCTTGCCTGTCGAGGAGACTCTTGAGATATCTCAAGAGGAGGACGAGCCTGTCATTACGATAGTGCCTCTTTTGAGCACGCCGGTTACTTCGTCCGGTATTGGCAATTTTTTTTTCGTCGTACCTCCTGTTGAGACGACGGCCGTGGCGACATCGTTTGTGGTAATTCCTGGGGGAGAAGTCGCCACCATCGCGGACACTCCCCGCGTTCATGCGGACCTAGTTGCGCTGACCGAGCAGTATACCGGTATCTTCTACACCACTTTGAGAACGCTAATGTCAATGGTGTTGGCGAAGAAGCTGGACTTTGTGTCGTTGAAGAGGTCCTCTCGGTTCTCGATAGAGGCAATCAGGGAATTCGATGATACCGGGGTAGCTGACGCGCTGGAGGCGATAGTTAATGGTTTGGAGCAACCCATTAACGAATATCTGCAGCTAGCTTGAGGCAACATTGAAGCTCTGGTCCATGCCAGATACGACTCCTTGACTGCGCATCTTGTTGAAAAAAAGGAAGGTCTGAATAAATTCATCGAGACTAACCAGCAGGAGATGGAAAAAAAAAAAGTCGTTTTGGAGGAGACTATCGCCCTTCAAACGAAGTGCCAGGCCGAGCATGACGGTAATGTAGCGAGGGTCCGCAAACTGGAGACTGCTCAGGCAAAGGAGTGGGCTTCTCAGTCATCGGAAGGCCTAGATGTGGTGAATGGCCGACTGGTCACAGCACAACAGAACTTAGCGAGTGCAGGAGTCGCCCGTGCTGGTTTCCTTCAGGCTAGAGCCGAACTGTCCCTCCTGCTAGATGATGAGGCACGATTGGAGTGGGTCCGTGCTGATGTCTTGGATTCCAGGGCTGAGAGGATGGCCGTACTGGCGCAGCAGCTTTGCCACCTGACCGCTCCCCCTTCATGATGTACTTTTGCTTTTTCTTTTCAATGTACTTTCGCTCTTTTCTGGGAATAATAAAGAGGCTTTTCATCTGACTTTGTGGACCCATTATTTCGGAATGTAAATGAAAGGTTTGGGTGAAAGTGATATTAGAGGTGGTATGGACGTGATATACTTTCGGTAATCTTTAGCAGAGCATATCTATTCAGAGGTCATATGGACATGATAGAATATGATCCAACTAGTTTCGTTTTGGAAGTAGTTTTATCAGAATGAGGTCTTCGCCATATTCTACTTGAGCAGAGGTGGTTTAAGCATAGTACCTTTTCAGGAATTTGCCATTAATAGGAGCCATTAGCAGGTCTCCATTAGGCTGGGCTAACTTGTAAGCGCCGTTTGATAACGTTGTCTCGATCACGTAAGGGCCTTCCCATTTGGGCTGGAATTTGCCTTTACTCCTGTGAGTAAGAATCATCGGCCTTCTTACAGCCAAAACTAGCTCGCCGACTTTGAACACTCTTTTCTTTACTTTTTGATTAAAAGTTCTGAAAATGCGTGCTTGGTAGAGCGCGATGCGCTGCTGAGCTTGGAGGCATTTCTCGTCTAATCCTTCTAGCTCTTGAAGCCTTAACAGGTCATTTTTTTCTTGAGTTAACTCGTTAGCCACGGCTATCCTGAGTGACGGAATTTGAATCTCGATGGGAAGAACTGCTTCACTCCCGTAGAACAATGAGAATGGCATGCAACCTGTCGGTGCTCGTTCCGTTATGCGGTATCCCAGAGATATTCTCCCAGCTTCTCGTTCCAATCTCTCTTGTTCGAAGAGACGAACTTTTTCAAGAGCTTGATAATGGTTTTATTCAAGGCTTTCTCCAAACCATTAGCAGCCAGATAATATATCGTAGAGGCCATATTTTGTATCCAATTTTTATCGCAAAATCGGTGGAACGCATGGCAGATGAACTGAGGCCCATTGTCATGGATTATCCTTCGGGGAACCCCAAAGCGGTAAATGACATGATGCTTGATGAAGCTGGTCACGTTAGATGTCTTTACCTCAGCAAGAGGGATCGCCTCTGCCCATTTGGAGAAGTAATCCGTGATGGCCAGTATGAACCGGTGACCTCTGGAAGAAGACGGGTGAATAGGACCAATGATATCCATACCCCATGCTTCGAAAGGCCAGAATGCAACCGTAGGATGTAGATGTTCAGACGGTTGATGTATGAAGTCTGCATGCACCTGACAGGCTCTGCATCGTCTGGCATACTTGATTGCGTCTGCGATCATAGTGGGCCAGTAATAGCCTATTCTCCTGATACGATCCTGTAGCTTAGGACCGGGTTGATGCTCCCCGCACACACCGTCGTGAGCTTCACGGATAATCCACTGTGCTTTATCACCGGAGAGACATCGTAATAATAGCCTGTCATAAGAACGGCGATATAGGCATTGTGACGGTGCGTCGAAGTAGAAGCGTAGTGATCGTCTTTTGACAGATATTGCTTCTTTAGGGTCCTCCGGCAAGATTCTGTATGCTACAAAATCTATAAAGGGACTTCTCCAGTCTCTTCTGGGAGGATCTGTGTCCACCGCATTGCTGCGTTCGATGTGGAAGTTATTTTTCACACATAATAAATCTCTGTTTAAAAGGATTACTGAATTCTGCCTTCTAATAGGAGTAGCTAAATCTGCAGCTAGACTTTCTAGGGCATCAGCTTCCAGATTCTGAGATCGAGGTATATGCTCAAGGAAGAATCCCTTGAATGTCATGGCTATCTCGACCGTTGCTTGGTGATAGGAGATGATGTCAGGATTCCGGACTTCATATATTTCTCTGACTTGATTGACGATCAGCAGAGAATCACCGAAGGCTTCCAGAGATTCGACCCCCAGCTCTTTAGCGACTTGGAGCCCGATTAGTAGAGCGTTGTATTCCGCCACATTGTTGGAACATGGCTCGCAAAGAGAATATGCTCGGTAGATAACGAGTTTATCAGGAGTGACTAGGACCAGCTGACTCTTGATCTAGAGCAGGCTCTTGGATCGTGTTGGATGGTGGTAGGTCCGCCCCCACGCGTATCTTAGTAGGCGGGACCGATGTTTGAGCCATAGCAGCCGCTTGTTGAGTTAGCATCATTTGGTGCATGTTCTCCATCATGGATTGCATTTATTTCAGAGATGTCTCTAGTATAGTAATGCGTTGCTCAGCGTTCCCTGATGGCGAGGCTTTCTCGTGTTCATCTCCAATGGCATAAACTCCTATCTCCCTGGGCGTCATTGAAGGATGAGTATAGGTCGCTGCAGAAGTTGACTCTAAACTCTCAGTATCTGATTCGGGAGACTGGCGACCCCCAGTATCAGAATTATAAGAGCACTAAGTCAGTTGTCGTGACTTTGAACGAGTGTTCTGGAACACCCCAGCTTCGGTGTCCCTAAGGAGCATGTTGAATTTCCTTCGGCTCGGAGTTCTAGAGGATGGACGTCTTGAGCCTAAGCTTCCTCTAGGTATATGTGAAGCCACATTCACATATGCATGCGTGGGCTCTTCTTCTAGGAAAGATGGTGTCACGCCCCAGTTCCAAAATGTCAGGAACTAGGCCACGTGTCACTGGCCAGCTGACACGTCACTAAGGGCTTAATCTATTTTAAATAGACCTTAGGGACGTGCTACGCTGTCCTAAGATACTACAAGAACAACACAGGCAAAACTATCTCATCCACAACAAAATATCAGAAAACCAAGTGCTGAATATATATAAAACTGAGTCTGATACAGTACATAACTGGTGAGATCACAAGCCTACTACAAAAACTGATAATACCGCAGAAAAATTAGATAGACTAAGCAGTGTCTATCTGATCAAAACATATCCATCTCCAAGTGGCAGGCCTCTAGAGTCAAGCATACTCTGAAGGTGTCTCCTCGAGCTCCTCCTCGGTAACACATCTAGCCTCCTGATCAGGGCCGTACACAGTGGGGTAGAAAGCCTCGTCTAGATCTGGCAGGGAACCAGGTCCTCAGTGGGACATAACAAGATACAGAAAATGACATGCCAAGTATGTAAATACTGAATAAAGAAAATAAATACAGGGTGCTAATCATTCTAAGTGAAATGTAAGTAAAGGCCTTGTAGTACGCATGGGATTGTATCGGCTAGACATATGCTGACGTAGTTCACCAATCGTGGGGACTGGCTAGTATATGTGTCATATGCCCCCTGACTCAAGGGAACTCTGCAATCGACCATCATGGTACGAAAGTATAAAACATTTATGGAGGGGGTGTCCCATACGTCTACTAGTTATCTTTCCCATCCCAATAAAACTAATGTCAAGTCATACTATTCCTGAATTATTCTAATCCGTGATGCGGGTCACACGTACTGGTAGCTAATCAACTACGCAGCTCGCATCCCAATATGCATTGCAACCATGTTGCGTGTTCCCGTGTTAGGGTCTAGGAGAATATTAGAATATTCTCACAACAAATGGTGAGTCTGCAAGACTAAGTTAAATATGCTAATGTCAACGTATCAGTTGACTGTACCCAAGGCAGTCTCAGGTAATCATGGTATATGAAATTCAGGAACAAAGCAGATATCAATAATTTAATTTGAACATTAACGTGGCAAGGTATACTTGCCTACTCCCTGATAGTACTGAAAACCTGATCTCAGAGTCAGGGTTGAGGGTGCTTGTGACTGGGGGTCACTGGCTGTGCTGAAGTTGGTTTCTGTTAAAATAGACAGGGTTCATGAATATCAAGGTTGTAATATAAATTATATGTATATATACTTATATTTTCATATATAATATAGTTATATATATATAGTATGTATATATATATATAGATATAATATATATAGCAGTATATATAGTATATACAGAACAGAAAAATACAAGTATAAATAGAATTTATAGTAGCAGGGTATATCCTCTGCCATATATAAATAATATTATGAAATCAGGGTGTATCCCCTGATATATATAATATAATAGTCAGGGTATATCCACTGAGATAATAATATAAGTATTCAGGGTATATCCACTGATAATAATAAATAATAAATAAATGGAAATGACAGTACAGAATTTAAATACATATATATCTATGTAATAGTACATAATGTATATAGATAATATATATATAATGAATTTAAATGACAGTGCAAGAATTGAAATTATACATATATATATGTAGGCTGTATTATCCAGTACAGTAATATATAATAAATAATAAATTGAAATGGCATTGCAAGAATTGAAAATAGGTATATATATAAGCTGTATTATCCAGCTGGATATTAATATATATAGATAATATATATATATATATATATATATATATATATATATATATATATACATATATAATAGGAGCAGGAATGAATTTAGTACAGAAAAATAAATAAAAGCATAATGCATAATATACATATATAATATATAATAGTAATTATATATACAAATATGTTATATATACATATAATATATAACATATAGTATACATATTATATATATATATATGTACACATATATATATATAATATAGTTATATATATATATATATATAAATAAATGCATATATATATATATATCATAATATTATATAGTATATATAAATATACATATACTTATACATATATACATATAAATATATATGTATAGAATAATAGATATTTATACATATATTTAGTAAATATATAATAATAGTATATATAGTATAGAATGAATTTAGTACAGAAAAATAAATAAAAGCATAATGCATAATATACATATATAATATATAATAGTAATTATATATACAAATATGTTATATATACATATAATATATAACATATAGTATACATATTATATATATATATATGTACACATATATATATATATAATATAGTTATAAATATATATATATAAATAAATGCATATATATATATCATAATATTATATAGTATATATAAATATACATATACTTATACATATATACATATAAATATATATGTATAGAATAATAGATATTTATACATATATTTAGTAAATATATAATAATAGTATATATAGTATAATATACTGTATAATAACAGTATATAATATATATATATATATATATATATACATATATACATATTAATACATATTATTTATATACATATATATATATATACATATATATACATATACATAGAGAAATATATATATAATTACATATATATTAGGGTTAAGTATTATACCTACTGACAGGGGGGTCCCACGCGGTGTTGCCGGCGGGAGGACGGCGGCGGAGGCGGCCGGAGGTGGCCGGAGGAGCAACAGCAGTAGCAGTGACTGCTAGCAGCAACTGCAGCGGCAGCAGTCTGTGAAGGTGGTAGCGGCGGCTGCGGCGGAGGGGACGGCGGTGCAGGGTGGGAGAACAGCGGAGGGAGGAGTGGCGGTGAGGTTGGTGGTGGTGGCAGGGGTCTACGGTGGCTGTGGTGGCGGCTAGAGGCGTCGGGGGTGAGGGTGGCAGTAGCTAGGTTTAGGGGGTGGAGGCTGCTGCGGGTGCTAGGGCGGCCGGAGGAGGTGTCGTGGGGAGGTAAGGTGGTGGTGGTAGGTAGGAAAGGTCGGGGCGAGTCGAGTAGGGGTGGTGGTGGCGGTGCACGGTGGCCGGAGGCGGCGGGGGAAGTGGTTCGGGTGGTGGTGGCTGTGGGTAGCACTGAGGGAGTGGGGTGTTTGCGGAGGCTGTGGCCGGCGGAGCAGGGCGGCGCTGGCGGTGGGGCTTGGCCGGAGGGGAGAGGGGGTCAGGGCGAAGGGTTGGCGGGAGTTGGGCGGCCGGCGGTGGTCGGAGGGAGGAGTTGTGGGGATTTGAATGGTAGGGGTATGGGGTTTATATAGGGTTTGGGGTGGATGGCATTTTCGTAATTATGGGGAAGTTTAGGGGTAAATTGGTAATTTGATTTTTTTGGGATATTTCTACAGGATTTTTCTGGGTCCTTATGGTGGGTCCCTCACACCTATGGTCTAGCCAATAGGATTAGGCCACCTAGCATGCAATTTTGCATAAAGACCCCTAACTTTTCAATAATTGCATAAATGCATGAATTTGGTATTTTGTGTAATTTTACAATTTACCTGATTTTAAATACTGATCTCCCAAAATTCTAAATTGTACAAAAATGGGGGAAATAGCTGGAGAAAAATGTTTTGGACAGTGTGGGGTGATCCTGGGCAGGGTCTGATTCTGTAGGTGATACGGGTCACCGTATTTATTATTTAATAAATACTGCGCACGGTGTTCACTAATTATTTAGAGGCTATTAGGATCATAATTTCTCTACGGTGTCAATACACTAATTGTAGTATATACAGTCTAGAATATTATCGTATTTTTGCTTGGGCAAAACAGGTGCCTACTGGTCCTCAAATCTCTAGGGTACAGAGATGGGTAAAGAGCAGAAATTTAAATAGGAAATAAATACGTACGTTTGTAACAATATTTGTGCGACTAAAATGAAGCACCAAACGAGGTTTCTGAAAGTTGCTATAAATACAGAAAAAGTAGTCTAGCAAGCCTAGGGCAGGGATGTGAAATTGGTTTAGGGTTAACAACTAGTATAATATCCTAAATAATTGTGTAACAGACAGGTGCACAATCAACAGAATATATAATAAATAAATTTTAAAAAGTTGCCATAATTCTAATTAGTCAAAACTAATCCTAAATTACTGAAATCTGGTCGAGGGAGTTTACAATCTACCCTCCTTAGAATATTTCGTCCTCAAAATAAAAATAATCATATAATGAAAATAAAAAATTGATTAAGGACATATGATGATTAAGAAAGATTGAATTTTGAAATATTGGACATACCCTGGGTTTGAAATAGATGGGGATAACGCTGACGAATATCCTCTTCTCGTTCCCAGGTGGATTCACCTGGTGCATGATGTCTCCATGCAACACGAACGAGAGGAATAGTCTGGCCTCGCAACACTTTCTCGCTACGGTCCAGGATTTCTACAGGCTCCTCCTAATATGATAAGCTTGGTCCGATGGTGATCTCTGAATAGTCCAGCACATGACTCAGGTCTGGAATGTACCTCCTCAGCTGAGATACGTGGAAGACGTCATGTACTCCCTCCAAGGTCTGAGGTAGAGCTAGCCTGTAAGCAACTTCTCCGACGCGTTCCAACACATCGAAGGGTCCAATGTACCTTGGACTCAGTTTCCCTCTTCCTCCAAATCTGATAGTTCCTCGAGTAGGTGAGATCTTCAAGAACATATGCTCCCCTACTTGGAACTCTAGAGGTCGGCAATGAATGTTGGCCCAGTGCTTCTGCCTGTCTTGTGCAGCTCGTAGGTGTCCCTGGATCTTCTTTACTTTCTCCACCGTACGAATAATCAGTTCTGGTCCCAAGATCTGTCTCTCGCCAACATCGCTCCAGCATACTGGGGAACGACATTTCCTTCCATATAAAGCTTCAAAGGGAGCCATTTGAATGCTCGCTTGATAGCTGTTTGTAGGAAAATTCCACCAGGTGTAGATGATCTTCCCATGATCCGCTGAAATCAAGCATGCATGCTCTCAGCATATCTTCAAGTGTCTGGATGGTGCGTTCTGATTGGCCATCTGTTTGTGGGTGATACGAGGTGCTGAACTTGAGGCGGGTACCAAGACTTTCTTGCATACTTCGCCAAAAGTAAGATGTAAATCTCGTATCTCTGTCAGATACTATGCTGACTGGTACTCCATGCAGACGCACTATCTCTTTCATGTACATGTCCGCCAAGATTTTTGTAGATTGTCCGACTCTGAAAGGTAGGAAATGAGCAGCCTTTGTGAGTCTATCTACGATTACCCATACAGCATTACGACCACTAGGACTTCTTAGGAAGCCCGTAACAAAGTCCATCGTAATGTGTTCCCATTTCCACTCGGGTATTGGGAGGGGTTGAAGTAGACCGGCAGATCTCTGATGCTCAGCCTTGACTTGCTGACACACCAGGCATTTAGCCATAAAGCGTGCTATCTCCCGCTTTATTCCATGCCACCAGTAATATTATCGCAGATCTCTGTACATCTTTGTGCCTCCTGGATGTATAAAGTATGTTGAGCTATGAGCTTCTGACATCAGCTCATTATGAAGTTCTCCATTTGGAACATAAAGACGATCACCACATCTTAGAGTCCCATCTTCGTGTATGCGACATCCTGTCTGAATTCCAGCCTCTGTTCTTTGTCGAAGCCTCTGAAATCTTACATCTGTTGGTAGAGCAGTTTTGATTCTTTCTACCAAGGTTGATTGCAGCTGATAGTTTGATAATTGCCCGTCAAGTCCTGGCATAATGACCTTTATTCCCAAATTTTCTAGATCTCTCAGAAGACCTGGTTGGGTGATCATAAAGAATGCCGAGGGTCTTCTGCTTAGAGCATCTGCCACCACATTAGCTTTCCCTGGATGGTACTGTAGATCAATTTCGAAATCCGCCATCACTTCGAGCCATCGTCTTTGTCTCAGATTTAGGTCCTTCTGGGTGTAGACGTACTTCAGGATTTTATGATCGGTGAATATCTCCACTCGTTCGCCATATAGATAGTGTCTCCATAGCTTCAAGGCGAAGATGACTGCGGCAAGCTCCAGGTCGTGAGTGGGGTAATTCTTCTCATGAGTCCTCAACTGTCTTGAGGCATAAGCTACAACCTTCCCATGTTGCATTAAGACACAACCAAATCCTTTTCCGGATGCATCGCTATATATGACGAAACCTCCGGATCCAGATGGTATAGTCAAGATGGGAGCTGTAGTCAGACTCTTCTTTAAGTCATCAAAAGCTGTCTAGCAATCTTTAGTCCATATGAACTCTTGCTCCTTGCGGGTAAGACGAGTAATCGGCTCCGCGATTCTTGCAAAGTTTTCTACGAATCGCCGGTAATATCCGGCAAGTCCTAGAAAGCTTCTCACCTCTGAGACGTTGGTCGGGGTTGGCCACGTCTCAACAGATGAGATCTTTGCTGGGTCTACCGAGATGCCTTCTCCGGTGATAACGTGTCCATGAAATGCGACACGGTCAAGGAAGAATTCATACTTGCTCATCTTAGCATAAAGGCTCTCCCGTCTCAGCGTCTCTAATACCAACCTTAAGTGCTCTTCATGCTCCTCGTGGCTCTTTGAATACACCAGAATGTCGTCGATGAAGACTACCACGAACTGGTCCAGATATTGGTGGAAGACTCGGTTCATCAGATTCATGAATACGGCAGGTGCATTAGTTAGTCTAAACGATATCACCAGGAACTCGTAGTGACCATAACGAGTCCTGAATGCTGTCTTTGGAATATCTTCCCTCCGTACCTTGACCTGATGATAGCCTGATCTCAAGTCTATCTTCGAGAATACCACGGCTCCTGTTAGTTGATCGAACAGGTCGTCAATTCTCGGCAAGGGGTACTTGTTTTTAATTGTCAGAGCGTTGAGGGCTCTGTAATCAATGCACATGCGATATGTTCCGTCCTTCTTTGGTACAAACAACACTGGTGCTCCCCAGGGTGATGCACTAGGACGTACAAATCCCTTGATATGTAATTTCTCTAGTTGAAGCTTCAGCTCGTCAAGCTCCTTCTTTGCCAGTCGGTATACATTGGAGGATACTGGTGCAGCTCCGGATATCAGCTTAATAATGAACTCTACTTCTCTGTCAGGCGGTAGGCCTGGCAATTCTTCTGGAAATACGTCCTCGAACTCTGCTATAATTGAGGGAAGTGCTGTCTCCATCGCCATGTAAGCTCTAGGAGTCTGGCCTATTCCTTGCTCAATGGTTCCTCGAATATATTCGAACTCTGGGTGATCTGGGGGTCTAAAGATAACACTACCCTTTCGGCAGTCTAGGATAGCATTATTCTGGCTTAGCCAGTACATGCCTAAGACAACGTCGAAATTTGGCATTGGAAGTACCAAAAATTGTGCTCTTAGTCCTCTACTACAAACAACTACCGGACATGTTTTGATAATGTTGGTAACTGGAATAATACCTCCTCCAGTAAGTATTTTCCAACACTTGGGTAGCGGCAAAGTGGATAGCTTGTGCATGGCTACGAAACTACTGGATATGAAAGATAAAGTAGCCCCAGAATCGAATAATACAGTTGCAGGTAATGATGCAACTAAAATGGTACCTGTTATAGTTTCCCCTTCAGGCTCTTCCGCAACGGCAGTTAACGCAAAGGTTTGTCCGTGCCTTTGTCCTCCGGTTTATTGTCTGGCCTTGAACTGGGCCTCCTGAGTAGGCAGAGGTGCTCCTCTATGATATCCTCCTGATATGGAGGGAAACATCTTCTGAGCTTGGGCTCCTGGCTTCTGCCCTTGCTGTGGTGCTGCATCTCTGCGTTGTGGGCAGTCTTTGGCCATATGATTTTTAGCTCCACATAGCAGGCATAATCCCAGCTTCTTTCTGCAGTCATTGGCAAAATGCCCCTTCTTGCCACAAAAGTGACAAGTCGGGAGCTCCTTCTTTTGATAGGGTCTCGTTATCTGCTGCGTCTGATATTGTGGACGACGGATAGGTCCTCCTGCTCCATACTGATTCTTGGCCGGGAAGGTTGGATTTGAGCGTCTGGCTCCTCGGCCAATGGCTTCTTGCTCCCTGGCTTCTGCAAGAACCTCGTTGTACGAGATTCTTGACTGCATTGTTGTGTACCTCTGGAGTTCGTAGTTAAGGCCATGGTGGAATCTTTTAGCCTTCTTCAGCTCGTTCGGAATCAGATCAGCACCGAAACGACTTAGTCTGCTAAACTCTGCGTCGTAGGCATCTACCGTCATGTTTTCCTGCTCTAGGTGCAGGAACTGGGAGTATATGGCATTCTGGACTGTCGCTGGAAAGTACTTGGCGTTGAAATGCTCCAAGAATTGTTGCCAAGTTTGGTCTTTGTCGACGCTGCGCTATATGGATTCCCACCAGTGATGGGCGTTGCCAAGAAGTTGGCCCCTCACAGCGGTCATCCATAGGTCGGGGGTGAGTTGCGATCCTTCTAGCAGCATTTCGGTGTTGGAGATCCAATCGGAGATCTCCTCAGGAGTCTCGTTGCCTTTGAAATCTCTCGGGCTCATTTGACGGAAGCCTCGAACTGTGCCTGCTGGTTGGACATGTGCTGGTGTCGGAGTAGTAGTTCTCTCCAAAGCTGTCATCAACGTCTATCGCAGAGCTTCAGTTTGCTGCCACTGAGATTGTCTCAGGGCCTCAGTTTGTTGCCACTGGTTCTGTAACATAGTCTGGAGAAACTGCAGCATTTGAGGTTGACCCTCAAGTTGTGGCATCAGGATAGGCAAGGCTGGAGGTGGAGGCAAAGGTGTCTCCGCCTGCGGTGTTGGTGTCGTCTCCTGGCCAGAATTCTGGTGATTGGACGGAGTTCCTTGGGCACTTGGTTGAAGGGTCTGTTGCTTGGTCAGCCCCATTATTCGCAAGTTTCCCGGGTATGTCCATATTTCTGAGAAAAATAGGATAATTAGAAAACACAAAGGAGATAATAATGATAATCAAGCAAGATGCAATAATAGAAATTGTAAAGATGGTGTCAGTATGGATGAGACCTAATATTCCTATCCTATTGCAGGCATTGCTGGGCATGTTATCATACCACTAGCAATTAAAACTAGACCTGCATGGGCCACCACTAAAACCGTGTCACGCCCCAGTTCCAAAATATCAGGAACTAGGCCACGTGTCACTGGCCAGCTGACACATCACTAAGGGCTTAATCTATTTTAAATAGACCCATAGGGACGTGCTACGCTGTCTTAAGATACTACAAGAACAACACAGGCAAAACTATCTCATCCACAACAAAATGTCAGAAAAGCAAGTGCTGAATATATATAAAACTGAGTCTGATACAGTACACAACTGGTGAGATCACAAGCCTACTACAAAAACTGATAATAGCGCAGAAAAATCAGATAGACTAAACAGTGTCTATCTGATCAAAACATATCCATCTCCAAGTGGCAGGCCTCTAGAGTCAAGCATACTCTGAAGGTGTCTCCTCGAGCTCCTCCTCGGTAACACATCTAGCCTCCTGATCAGGGCCGTACACAGTGGGGTAGAAAGCCTCGTCTAGATCTGGCAGGGAACCAGGTCCTCAGTGGGACATAACAAGATACAGAAAATGACATGCCAAGTATGTAAATACTGAATAAAGAAAATAAATACAGGGTGCTAATCATTCTAAGTGAAATACAAGTAAAGACCTTGTAGTATGCATGGGATTGTATCGGCTAGACATATGCTGACGTAGTTCACAAATCGTGGGGACTGGCTAGTATATATGTCATATGCCCCCTGACTCAAGGGAACTCTGCAATCGACCATCATGGTACGAAAGTATAAAACATTTATGGAGGGGGTGTCCCATACGTCTACTAGTTATCTTTCCCATCCCAATAAAACTAATGTCAAGTCATACTATTCCTGAATTATTCTAATCCGTGATGCGGGTCACACGTACTGGTAGCTAATCAACTACGCAGCTCGCATCCCAATATGCATTGCAACCATATTGCGTGTTCCCGTGTTAGGGTCTAGGAGAATATTAGAATATTCTCACAGCAAATGGTGAGTCTGCAAGACTAAGTTAAATATGCTAATGTCAACGTATCAGTTGACTGTACCCAAGGCAGTCTCAGGTAATCATGGTATATGAAATTCAGGAACAAAGCAGATATCAATAATTTAATTTGAACATTAACGTGGCAAGGTATACTTGCCTACTCCCTGATAGTACTGAAAACCTGATCTCAGAGTCAGGGTTGAGGGTGCTTGTGACTGGGGGTCACTGGCTGTGCTGAAGTTGGTTTCTGTTAAAATAGACAGGGTTCATGAATATCAAGGTTGTAATATAAAGTATA